>CM063515.1:50368515-50781015 GCA_032199755.1 Ambrosia artemisiifolia | reverse complement strand
GTGGTCGAGTGGGTAATATCATGTGCCAGTGACAGTGATGCAAAATCAGCGTCACTGCACATCATGATAAGGTTGACAACACTCACTACACTGAATTGTGGCTTTTGCAGAGATGAGTTAAGAAGAGGGGAAGAGATCTCCGTCTGGTGATCTGAAAACCAACGTATCTTCATTATCCACCAGCAGTTAAAAAAAATTGTAATCAAAAGCGCCGATATGAAGGAATATATGCAACATGAGACCGTTAAAATAGCCATTTCCGTAATTATTCAACTCATTCTGTTTTATTCTATTACTTGACTTCAATTTAGTCTCTATGAAATTATCTATCTAATATTTAATCATTTCGTTGTGTACAGGCGTTTGAGAATTGCAGTGTGGTGGGTACCAGCCAAATCGAAACCGGGGTCCCAGTGACGTTTTGGTGATATTCTGGTAAGCTCCGATGAACAAATCTCTGTCTGTATGCTATTTCTTAGGGTAGATAGGCGTCATTCAAAAATGAGAAAAGAAAAGAAGGGTGTCAAGACATCTATATGACCAATATAAAATAGGCCACATGTCTCAAGATTATGAAATTTTGTGCATATGGTGCAAAAGTCTTGAAATTTTGCGCCAAGTGTCACGTGTCCCATTATGATCGTTATTCCATGTCATAGAAAGGTGTTGAGCGGTCATATTGTTCATTTATAGAAAGTGGTCAATGTCTGTTGTAATGAACAAGTGTGGTCGAATTGATAAGCTTATAAAATGAGCGTTAGGTGCTGGTCAGCAACCAGGATAAATTTTCTTGTCTATCATTGCTACTGTGAGGAAACAAAAGATATATGCCTGTCAAAACTGGTAAATCTTTACTGAGCATCAAGACGGGTTGGGTTGGTTACCTTTGGCTTTACAAATTTTTTAATGTATTAAATATGATTACAAAAAGTAGTTTATTAAAATCATACTCTTTTAACGCTTTTTAATAAATAGATTTATTTTGATAACATCATTTTTTTTGCTGATTTAAAATGCCGTTTAACTACATCCATGGGTTTGCGTTAAAACTTACAACACACATTAAACAAGTTCATATCAAGCCCTAGCGTTTCCATGATTAATTTTGCTTGATGGTCCCATTTGTTTCGTTTAAGAGGTTAATGCCTGGAGAGATGGCCTGTTGTTAGAACCCTTCTTTGGGTCTGATATTCAGCATTTTGATTATTGGGCCTGAGCCACCAAGTTGACATTTGGCAAGAAGACAATGGGCTTTTATTCAGCAGTCCATGAATCTGGTTTAACAAGTAAACCGTATTAAAAGAAACATTATTTTGGCCAACTTCGAATGTTACAACGGTCAAATTTGTTACTCTTAGTCAGTCCTTATAGAGTTATTGTTAGTACAGTTCCTACCAGATATTGGTGTTATGGCATTTCATGGTTTCTATATTATGAGTTGCCACTTTATTTGTGGCGAGGGTTACGATAATAGGCGTTTAGTTGATAATAGGCATTAGTTGCTAATAGGCGTTTGTTGGTGAATTTTCAGTTTATATATTGACTGACGCGTTTTCTCTGGTATTGTCTTTGGGTCGATTTATATTGAGGCGAACAAAAACATGAGTTTTGCTGTTTAAAATAAGAATTTTTATTAAGTGTTAAGTAAAGAAATTTGTTTTTTAAGATGGAATCAGGCACCTTTAGTGTATAAACATTATGCGTTAGTTGATTTATGTGTTGGTTGATAATAGGCGTTAGTTGATAATAAGTGTTTGTTGATAATATATGCTTACATTCTTTTACACCATAATGTATTTATTTGAAAATCAACCTAATAAACATCAGTTATAATGTACCTACACATTTGGGTACCATACATTTTCCTTACATGAGGTAGATCATGGCAACTTTGTAGGTTCGTTTTTGTCAACCCATCGCCTTTCGTAGTCTGAAGTGTTTATGCTTTAGCATTTGACTTTGACCCATATGCAAAAACTAAACTGTATGTTGTTTACGCATATCAGGCTTTTATATTTAGATTCATGCGTTTGTTTAGGTGTTTTTGTAATTTAGACGCATTAGTTTTTTTAGGCATTTTTTCTCTGTTTGTCAGGAAGATTTTGAATGTATCTCTAATTAGTGTACTTCAGCGATTTTATCAACATCTTACCTGTAGTGAAAGCCGTTTACGGTATAGCATTTGACTTTGACCCATATGGTAACCAAACTGTATGTAGTTTACGCGTTTCAGGCATTTATATTTAGATTCATGCTTTCATTTAGGCATTTTTGTAATTTAGACGCTTAAGTTTATTTAGGCGTTTTTGTACAGTACACATATTGATGTGAACAACTAATCTGTAAATTGTCTTTGAATTGATTCAGATACGAAATAATGCATTTCGCTTTTTGTCACTTATTTGATCACCATATTTTGATATATCTGACTACACTAAGTTTAGGTTATTGACAATATAAATCTTCTTTCTGTTACCTACAATAATATTCAAATACTTAATGCAATAACCCAACTCCTCCTTTACTTTTTCCACAAATGGAATGAAAGGCTGCAACAAATAATCTTTAAGATTGGTAAGGACATAACTGTCCAGTTTGCACCTCCTATGTTTTGTCACCCAAGGCTGCACATTTTAGAAATTTAACATATTAATTGACCCAGCAAACCATCCGTATTCTGTGTTTACAAGAACACAATTATAAACGTCAAAACTGTCCAGTTTTGCAAATTAGCGACCTATATGTTTTATGTCTTTATTAAGGAATATCCTATATATCTAAATCTTTCCAATTTTGTTTCAGCCATGATAAAACGCTTTATTCATTTATGTTCTCCAGGCGCGTAGGCGAACAGTTTCAATAATAATCTAAATGTTTGAAAAAGCAATTTAGGAGGCTTTATGCGATTTTGGATACTCGGATGAGTGTATAACCTGTTTGACTTTGACCCTTTAATTTATTTGACATTTTTCATTTGGGATAAAATATTAACTCAAATTGACCCATTTATTTGTGAAATTAGCAGGAAATTTTATTGTTATTGTTATTGTTATTATTTGTTTATTTTTTTTAATGCAAGCTCTTGAAGAAATGGCAAGTAACAATAATGGAAAAATCACTTGTCCAAGAACAGACTCGGTTTACAACTATACTGAAGTCACCAAAGCATTTATTTCATAATATATTTACTCATTTGAGTAGAGGTATGTCACAAGCCTCGTTTCAAGAAAATGCATATATACATTATGTATGTATATATATGCTAATCACCTTCTGTCTATCTATCCTTGCAATTGTTGTTTGTACCTAAATTATCCATAAATCTCCTCTTCATTGGAAACATCTGTTTGAATGTCTGAATGTATAGTTTGTGCCAGTCACTTGAAAATATATATCCGTTTTACTGCAATCGTGTTTGATTCAATAGTTTATCATGTTGAGATGACGTGATAAGCTGATGTTTAAGTATATATTTTGTTTGTAAATTTAGTAAACTACACTACAACCCCGAGTGCGACTTATTGGTAAACAGTCTGGCATACAGTTCTTAAGAGCGAACATGGGTCGGTTCAGTTTTGAGCCAAAACCAAACCTATGTTTTGGGTTTTAGAATTTTTCTCACATATGAAATATAAAGGTGATGGTTAAAACTCGCAAATTGGTTTATTTAAAAAATCAGATTATTAGTCAAGTAATCATGTCTATAACTATTCATCATTTTTGGCAATTGGCACTGAAAAAAAAAAGTATTATACAAGTATCTAACCCATTTTAACCCGTGAGTAAGCTAGCACGTTCATGATGTCGCCTATATATTTATTTATATAACTTAAGTGTGTTGTCACCTATATGTTTATATGATTACATCCACTGATTTGATGTGGATACTTCTTTATCACGTATGTGGCAAAATACGGGGATGACTTGTGGCTAGGGGTGAAAGAATGCCACCTGCCACTAGACCGGTGAGTTTGGTTGAGCAAATTGGGGAGTAAATACTTATGTTTTGTGAATTCTACATTTTTGTATGTACTAATAGTTGTCTTTAGTAACATAAACCAGTGTTACACTTAGCTCGATGTTGAAAACCAATACTAAATGTGTTGTTGAACACAAATTGTTTTACCTGGTTTACGTGTCGCATCTTGCGCCAACAGATTGACAGGGGCGCAACGCGCGCCCATTATACACCCTAGTTTTATTTAGTAAACTTTAAGTTAAACTTGAGTTTTCTTAAAATCTACTTAAGCTCAAGTTTAACTCGAGCTCTTTTAAAATCGACTAAACTAAAATTTCTAACAACTTTACTTGTTTCTGCCAAAAACAAAAATACAAATTATATGAATAAGTTAAATGCCAATGTGGAGCTACCTCACTTAGTAAATGCATTATGTCACTTAGGGAAGGTCCTAGGTTCAATCCTAGACAATGAAAGTATACTGTAATATTTAGGGTAAAGTAAAGTAAGTTAACATTTGTTGTAAAAAAATATGAATAAGTTAAATTTGATTTACTATTTATTAAAATAAAATCGAACTTTTGGAACCATCCAAGAAGCGGCTAGTGACAAAGATGTATACATACAATTTATATCTCAAAAAAATATCACGTGCACTAACATCCCATAGAGGTTATTACACGTGCACTAGAATTCACTAGATTTTGGTGATCCCTACGCGTTTCTTGTTAGTGGACTACGTTAGACTTTTCATCACGCTATGAAATCTACGTTAACCACCACGTTTCATGTTCATCCACCGTTAATCATGTTTCAAGTCATCTTGGACCGTCCGATGTTATACATCGCACATTCCCTTGTTGCTTTCACCTTAAAGTTAAATGAATCAGCCGCGACAACATCATTGGTGTAGGATGGTACTCTTGTCTGCCCAGTGAATGTAATGTGTTACACGAGTTTTGGTTATTTTTATGGAAATTTATGTGAAAATAGTTTTTTTCACTTAATATTTTGAAAAAAAAAACATAATTGTAATTATTTTTATGGAAATTTATGTAGATTAGGATTTGATATTCAGAAATGGGTGGCGGCGCAGCTTGTTGACCGCCTGCCCGTTATCCTGATGTAATTTTCTTTGTCCGGGAATGAAAGAAGATTGTACTTTAGTGTTTATATCACAACGAACTAAAGCTAAGATGAGTGAAATAAGTGCATGTTTGGCTCTCCTTATTTGGCCTCCTTATAACTTATTGACTTAATCAAAAAGTTAATAAAGAGAAAATATTGTTTGGGTAATGGGTTGAAAAGGAGGTTTTTGTGGGTTGAAAAAGAGATAAGTTATAAGTTAGAATTTGTAACTTTTTGATTAAGTCAATAAGGAGGTAGAAGAAGGAGATAAGGAGAAGGAGAGCCAAACATGTAACACATGTTCGAAGTTGTATGGTTGAAAGTTGAAACAACAAAAGATGATATAGATTAAGCTTTGTCAACTTGTCTTACATACATGGGATGACAAAACTTGAAGTAGTATATAAGGAGAAACACTCTTGGTAAAAATTTTCCTTTAAGGCAAATTAAACACTAAAGGATGGCATTCTCCGCTTGAGAGCCCCTATAGTATTTTTGAAGCCTGGTTTGGGAGCCAAAGGCAGGATCCTCTAGTCCTGATAAGAGGAAACATCCTCCGTCCACCTGAGTAGTAGTTGCGCTAGAGGATGATCTGACCAGATGAATGATCCTATAGTCCTGACAAGAGGATAGATTCTACGTTGCACGATGATCTGACAAGAGGAATGGTCCTCTAGTCGACGCTGAAGGTTGTTCAACAAGATTGTTTCAACTCGGGTCATCAAACAAATGATAATTTTAGTTGAACCTTTAAATCAATTTAAAACCGATTTATACAATTTAATCTCGTTGAATACAAGATTAATTGTAAAAGATGTTTCATCTTTTCTAGTATAAAATAATGAACATTGGGTTCATATTTTGGTACAAGAAGATTGGAAGAGAGTTTCTCTACAAAATATTACTAGAAACATTCACAACAAATTGGGAAAATTACTCTCAAATATACTAAATTCCAGTTTTTCCTACGTTTATAAACATCAAATAACTCGGTGCTATCTCTAGCGTGAGATCCATCTCCGGCAATGTTTTAAAAATCGGTTTATATACCATGGTTCAACCGACAATACCGGGCGGTACAAATGATTATACCAGGCGGTTTAACTGGTTGTACCGGCTACTATGAATCGGTTTTTAAAATATTGATCTCTGGCAGTGCACATACTGTTCCGATTGTTATACTTTGGGAGACAGACTCATTCGTATTAGAAGAGATGCAGAATTTGTCTTAAGGGTCACGTGTCTAACACAATCCTCAACCAAAAGCCGTTAATATTTTACGGTGCTAACTGTTGCAGTCAACGAGTATAGTTGAAGACTCAACATGATGAATACTCAAGTCAAGGTAAGCACCAATAAAAGATTCGGTTGAATCAAGCTCGGTATATATAAATTGTAATTTATATATTATTTTTGTTTACTTTTAATTTGTAAACAACATTTTACTAGTAATACATTTAAAATATTATAGATCATATTTTGTAAATGTACAAAGCATTCTGTTTTGATATGTGTAAACGCTAATTGGATGGGTATCAACTTAATACCATACATGCTTTAGACCTTGATTTTTTTTTTTAAAGTTTTTTTAACTAATCTCATTCTATATCTACGGTTTCGTATGGGTATGAAACGTAGGAGGGAAATGAGTGGGGAGTTGAGGTGGAATGGTGATATATATAGCAACTAAGAATTGGATATATTAATTTCCAAAAAAAAAAGAATTGGATATATTGCATCTATTGTTTATGAAAAAGAAACCTAACAAGGGCAAGGACATGAATGATGTTTGGATACCTAGCATAGGAACAAACCTCACTTGAAAATAGAGATAGATGTGCTTACAAAAATTACTGTTGCTACAACAAATAACTGTCTAACGTTGGTTCTGAGTCATAGGAAGGGTTCAAGGGTTCCACTCTGCCTAAAGCAGGTCGTGGTGTCCTTCTACGTTGCAAACGTAGAAGGAGGTTCAAGGTTATTTTGTTGTTGTAATTGCTTTAGATTTCTGGTTTGAGATGTACTCGAAACCAGAAGTGGGTGTTCTTGAGATCCGAGTGAAGAGAGTTATTCTCTCCACGTGCAAGACCAAAAGAATGAGAAGATTAGAGTGTAAGTGATGTGAGTTGGTATGTCCAGATCTGTTGTACTCAGTTCTGATTTATAGAGAAAAGGATTCTCTATTAAAGGAAAGCATCTCACCTTGGACCTTGTTGGAACAAAAGGACAATCCACTAATAGCCGGTGGTGGCTATTGACCTACGGTCTGTTATGTGTTGTTACTCCATCAGCAACTGGTTGTGTTGCTCGATCACTGTTTCCTCCCTTTCTCAGAAGGGGGTGGAATCGTTTTGTGCTGAATGGGATATAGACTTATCGTTTAATCCCGTTGCTCCTGGTAAGAAGCTTGCTGTGTCTGACTATCCTTCTGGGTCTATTGCTCTGTATTGTCGGCATTTCGAGTTTGCAAACCTTCGTCATCCATTTTCTATGTTTTTGTTGAATGTTCTCGAGTACTATAGGGTTTCTCTTGGTCAGATCCATCCTCATGGTGTTGGCCGTATTCTGCACTTTGAATGTCTTTGTAGAGCGTTAGGGTATGATCCTACTTTGTTAATGTTCAGGCGATTCTTTCGTCTTGCTAAGAATGGTGATTGGTTCACCTTTGAGGGATCATCAGTAGAAACTAACCTTCTTTCCTCCCATGTTACAACTGTTGGGCAATGGAAAACTAGGTTCTTTTGGGTTTCTGACTCTATTTTTCCCTATAAACCTGTGTGGAGACATCCTGAGGCCGTTCTTAATGAAGGGGAACCTTCGGAGTCTGAGTTAGATCATAACTTTCTGACGGCTCTTAGAGCATGTCCTTCAAGGCTTCGTCCGTTTGGTGAGCCTTTCTTAGTTTTGTCTGGTATTAGCACCCGTTGGGACAAACCGGGTAGAGATCCTGTAGTGATGAAGGGTGATCAGGGTATGAATCTTTTGCTTATTGTTGATTTCTTTCTTTTTTGCCTCTTTCCTTATGTGTTGTATTTTTCTTTTATTGTAGTTATGTCGACTCTTGACTTTATTAAAGGAGATGATGCTTCGGGAGTTGTCTTCAAAGATGCTGAAGCAGTGGAGGGTGAGGATGCTTTGACTAAGTATGAGAAGGGAAGGTATGATGGGACCAACTATGTTGCTGTCCCTAATGTGAAGAGTTTTTCTAAAGCCAGTTCCTCAAAGGCTTCAACTAGGAGATCTAGCAGACGCCTTTTGAAGGCTGCCAAGTCTGCTGATGCATCTGAAGCGGTGACTGTTAGTGACGACATTGAAGAGTCAGAGGAGGAGAAAGATCAGGCTGTGGATGATACTGTTATTGATGTGGTTGTTAAGAAGAGCAAAGGTAAGAAGTGAAGATTGGCATGGTAAAGGGTACTGAGGGCTCAACGAGTTTGATGAGGAAGGGTTGTATGTTCCTGGTTGGAACGTGAAGTCTAGTGATAGTTTTAAGTCTTCAGCGGTTTGTGAGGAGGTTCTGGCACATTTTGCCACCCCTGGTGCCAAGGCTTGCTTGGAGGGGTTGGATGATGATGCCTTATTGGCGAAAATGATGGTTGGTACCTGTAATCTGGCTGCTATATTGCCGGAGGGGATTAACGGTTCAGGAAGGTGATGGGTGAATATAGCGAGTTTGCTAAGAAGAAGAAAGAAATGAAGCAGTCTATTGCAACCATGAAGAAGGATGCTGAGGAATATGCTGCAAAGGAGGTTACTTTGATTGCTCTGATTGATGAATTGAAGAGAGGACATGAAGCTGAAATGGCAAAGCATGAGGCTGCTAGACTTCAAGTGGAAGCAGATCGGTTGGCTTTGGAAGCAGAGAAGAAGGTGTTAGAAAGTGAGAAGAAAGGGTTGGAGGGTTCCCTTGCTGCTGCCTTGGATGATAACAAGTGGTTAATAGAGGAGGGTTTTCAGCAAGTCGTTACCTACCTTCTTCATTCTGCTGAATTCAACTCTGCTCTTGGGGACGTGTATACTAAGCTTCTAATCCATGGTAAGCATGCTGGTTTCGTTGCAGGGTTCAAGGCTCACGAGTCTGGCCAAGTCCTGGAAGAGTCTCCTTTCTATCAGCCTGATTCCTTGGATGTGTTTAAAGAGGGACGGTCCTCAAGATGGAACACTCAACCTATCCTTACGCTTCCCAAGTGTCTTCCCTCTATGGGAAACCTTTGAAGGAGTTGAGAGAATTGAAGCCTGCGGGTCTGAATGAGGCTGTTTCTGCTAAGGTGCTTCAGTCTGTTTCAAGGAAGAGGGCGCATTCCGGTGATAGTGATGAAACCTTGGATGTTGGTGAAATGCTTTCCAAGGATGCTAGTGATGAAGCTTCCGAAGCGGGTGGTCTTGTGGAGAAGCTACCGAAGAAAGGGAAAAACTCAAAGAAGGCAAAGGTGGTGAAGGTTGTGAATGAGGATGAAGCCTCCAAGCCTTCATGATCTGGTAATGATGCCTAAACTCCCTTATTCGTAGCTTTCTTAGCAGTTGGTTTGTAAAACAATTAACTTTGTGGTTATGTTCTAAACACTTTGTCTTTTGTGGGAACCCTTAAGGCTGTTGTGGGCTGTTATGTTGCCCTTTGAACAATGCTCTACTATTTGGCTTGTTAAAAGCCTTGAAATGCTAAGCCCTTAAGGCTGTTGTTAGGTATTTATGGTTGTTCGTCTTTTGTTTATTTTTGTTCTTATGTGTGTTTGTCTTTGTTATTATTTGGGAATGTTTATCCGGTAGCACCTTCAAAGGTTGAATGCTGCAGTCATTCATCCTTAAGGTAGTCTAGGCAAACATGTCACCATCTATCCTATATACACTTACATAAGTGTTTTAATATGTTTTCGTAAGTTTGTTTTCTAAACTTAAGGAACGATTGGTGTAGGTTGTTCAAGCCTGTCAATGAGATTTATAAAATTATTTTTTGTTTATCTCATGGAGTTGGATTGATTTAGGAACTCACCCCTTATATAGGTCCGTTTATCCCTCGAACCTATTGAGCAAAATGGCCTGGGAGCTCATCCCCTTACATGGCCCTTGCCATGGAGTGTCTTGCAAGGTTCTCAACCTGAACTTAGGATAGAAAGACAAAGTTTCCAAAAGAGGATTCAGTGATCCTTTCATTCATTCGAGATGTCAACATTACATTGCTTAAAAAGAGAACAACATTTTCTTACAATTTAAACAAAGAACCTTTTAAGGTTCTTGCCATTCCAATGTCGAGGGAGCTTCTTGCCTTCCATGTTGGCAAGCTTGTAAGACCCTCCTAGCCTCCTTTGTGGGATTCAAGGATGGTGTAGGGACCTTCCCATTTAGGCCCTAGTTTTCCTTGGCTCTCCTTCTTGCTTGCTTCATTGTTCCTTAGAACCAGATCACCTGGCTTGAAGAGTTCATGCTTGACTTTGGCATTGTAGTAGGACTCCATCTTTTGTTTGTACTTAGCTTCTCTAATTGCTGCCGAGTCCCTGGCTTCTTCTAAGAGATCAAGGTTGAGCGATGTTTCTCGTTCATTTGCCTGGATGTCAACATGAAGGGTTCGAGGTGTGGTGACTCCGATTTCAGCAGGTATGACTGCTTCAGACCCAAAAGTAAGGCTGTAAGGAGTTTTCTTGTTGCTTGTTTTCTCTGTGGTTCGAATTGCCCAAAGAACGCTTGGCAATTCTTCCAACCAGTTTCCTCCTTGACGGCCTAACCTAGCCTTGATCCCATCAACCACACTTCTGTTCATTCTTTCGACTTGGCCATTTGATTGAGGGTATGCTACAGAGCTAAAGACTTGTGTTATTCGATATTCTTTGCACCAAACGCTGAACGGCCTTTCTGCAAATTTTTTGCCGTTATCTGTAACGAGCACCCCAGGCAAGCCGTACCGGCAAATGATATTTTCCCAGATGAATTCGATTATCTTCTTTCCAGATATTTTTCCCAAGGGCTTCACTTCTGGCCATTTTGTGAAGTAATCAACTGCCACTAACAAGAATTTGACCCCTCCTTTTGCTGGTGGGAAGGGTCCAACGATATCCATCCCCCATTTGTAGAATGGCCATGCTGAATTAATGGGCACTAAGTCAAGCTTGGGGCTTTTAGGGACAGGAGCATGAATTTGGCAGGCTTCACATTTCTTCAATTGTTCGGATGCATCACGATGCATGGTAGGCCAGAAATAGCCCAGGTTCATGAGTTTTGCCAAGACTGACCTTGGACCACAGTGAGCTCCACATATTCCTTCATGAACTTCCTTGATCAGGTACCTGCTTTGATCGGGGCCGACACATCGAAGCAATGGGGCCAAGTACCCTTTTTTATAGAGTATCTCGTCCTGGATGGTATATTGCTTAGACTTGATTCGAACCCTTTCAGCTTCAACAGGATCTTGGGGTAGTTCACCTCTTTTTAGGAACCTTACAAACGGAGTCATCCAATTTGGTTCGTTTTCAGTGATGACATCTTGAACCTCAAGTTCCGATATGGCAGGATGCTTGATCACTTCAACCAATACCTTTTTGGTGAGGTGGCCAAAATTCAACGAAGCAAGCTTTCTAAGGGCGTCAGCTTTCTTGTTGTGGGACCTTGGAACCTGTTTGATCTTGCAACACTGGAAGGTGTTCATGATTTCCTTGGCCTTCTCTCTGTACTTTTTCATGTTAGGTTCCTTGGCGATGTAGCTATCGTTCACTTGATTGGAAACCAACAGTGAGTCAGTGAACACTTGAAGCTTGTGAACCACCATCTTTTTTGCAAGCTTGAGTTATGCTATTAGGGCTTCATATTCTGCTTCGTTGTTAGTTGTCTGAAATTCCAAACGAAGGGCATATGTGAATTCTAACCCTTCAGGGTTGATTAGTACAAGACCGGCCCCTGAACCTTCAACACTGGAAGCTCCATCAGTGTAAAGCTTCCAGGCTTCCGGGTCAATGGGTTCGTCTATGGTAATGTTAACTTCGGCAGTTTCCACCCTTGGAATTTCAGCAATGAAATCAGCAAGTATTTGTGCCTTTATTGCTTTTCTCGGGACGTAGGTGATTTTGTGTTCACCTAACTCAACAGCCCATTTGGCTAGTCGTCCTGAGGTTTCAGGCCTTTCAAGCACATTCTTGATAGGTTGGTCAGTGATTACTTGTATGGGATGTGCTTGAAAATACCTTCGAAGCCTTCTGGCTGTTTGCACCAGGGCTAAGGCCAATTTTTTCAAAGGAGGGTACTTGACCTCTGCTAACTTTAACGTTTTACTGAAGAAATAGACAGGTACCTGAGCTTTGTCTCTTTCTATAGTGAGAACAGCGCTGAAGGCTTCGTCAGTAACTGAAAGATAGACAGAGATCGTTTCCCCTGCTTCAGGTGTTGCAATGGTGGGAAGGGAAGCCAGGTAATGCTTCATGCTGTTGAAGGCTTCCTCCGCTTCTTCTGTCCACCTGAAGTCTTTCTTGTCAGTGCAACCTTTGAGGGTCTTGAAGAAAGTTAGGGATTTCTTAGCTAGTTTTGACACAAAACGCTTCAAGGCAGCAAGTTTGCCGTTCAGGCTCTCTACCTCTTTCTTGGTTTGGGGTGACTTCATGTTGAGGATGGCTCGAACCTTGTTCGGGTTACCCTTTATGCTTTGTTTCCCTACAACATGCCCCAAGAACTTTCCTTCTTCGAAACCAAAGGAACACTTGACAGGATTTAGCTTCATGTTGATTTCCCTGAGGTTGTTGAAGGTTTCTTGTATGTCAGTGAGCATTTGATCTTCTGTCTTGCTCTTGATGACTAAGTCATCTACATAAGTTTCCATGTTTTTGCCAATTTGCTTGGCAAAGGCCTTGTCAACCAACCTTTGGTAAGTAGCACCTGCATTTTTTAAACCAAAGGGCATTTTTCTATAACAAAATATACCCTTGTCAGTATGAAAGGCAGTTTTTTCTTCGTCTTCCTCCTTCATTTGTATCTGGTGATAACCCTTATAGGCATCCAGAAAACACTTGAAGGGGAAGCCTGTAAGCGAATCAATTTTCAGATCAACCTCCGGCAAAGGATAACAATCCTTGGGACAGGCTTTGTTGAGGTCTTTAAAGTCGATGCACATCCTCCATGAATCATCAGGTTTTCGAACCATCACAGGGTTTGCAACCCATGATTGATATTTCACCTCTCGGAGGATTCCAGCTTCAACCAGTTTGTCTACCTCTTGATAGGCAGCTTTGCCTCGCTCTGGAGCAAGACTTCTCTTCTTCTGAACTATTGGTTTGATGTTCGGGGGAACCCTGAGTTCATGCTCAGCGACTTCACGTGGGATCCCCGTCATGTCACTTGGGCACCAAGAGAAAACATCGACATTGTCTTTCAGCAATGCTTCAAGCTTTGAGAGGGTGTCCCTAGGAAGGGCTGTGTTGACCCGTATCCTTTGATCAGGGTATTTGGGGTTGATGCTGAGACCAAGCTTGCTTTGATCTTCAACAATCGTTAACGCGGAAGTAGATGGTTGGAGGGTTGCAACTCCTTCTTTGGTGGGGAACTTGGCACTCTTTCGGCTAATGGAAACGGTCATATCAAAGACTACTACTCCTGGCCTTCCAATGATGACATCATAACTGGATGGTAGGTCTAGGACAACGAAGGTTAGTGGTTCGGTTCTCTGCATTCGACCATCAGAAAAGGTTACATCAAGCACTATTTCGCCCAAAGGCTTGATGGGTATGTCAGAAATGCCTTTGATGGCAGCTTCAGCTGGCCGCAGCATGGAGCGCTCTTCGGAGCTTAAAAGGTTGAAATACTTTGCAAACATGATTTCAGTGGCAGCTCCGGTGTCTATGTAGGCCTTTTGTGTTTTGAGTGAACCAACGAAGGCTTCAAGGACTAGTGGATCACAATGCTTTTCTTCCTTGGTACAAGGGAAGTAGACACCTTGTCGTTCCCAATCCTCCAACCTCTGTCGCTTGCTTGGGGTTTCATTCTCGACAAACACCATGGCGACGTCTTTCTTCTTGCCATCAGCCATGTTTTCTTTAACACCTTTGACCAAATGGGCTGGTTCTCCAGATCTGACGGCTTCTTCGATTCTCTTCTTGAGCTGGAAGCAGTCATTGGTGTGATGTCCCTTCTCTTCGTGAAACTCGCAATACTGGTTGGAGTTTTCGTTTCTTTTGCTCTTTGGTAAGGGACGAGGACGCCTAAAGGTATGTTTAACTTCTTCGGTTGCCAGAATTTCTTGAGGAGCTTTGGTGAGGGCTGTGAAGTTGACATTTCTATCCCTGCTTGGAGGGTTCCTGCTTTCAGCCCTTCGTGACTCGGACCCTCTAGGTCTTTTGTCATAGGTACCATAATTGCTTCTCTTTCTAGTAGGGTTGTTGCTTCTCCAGCTGGAAGCCCTCTTTCTTTGTTCTTTGATGTCTACAGCCTCTTCTCCTCGAATATGGGCTTCAGCTCTTTCTAAGGCCTCTTCAAGGGTTCTAGGGAGACTCTTGTTAAACTCCCTGGTAAGGTATTTTGAGTTGATGGCGTTCATGAACCATGCAACCTTCATCTTTTCGTCTGCACCGACGTAGGTAAGGCCTTCTTTCTTGTATCTTTCGATGAAGCTTTTCAGGCTTTCGTCATCCTTCTGTTTTATTTGAAAGATAACGGTTGCATCCTTGACACAACGTCTCTGTTGTGAGAAGTTGGCTAAAAATCCTTTACCAAGTTCGTTAAAGGTATGGATGCTCCCTGCTGGCAAGCCATTGAACCAAATTCGTGCAGATCCAACAAGGGTCTGCATGAACATGAGAAAGCACTCGGGATCACCCCATTTCTCGATTCGAGCAGCCCCTGAGAAGATCTGAAGGTGATCTTCTGGATCATCAGTTCCATCATACGCTCTTATATGAGCTGGCATTTTCAGTTTGTTGGGGAAATCATAGTCGGCTATCTCTGGTGAGAAACAGGACAAGCTGTTTGGCTTGTAGGGTTGGTTAACAGTGTGTTCCACCCTATTGTTGGTTACTCCACCAGGATTTCCTTGTTGGGCAGCGATGGCTTGACTGATGAGTTGCTGCCAAGGAAAGTTAGCCATCATTTGAGATATCATGTAGGGCATAAGGTCAAAACCTTGGAGGCCTTTGGTTGTTGCCACATTGCTGGTGGTGGGACACTGGTTACTGGTGACTGTAAAAGTTGATCCAAGGTAACTATGCCCAAGTGGCATACCAGTGGTGGCAGCTTGGGTGGTAAACAGTGGGAAGGCAGTAGGACTGGACCTTGCTTCGTAATGGGAAGCGGTGAGGGTGTTGCTGGGACCAGCATTGCTGTTCCTGGGTGATGGTCTGCGTCCATAAGTGGTAGTGAGAGGGGGAGGAGGTCCAGGAGAGAGTGATACCTCTTCTTCCTCGTCATAATCTAGCCGGAGACAGACTCCTTTGTCCCTTTCCTTCATAACGTACTGGTTTAAGAGGGATCTGAGCTGCAAGAAGTTCCTCTCCACTCCTTCAGGGGTGAGATCTATGCGTTGGGGAGTTTGTGCAAGATCAGGGAGAGGAGAAAGCACCCCTGAATGAGTGGGAGGTGGAGTCTGCAAGCTTGTTGACACAGGACGAACAGGTGGGGACTGAGTCCCAGCTGGAGTACCTCCTGGAGTGGAGAAAGACACAGATCTGGCCGGAGAGGTTTGATCTGTGCTACGGGAGATCTGATTTACCTCTTCTTGGGACTCAGGGTCAGACATGAAGAGAGTCGGAGCTACACAACTGATTTTTTGTAAAGACAATGGCGTAGCCCCACGGTGGGCGCCAACTTGTTGCTACAACAAATAACTGCCTAACGTTGGTTCTGAGTCACAGGAAGGGTTCAGGGGTTAAAGGGTTCCACTCTGCCTAACGCAGGTCGTGGTGTCCTTCTACGTTGCAAACGTAGAAGGAGGTTCAAGGTTATTTTGTTGTTGTAAATGCTTTAGATTTCTGGTTTGAGATGTACTCGAAACCAGAAGTGGGTGTTCTTGAGATCCGAGTGAAGAGAGTTATTCTCTTCACGTGCAAGACCAAAAGAATGAGAAGATTAGAGTGTAAGTGATGTGAGTTGGTATGTCCAGATCTGTTGTACTCAGTTCTGATTTATAGAGAAAAGGATTCTCTATTAGAGGAAAGCATCTCACCTTGGACCTTGTTGCAACAAAAGGACAATCCACTAATAGCCGGTGGTGGCTATTGACCTGCGGTCTGTTATGTGCTGTTACTCCATCAGCAACTGGTTGTGTTGCTCGATGAAAAGGTAACAGGACAAGTCATCTTTTTGACTTAGGATACTCTTGGCTTTTGAACCTTTGTAGGTTCCAACCCTTTAAGCATTGTTCTGTGATGTTGTTTATTATTTTTGCTTTAAGCTACCCACGTCATCAATTAACAAGAGTGAAATGTGTTCTATAGATTCAAATAATACTTATCATCAGCCAATATGATCTTTGGCTAACCGTTTCACGCATGAGTTTCTAAATTAACAAAGATGATCTTAAATCGTACTTACGTTACTTACCTTGTTCAAATGGAAGTGTTAGTAGATGGAAGAGACCAAAGTTGTGCACTACTATTGACCGGGCTAATTTCTGCTCTGATACCATATGAAAAGTTCAACCAAAAGATTGTTTTCCATTAACAATAGACAAGTACATATACAAAGGAGATCCTACATTTGTGGATCAAATACTATATAATATGAAGGTCAAGTTATTCTATACAGTGTAACGAAAATGAAAAAGGGTGAGAAGTATACAAAAAACACAATAGATCATTAAATATGACACAATAAGCCACAAAATATAACACAAAGCCGAAAATATAACACAATGCTGAAGAAAAAGACACAATGAATTGAAAAAGTGACACAATGACGAAAATAAGAAAAAGATACAATGCTACATAAAAGACCCAACGATATAACGTATATTTTAAAAACTACAAGTTAAAACCCCAAAAAACGAAGACCTAAAAACTAATATTGTAGGGTTCGATGAGACGGTTCCAATGCCGCTTGAATGGGTTCAATCGGAGTCCGTTTAATACATTTCCTACGACTTCCTATTTTTCTTTCACTGTGTATTTAATCCTAACCCGGTTGATTCTACCTAAATTTAAAATACAAATTCAAATGTAAAATAAATATTCAAACTTTATACAAATTTATTTGGAGGGAACTGGAAGTATATTCTTATGGGAGCCTTTTTAGGGTGGCCAGGGAGTACCTACGGCTAGAGCCTGTTTATTCAACTTAGGGCACATTTTTTTATAAAATGCCTATACGTGTGTGTTTTTAATAGAAAACGTATTTTAAATAAAAAACTTGGGCTTATTGAAAACTTATTAGTCCATTTATAAGTTCAATACTCATTTAAAATTCAAAACTTAAGATCTAAAAAACATATTTTTAATGGCTCGGATAAGACATAGACGCCTCTGTGTATTCTAATATTCCAAATGTATGTTATAAATTCATTAATAAGTTGTATTACTATTGAAATGGAAGCTATTATTTTGAGTAGAATGTTGCGTGGTAAGTTGTTCATGAATGTAGCCAGCATGTTGAAAGGAACTTTTTTCTCTTAATGCTTTCATGGGTTTGCCTGGTGAAATATTCCCAATCGGACCCGTTCCAAAGCCAATTGTTGCTGATATTGTTGGATAGGATCATACTATTGGTTAACATCGTAACTTGGAGTCCGTTATTAGTGTCAACTCCATTCGAAAGTGTCACTGATAAAATGAATTCGGTTGGCTACCGAGCACATTCTTGATGATTAAATAACAAAAAAGGTTGTGAAAAGATATCTATCTTTAAGTGTCCCAAAATTGCACCAACGGTTGAACCAAAACCGAATATTCTTTATGCATCCTACTTCCCACAAGTTAATTTTTTTTAAAGGCTTAGTTCAGTGGAAATCCTTATACAACCCTAACCTAGCGGTCTCATGTTCGAATCTCTACCCACACACCGGTTTCCTCCATGCCTAGACTCAAACCATCATGGGGATTTTTTTTGTGGTGTGCATGGATCGAACCTGTGACCTATCCCCAGGATGGGAACCCCTAAGGGAAAACTCACCCTACCTCAAACCAGTTGGGCTGAGATCATTGGCACTTCCCACAAGTTAATTCTCTAATGAATTTTCTAACGCTCCATGTTTTGTTTATTCCTCATATTTCGTTAATGTTGTATAGGTAGAGGTTCATGTATAAAGTGCATTTTTCATACAAAGTGTGAGAAGTCTATATAATCACTGAATACCAAATATATATTTCATTTTTTAAAACATACCAAGTTACATCAAAATAGAAGGTAAACGGGCAACAAGCTGCACTGCCACTTTTCTGATTGTTTTTTTAAATTTTCGCTATGATGTTTCCGATTCCTTTTGCATTGTATTATATTGGAAAATATCAAACGTAACAATTTAAAACACAATCAAATGTATTTTTGACATAAAATTTAAAACACACTGATTACTTTCTCCGCATGGTGTTTTAGATTGCATGTCGAGAATACATTAATTAGTGTTTTAAATTATTACATTTTGTGTTTTTCTATATAATACTATGCCAAAAGAATATAAAACATCATGCCTAAAAATTTATAACACAACGTCTATATACACTTCTCACACTTTGTAAAAAAATACACTTTGTATAGAACCCCCATGTTGTATATCAAAACCAAAATAACTACTTAGTTCTTACATACGGATTCATGCAAAGAAAAAATACCAAATTTATTTGTTCATATTTTTAACATTCACCTCAAATTAGTTTTTTCATATTTTAAGCATAAGGAGATACAATACTTAGAGGATTAGTATTTTTTTCTCATCTTCATCCATCAAATTACAATAAAAATCACTATATTTTCTTTCACTTTTTTAACTAAATAATACTTGTAATTGAAGAATTTTAGCTTTAAACAGGAAATCTGATTATACAAGGCACTATTCCAGGTGCGGAAACCCTAGAACAGAACAAAATGATAATACACGAATTACAACACACGAATTACGCTTTTCAAAGACATTTTCATAGATTACTTGATTCAAATATCAATACATACGCGTTTACAAGTTAATCTATTGACTCTTTCAAAACCTTAACCTAGAGAGCAAACCTGACTTAAACTCACACACAATGACCAACGACTCTCTCTAACAAAACAAGCAAAACCTATTTATACAGACTGCACATTCGCCCCAGACAGGAGTACGAATGTGGACTTTGTCCACATTCGACCTTCATCAAGGTACGAACATATATCTTCTAAGTGTAGTTTCCACCTTCGCCCTTCTGTACTTCACATTCGACCATTTCTTTCTTCCTTCGACCTTCATTATTCTACCTTCGACCCTTCTGGAACTTCTAACATATGTTATGATTACAATCCGAAGCATTAGTCGCATAAAGTGCATCTACAAACTCCCCCTCGACTATTGCTCGGATTGCCTTCTGGCTTCATCCATCTGAATATTCATCAACTTAATCCTCAGCTGTTTCTTTTGGTCTTTTGTCATCTCTGGTTCAAGTTTTCTCTTCGTAGATTGCTTCGTTACTTCGGCTACCTTCACCTGCTTGCCCAACTTTTGTTCAAGGTTGCTACCAGAGTTGATATCATACGCAAAGCATACTCCGACAACCTGTTGATACTTCTTAGCTTGTGATGCATCATTGGGATCGCTATAAATCGGGTTGTAATACAGCATGATGATGTCTTAAAATGTACAGTTTATGAGCCACATCGGGTCAAAAACATGTATCTTCTTATATGCATCCTTCCTATCTCTCAGCACAATAACTGCTTCAGCATTCCTCCAATCGTAATACCAGAAAATGAAATCTTCACTAAAGTGTTGTTGAATTGGCATTAAAGGAATCTTTCTCATAACTTCAGGAGCTTTGTATATCAACGTCACTCTCTTCCTACCTGTCTTTGGATCAACATCCCTATGAACCTTCCTTCTTGGGTATTGTGGTTTAAACATACTCCAATTCATCCTACTCTCCCAGATCAATCTGTCAGCAAACCATCCAACCGCCGTATTGTTCACAGATGCACCAGTCATTCTAAATCTGCATATATCTCTCACCGCCCAGTAGGGTAGAGTTAGCAAGTCATAGAATCTGTAGAAGTACAGAATTCCAGTTTCCCATTTGACTGCAATGCACTTCAGATTTCTAAGATATTTCCAACCAAGAGCTCTGCCTTTAAACTTTTGGTTGTGATATCTGTAGAATCCTCCCTGTGCTTCCGGTTTAGGTCTCTTATCATCAGTTTCTTTCAACTTCTGCAACAAAGTCTTCAAGTCGTCACTTTGTTCAGATGGTTTTTGTTTCTCTTCACCAAACACTTTCTTAACAAACTCTTCGCTTTTCTTTTCAGCTTTCTTCTTTGCTTCCCTTTGATGTGTTTCAGTGAAATCTGGGAATACTTCATTTTCATCATTCGTTCTGAAGTATTGAGGATACTCTTCATGAGTAATATCTTCAATCTCAATCTCCTCAGTCTCTGGTGTTTGCTTGTCATCAGAATGATTACCAACATCCTTTTCAGGAATGTCTGGAATCATTTGATCTGACATTATCTCTTCCAGCGTCTTACCCACTCGCTGCGCAATTCCTTCCAGAATCTCTTTAGTCACAGCAGCAGACACCTCACCGTCTTCCAAATCAGGATCATTATACTCTAACTCGTATCTCATATCCTCTGTTTGGAATATCTCAGCAAACTTCCCAGTGAACTCTATAGTCCATTCTCTATTTCCCAACATTTCCCGATATACATCTTTAGCTTCATCAGATAAAGCTCTAACCTTTTAATTCCAGAAAGTGCTTTCATCAGAATCAACATTCTCTCCTGATTTCTTCGAGCTAGACTGACCTGCACTTCCCTTTTTGGTCTGTCTTTGTTCAAATGTGAATTTGCTCGAATCATCTTCACCATCATCGTCATCACTGCTACTACTTTCATCATCATTACTCTTATTACCCGAACCACCCTCAGCATCATCATCCTCATCATCATCAGATTCATCATCTGATTCATCCTCTTCTTCATCTTCTTTATCAGATTCTTCATAATCTACTTGCTCCTCTTCTTTCTCTTTGTCTTCTTCTCCCTCTTTTAACTTAGGAGCTTCACCATATAGTTTATCAAGTAGATCACTCATCCTCTTATTTTCCTTTTTCAACTCCTTATTCTCTTTTCTAACACTCTTAATCATCTTCCTGTTTCCATTACACTTCACATCTAGCTCATTTTTCTCATCTTCTAGTTGTTTCAGCTTCTTTTCAAGCTCATCCTGATTCGTCTTGGAAGCAACAACTATTTGTAACATCTTTTCTTCATTCTTCTTAAATTTTTCAATCTCAGCTTGTTGAGCAACTAACATCTTCATCATCTCTTCCATCTTCTTATTCACCTGTTTCATCACATCATCTGAAACAGTGACTTTTAATTTGGAAGATTCAATCACATGAGTCTTTTCCTTCTCAGGCTTCTTGAACATGTTAAGAACATTTTCTAAAGTAGCTTCTAGATTAGGAACTACTTCAGGTTCTTTAGCCTTCTTTTGCTTCTTCGCAGCAGGTGAGGAAACTTTTGATGACGTACCGGCTTCAGGAACTTTCTTTCCTTTTAACAGCTTCTCAATCTCCTTTTCTCTCAACTTTTTCGTACTCACTTTCTTAGCCATCGACTTGTGCTTAGGCTTTTTCAGATTAACAACTACTGTCGATCCATCAAAATCTTCAGTATCCAACCCTAAATCACCTTCAGTATCAGTTTGCTCTTTCTGTAATATCTCTTCCACAGATTTGTTGAGTGATTCAGACTCTCCAACAGCAGTGGCCTTGCATTTGGAAGACTTCCTCACCAACTCAGTCTCAGAATCCCACTGTTCCTCTTCCTCAGTCTCTTCTGAATCTACTGAGTCCTCATCTACCAAACAAGTACCCTTTTTCGCAGTACTCTTCTTCCTTGCCCTCTGTTTCTTTCCTGATTCACCTTCATCAGCCTTTTCCTTGCCCTTCCCTTTGGCTCCGACATTCTTAACTTGTCTTTTCCTCTTGGTACTTGCATCAGCATGCACCAAAGGATCATCATTTTCTGAATCGCTCTTATCATGTCTCGCTTTGTTCAATCCTGGGTCAGTGTAACCTGGATTAACCAAACATCCAAACAAGCGTTTGTGTGGTGGCTTCTCATCATCTGGAATACCCTTATATCCCTTCATTCTCACCAAAGTTCTGATGTTCATGTGATCCTGTCCCAACACCATAGTAGGATCCTTCCTCAAGTTAGGATACTTATTATCAAAAATCATCATTAGGAATCTGGGATACATCAAGAACTTCTTAGACTTAAATCCCTTCAACATCTCTAACATGTGATCTAATATCATCCCAGCAATGTTAAATGGTTTATTGAGTGTCAACGCAACCATTAACTAACTTAGACTTTTCCTCATCACATCGTATCCACCACTAACCGTCCCGAAGACATGGATAATCACATGTGCAAAATACTTGAATTGCACACTGAGCTTCCCCTTATGTAATGCTCCATCCGTGATAGGGCCGTTGTATTTCATTCGTAAAAAGCATACTCTCTGCTCAGTCCACGATAACACTCTCGGATCAGTACACTCTTCATCTTTAATCCTAAGTGCCTCTCTAATATCTTCTTCAGTTATCAGCATTTCCATTCCCTGAATCTTGCTTACGATTGCAGTCTTTCCCTCCCAGAAATCATAATGTGCATTCTTCCAGAAATCTTCAACGATGTCTTTATAAATGATAGCTGGTGTAGCTATGGCATGTATGATCCTGCTTCTTCTGAGAAAGTCAACGATCCCAGAAAACTCCATATTCTTTAGCACTTCTCCTACATACGCACATCAGTTGTGCGGAGGTTCAAACGACCATACTTTTGGTGCATTCTCTTCTTGAGCTTCCTGCACTGGATCTTGTACATGCATTTCCTCCACTGGGATCTCCACGTTTTCGGGTTATTCTGCCATCTGAAACACAAAAACACGAAAAATACGTCAAAATAGTTAAAAACGACAAACTTTAAAATTTTTGAGTTTTACACATTTCCACATTCGCCCCTTTTATAGGTACGAATGTAGCAAATTGTGAGTTCGAAAGTGTCTCATTTGGTTCGAATGTAAAAACACTAGTTCGAATGTAACATAAAATCCACATTCGCCCCAAACTCTCTACTTTCGTCCGTTTTAAGTCACTTTCGACCAGTTGAATTCCACATTCGACCGTTTTGACTTGGTCGAATGTGACTGTTTGATACCCAAAAATTCAAAACTGATTTCTGATGTGTTTTAAACTGTGTTTTTGATTCAAACAACACCTAAAGTGACCGACTAAGCTTATACAATCATCAATTGTGCTATTTATTCATTGTTTATTGATTTTAAAAGAAAACTAGGGTTCGGCTAACACATTGAATCAATTAACCTGTCAAATCAATGATTTAAACCTAGTTTTTCCTATATTCTCCCCCTAAAATCAATGAAGAAATCAGGTTAAATCAGTCCATATAGTTCCAGATTATAACAACTAGGGTTCGAACACAAAAACCCCAATTAAAGCTTCGTTTGTGATCCATTACCTGTGAAATTATAATCAAACTGATGAGAAAATGATAGGGAATAATAATCTGAATTGAAAAGAAACAGGGCAACATGGTTTGACACTTTTGAAAAATTTTGAAAAATTTACGAATGAGGGTTCGAACCTGGTGAGTTGATTATATATGCTTCCACTTTCGACCGTTGATGTTGGACGAATGTGATAATATTTCCACATTCGACCCAAGTTAATGACTCGAATGTGAAATGTGAACACGAAAGTGAAACTTTTTGATGAAAACCTACCTTCGTCCAACTTCAAAGCACGAAAGTGAAACAAATTTTCCACATTCGACCCACCTAAGGGGCGAATGTGAATGGAAAATTTTGAAAATTTTACCAAATCACGAAATCGAATCCCGTTCAAACATTTTTCAACACATTAAGTCTCAAACATGCATTATTTCTATTTTAAATGATACAAAGCTTAGATTGTTTCATCAAATCTCGAAAAATGACCATCAAACACCGTCGGTTATCTAAAAATAATGCAGAAATGTAAATCTTTTGGTTTTTCTGAAATTTATATTAAAACACACCTAAAATCTTTTTGAGTTTTGTATCTTTTTGAAAAACAAACTAAAATGCACAAATGTAAAGTAAAGTAATAAATGTGTTGTGATGTCCGGTAAGAGCATCATATCAGTTGTTTGAGAAATCTGAACACAACGTTGATCTAATTTTATATTATCATTAGAAACAGTATATGACCCGGCAACTGCTGATATTGTTGTCCACATAAGCTCACATGCAGACTGTTATGCAGTGCTTTAAAATGATACGATTTAGATGTATTATACTAACACGTTGTGGTTCCCACACACACGGCATACTCCCGTATCAAGAAATTGCACAAAGCTTCCTCGTAACGCGTGATTATGCCAGAGTTATCCGTTTAGTTACAAGATATATAGCACAGAGGTGTACAGGTCAGCAAACGAATGCAGCAAAGTAACATGTGCATATATACCAGGTTGAGGCTGATATCAACTACTGATTTGCATCAGTAAATTGACACGATGTAATTATGATCTTTGATCAATAATAACATGAAGTTCCTCAATTCGGTAACTTTTGGTTTTGGCATTAAAGCTCTTTTAGCAAATATTCTGATTAAACTAGGTCCGTAAATTAATACAACAAAAGTTCAATCAGAATATCCCGGATAACAATAACATAACGACCCGAAACCTCAGATTTTGGCAACTCTATCAAACGAAATTACGGTACTAAGACCATATGCCCATGAGGTGTTCAGCCACGAACGAGTAGTTCGTTATGTTTGTATCACTAATGCACGCAGTTATTAGTCTACGAAGCCTATCAGCACATCACACGTAATCAACACACGCCTCATATTGCATTACATATCTTTAGCCTGTGTCAGATCCCCACTGATGTACTATCATTTCCTCTTTTTATCCTGGAAATCATTTTGGGTTTTTCTATTTTTATGGCTTTTTTGAATTTTTCGAGTGATTGCTGGTATCTTTAGTTAAGGGGTTTTAAGAAATTGCAAACCGTAATCCACCATCTGTTGCTGAATCCAGAGAACCTGTGAGCAACAACTCGAGGCTGCTATGTACTCTGCTTCGCAAGTAGACAATGCGACCGAAGTCTGCTTCTTACACTGCCATGTGACTAACCTGCTCCCTAAAAACTGGCATCCAGCTGTCGTGGATTTGCTGTCTTTGTCACAGCCGTCCCAATCTGCATCACTAAATGCGATAAAGTCAAAATTATCATCATTAGGGTACCATAGTCCTCTCAACGGACAACCCTTCAGATATCTAAGGATACGCTTGACCGCTGTCAGATGACTTTGTTTCGGCTTCGATTGGAACCGTGCGCAGAGGCATGTAGCAAACATTATGTCTGGCCTTGAGGTGGTTAGATACATTAGAGATCCGATGATTGCTCTGTATGTAAACGGGTCCGTCAGCTCCCCCTTAGCGTCAACACCAATCCCGTGATTAGGTTGAATCGGGGTGTCCATCGGCTTGGAATCCTCCATCTGGAACCGGCTCAAGACTTCGGATACGTATTTTGTTTGATGAATAAAGATCCCCGTTGGTCTTTGATCCACCTGCAAGCCGAGGAAGAACTGCATCTCGCCCATCGCACTCATTTCGAACTTTTCCTGCATAATACTTTCAAATTCCCTGCAAAGAAGTTCGTTAGTTGAGCCAAAAATAATATCGTCTACATAAATCTGGACGAGAAGCAAATCATCTCCTGTTTTCTTCGTAAACAGAGTACAGTTGACCAATCCGCGTTTGAATCCTTTCGACATGAGGTACGTGCTCAGCTCCTCGTACCATTGGCGTGGAGCCTGGGGCAACCCGTACAGTGCTTTGTTCAGAACGTAAACCTTATCCCGGTGGATACGATCTTCAAAGCCCGGTGGTTGACCGACGTAGACCTCTTCTTTGACCACACCGTAAAGAAAAGCACTTTTGACATCCATTTGATACACCTTAAATTTCTTGTGCGAGGCAAACGCTAGAAACATTTGATACACCTCTTCTTTGACCACACCACAGGTGCATATATTTCATTATAGTCAATTCCCTCGATCTGATGAAAACCTTGAACTACCAATCTGGCTATGTTCCTTACGATCACTCCTCTATCGTCTTTCTTACATTTAAAGACCCACTTGGTACCAATCTTCTTCCTTCCTGGAGGTAAATCCGTCAGTGTCCAGACTCCCAACTTCTGAAATTGCAACAACTCCTCCTGCATCGCCTCGACCCAGGCATCATCCAAAAGAGCTTCTTTGTATGTCCGCGGCTCGACCTGCGAAACATAACATGCAAACGACCAATCATTCTAACAACCAGACTTTTGTATTTTTGCATATAAAGCTAAAGTACCAAAACTTTCTGGTGAATTGACACTACTTAGCTGTCCTCTCGTCATAACACTTCTACCAGGGTCACCGATAACTTGCTCTAGCGGGTGAATACGATGAATCCGAGATTCCGGATGTTCAGGTAGAATAACTCCCGTCTGAGTAGTCAAGTTCTCTACTGCATCCAGATCATGACCCGTGTTAGACGATGAAGCAACATCTGGATTTGGGTTCACTAGCGGTACCTCTGTTGCATGTTCAAGAATAACTTCTTCGAAATCTCCATCATCTTCCGATTCTGAAGTATCTAAAGTAGTTGAAGCCTCTTGAAACACTTCTTCCTCTGGTACAGGCGCATTGGTATCATTAGAAGCTGTTGGAGGAGTTACGGTGATCGGACGCACCAATGGTGAAGTCGCTGCGTTTTCACACTCGTAAAGTAATCGGATAACAGCCTCGTCAACCAAGCTATCTAGATTGAATGATTCAAAGAAATCTTTGTAATCAAACATCCAATTGGGACCATTTCCTTACACATTTTGAGTATACCGTTGAACTTCAACGTTTGCCCAATCCTCCACCTGTCGAGTTCGTTTGTTGAATACCCGTTTGAGCGGGGTTGCATATCCAACAAAGTAACCCTCTTCAGCTTTTGGACTAAACTTTTCGCCTGGATTCAACATCGTGCACGGAGCCCCAAAAGGTTCTAGATACTCCAAGTTCGGCTTTCTTCGGTGCAACAACTCATAAGACGTTTTGCCAAACTTCTTCACTGTTAAGACCCGATTTAGTGTATAGTTTGCCGCATAAATCGCCTCGTTCCAGAACATTACTAGAAGATTCGAGTCTGCCAGCATTGTTCTAGCCGTTTCTATGAGAGTCCTGTTTTTCCGTTCAGCAACACCGTTCTGTTGAGGGGTATACGGAGCAGAATATTCATGATGAATTCCTTTGTTTTCACAAAGATCATCCATCTTTGCATTTTTGAACTCCGTCCCATTGTCACTCCGAATTCGCTTGATCTTTAGACCATAGATATTCTCCAATCGAGTGAACAGAACTTTCAGATTATTAAAGGTATCACTTTTCTAATGCAAACACATTACCCATGAGAATCTTGAATAGTCGTCAGTAACAACTAAACAATAAAGCTCCCCAAGATGACTTTTACGTTTGACAGGTCCGAATAGGTCCATGTGCAATCGCTCAAGCGGTATCTCAACAGATTTTACTTTCTTCACCTTATGGGATTGTTTGTGTTGCTTTCCTTTCTTACAACTTACACACTTGTCGTTCAAATGAAAATGTTTAACATTTACGCCTTCGACAGGTCCATTTTTCACCAAGTGATTCATCTTCCTCAGGTGAATATGTCCCATCCTTTTATGCCACATGATTGATTCTTTCTCAGTAGCCTTCGATAGGAAACATGTCATTTGTCCCTGGGTCGTCATTGCCTTGGACATATCAAGAATATAGAGATTGTTGACTCGAGGTGCCTTCAACATAACCCACTCTTTTGGAATTTTGAAGCCCGGTTTGAGGATATAGCAAGATTTGTCATCAAAATAAACAGAGAATTGTTTGTCACATATCTGACTAACACTCAACAGATTATAATCGATCTGCTTCACATACGATATCCTCTCGAAACTCATAATCCCGTTACTCACGCTTCCCTCCATCGTGATGTAACCTCCTTTGTTTCCAGCAAATGCAACATACCCTCCATTGATATTCTTCACGTCGAACAGCAATGCTAAATCTCCTTTCATGTGGCCTGAAGCTCCACTATCAACAATTCAAAGACAGCTAATAGGGCCAGCTGAAGCTCCCTGCACACATCAGGTAAACATGTCAGTTCTTTCGGGGGACCCAAGCCTGTGTGGTCTTGGGTCTTTGAATATCACCCTTCAAAGATTCATTAACATCAGCATTTGGTTTTGAATCAATCTTTTTCGGATCATTCAAAACTTTTTCAATCTTTTCATTTGATTTTGATGTAGAGGCTCCCGGAGTACCATTTGGTGTCCAAGATTGTTCCGAACGTTTTAGAATTCGAATCTGAGATTTTGGAGTCTCAGTCAATTTCTTAGTATCGTTCACAAATGAAACCTTCTTGGTTACCTTCTCGGATTTAACCGATTTAGGTCCAACGTTTGATTTGACAGCAGGTTTTGGTGGTACCTTTTGTCTATCAACTGTTGTGTTCACCATTGGTCTCTTCAAAGGTTTCTCCATGGCTATCCGATTACGACGATCATAATGAAATTGACGTTCATTCCTCTTTTGATAAAAATTGTTTTGAGTATAAAATGGTGCAGGTTGAGGAACAAATCGTCTTTGTGGATAACAATGATTGTCAACCGGCTTTCTCATGGATTGCCTTACTTCAACCTCGTGCCTGTTGTGCCTCACATACGGGCAGTGAGCAAGTAAATGCCCTCTCTCCCCGCACTTGAAACATGCACGGTACTCTTCAAATGTGTTCTGAGCATGCGGCTTTGCAAATGTTTTGATGGGATATTTGTCATCAACACATCTACGCCTTAAACTCTCAGGATCTGGGCCCCTAGAGTAAGCTGGCTCAAGAAAACCATTTGCTTTTTGTTTCGGTTTAATGAATTGGGTGACATGAACTCTTGGTTCTTTTGGAACATCCAAATACAGTTTCTTTAAAATTTCTGGTGGAATATCATTTGATCTTTCATGTTTCGGAAACCATATTGTGCTTTCTTGCCAAATTTTCTCAATTTTAGAATAGTTAGCAAACTTGATTGGATATTCCTCGTCAGAGATAATCTTATCGGATCCTTCCATCCGATAAAACACCTTGACTGGTTTATCACCTGAATCATTTTTCACTTCTTTCTTTTCAGACTGTTTAACACGATGCGTATTAGCCATCGGATGAGAATGTTGAGAAGGTGACACATGTTCATTCGTGATAATGTGATTTTCCTTTGGAATATCACTCACGTTCTCAACTTTCTCATTCTCAGTGTCTGAGTCATCAGTTACAGCAGTAACTCCCTCATCGTTCAAACCTAAAATCGGTCTTACATCGGAATTTGGATCTCCGATACTTGAAGTATTGGATTCATCTTCCGATGCAGAATCAGATTTTACTGAGCTCTCCGGTGTCACTTGATGACAGTTGTGGTTTTCAAACAGCACCGGAGATGGCACAGACTTATAATTTGTGGTTTGAGATGATTCATCAATGATGTGATCAACGACATAAGCACTGTGCTTACAGCTTTCAAGCTTTTTGTTGACCTTTTCAGCAAAACACTTGATGGTGGCCATTTCTAACTTAGTGTTTTCTAATTCATCAATGTAACTGTTAATTGCTAATTGTTTTAATGAAAGAGTTCTTTAAGTCATAAATGTTCTTTTTATAACCATCAAGCACTTTGTTGAATGCTATGACTTCCTTGCGAGCAGATTGACAGTTAATCACAGCACTATCACGTTGTACGCGAAGTTGCTTGTTTTCTTCTGTCAATCTATCACAAGTGCCACAATACTTATCACTAGTAATGTCAGTGGTAGATTCAGAACTTACCTATTTTGGAGGATCTGTCATGGCCATGAGAGCGAAATGAGATTCCTTCCCAGCAAAGAACTTTGAATAATCGATTCTGGTGAAGGCATCATCCACTATGCACGACTTCCTCGTCTTAAGAAAATCAGCTTCAGCCAGCAATTGATCGATGTCATCATCTAGAGAAGTCACACTGGCCTCTGAGTCTGATTCACTTTCTGAATCTGAATATACTGACTCATTTTCTTCAGGAATGTCTGTGACTGAGTCAATCACAACTCCCGAACTTTTCTCTTCAGCCTGAATTTCACCAGTCTCAGTCTCCACATTCATCTCTTCAACTGATTCCTCAACCTCAATCTCAGTTTCTTCAACTTGATCAACTATCACCGACTCCTCAATATCAACCTGTTGTGCAACACAAGCCACATTCCCACCAGTGCATATCTCCTCAACACCAATTTGCATATCAGTCCAGTCAAATCTCTCATCATTCTGTATCACCAAAGCTTGATTTTGATTGTTATTCTGTGGTTGCTCATTTGGTGTAGTGATAGGAATGACAGTTCTGTTTGGGTTATTTGGTGGTTGAGTATGATTCTGATTGGTTGTGTTCGGTTGTCTATTTGGGTTGTTTTGAGAGGTGTTTTGTCGGTTTTGGTAATTGTTTTGGTTTTGATAGTTGTTGTTTTGAAAAGAGACTTGGTTTTGAGATTGGCGGTTTTGGTAATTTGAGTTGAATGGGTTTCGGTTACCTTGTTTAGTAGGCTGTGTACACTCTCTCTTGAAATGACCTTTTCCTCCACAACTAAAACATGTGACTTTCTCTTTATTAAAGCCATACGTGGTGTTTGAAGAAGTACTCAAATCAGTTCTCCCGGTCTTTTCTATGAATTCGGTTGCTCGCCTCATAATGCTTGCGAAAGCCCATTGAATGTCTATTAGCTCCATCTCCTCTTTATCGATTTGAGCATAGTCTTCATTGGTCAAGTTGTTATTCCCAATTTGACTTGCTACTAAGCCGTTATACGAAGCAACCATTGCTGAGACTAACGCAATATGTTGCTGAGCAACTTCCATAGTAACATTATTCATGTTGGATGTCTCCAACACTACCGGTTTCTGATTGGTCTGATTCATTTGAGTCATGTAATGTTGTTGATGAGGTTGTTGTTATGGTTGGTTAGCAGAATAACATGCAGCTTGTTGCATCGGAGAAAATGGTGATATGAAAGAATTTGTGTATTATTGTGGTGGTGGTGTGTATGATGGTTGTGTGTAAGATGAGGTTTGAGATAGGTAGTTAATCGGTTGTTTGGGTGGTTCCATAACACTTGAGACACATGCTATATGAGGAGCCACTGTTCCACCATGACTTGAGTTACCCACAGTTGATGAAGTACTAGCATGGTACAACTATGGGTTTTGAGGAATGTGTGATCTTTTTGCCTTCCTCTTTTCCTCAAGTTCTTTTTTTTCCAGCTTCTGGATAAACTCGTTGATGGTCCAGTACTTGTAAGCATCTTTCTCCTTAAGTACCTCGATGTGTTGATCCCAGTACGGTGGTAAAGCATCAGCAAATTTGTCCACCAAATCTGACATAGGAATCTGAATGTCATAGCTTGACAATTCAGTTAACAAGTGACGATATCTAGGAGTCAACTCTTTCAATGTCTCATTCCCAACATAACTGAAGTTCTCGAATTCTTTCCTCAGCTCTTCCATTCGCAACCTTCTCGTTTTCTTGTTACCATCATGACGATTCTTTAGCACATCCCATAACTGTTTAGAAGTAGTGCACGACCCAAACTGATGTAGCAAATCATTTGTGATCACTTGGGTTAGCTGAGAATACGCCTTCTTTTCCACCGCGAATTTCTTCTTCTCGTCATCAGTCAAACTCTCCAGAGGAATCTGCTCACCGGTATTCTCTAACACTGGTGCCACATATCCTTTTGCAATCATCTGCCACGCCTCCGTTCCTTCCAGTCCCATACCTTCAAGATGAATCTTGAATTTCTTCTGCCACTGGTTGTACTCCTGCATCTCCATTAGCTTGGGTGGTCTGTTCCCGCTACCTGAAGATAAATCATTGATTAGTGTAGAAATAGCATTAGTAGTTTGAGTGTTTACCACCGCGGCTGCTACTCCCCAATAATCTGCTGCAGGTTGTTGTGAAGATGATGCAACGCTCTGAGGCATCGAACTCGTCATCGTTAAGTAGTTAATTGGTTGCGAAGACTGAGTGTTCGATTTCTGAGCTGCTACTGTCCATGGGTCCATGGTCACTTGCTGTTGCTGTGTTGTTCCTCGTCTCGGTGTAGTTGGAAATCCCCACATGTTGTTCACAAAGTTAGAAATGCAACACACTTGAAATTTTCACCACAAAACTTCTACTTTCGCCCTGTTAACTCTACTTTCGCCCAAAATATTGACCCGAATGTAGAAACTAAACAGATAAAAACCACGTTCGACCAATAAACTTCACTTTCGTCCCTCAAGATTCCACGTTCGTACCCCCGACGAACCGAAGGTGAAAAATATAACCCGAAAGTGAAAAATCCAACACAACAATCCTAGGTTCGACCTAAAGAAAGCTACTTTCGTCCAGAAATGCCCTAGGTTCGACCTAAAAATCCCACTTTCGACCCATGCTCTCTAGATTCGACCCTCCCATGTTCAAAAAACGGTTACACTTTGAAAAACGGTTATTTTGATCTGAAATTTTCAAAAGTTAATGGATTTTGATGATCTTTATTAGGTTATGATTCGGAATTGATTTGGAACAACTTTAACTCTTGGAATTGTTGATTTTAACCACGAATTGTTATCCAAATCCTTCAAATTGTATCAAAAACCATTTTTCAATGAAAACAGAGAAAATTTGATCAAAATAGGGTCCAAATCAGTTATGAGATTATCAATTTGTTGTTGTATGATCTCTATGGCTCTGATACCACTTTGTAATTGAAGAATTTTAGCTTTAAACAGGAAATCTGATCATACAAGGCACTATTCCAGGTGCGGAAACCCTAGAACAGAACAAAATGATAATACACGAATCACAACACACGAATTACGCTTTTCAAATACATTTTCATAGATTACTTGATACAAATATCAATACATACGCGTTTACAAGTTAATCTATTGACTCTTTCAAAACCTTAACCTAGAGAGCAAACCTGACTTAAACTCACACACAATGACCAACGACTCTCTCTAACAAAACAAGCAATACCTATTTATACAGACTGCACATTCGCCCCAGACAGGAGTACGAATGTGGACTTTGTCCACATTCGACCTTCATCAAGGTACGAACATATATCTTCTAAGTGTAGTTTCCACCTTCGCCCTTCTGTACTTCACATTCGACCATTTCTTTCTACCTTCGACCTTCATTATTCTACGTTCACCCTTCTGGAACTTCTAACATATGTTAAGATTACAATTCGAAGCATTAGTCGCATAAAGTGCATCTACAATACTTTTTCTATACATTTATCATTAACTTTTCTCTCTTCTCCTCTTATATCTGCTTTCAAAAAATATTAAAAATAAATAAATGGAGGAACACTGTCCCCACAACATGAGGGAGACACTCGCAAAAAATATACTGGATGACATGTGAATGCTCTTACGCACGCATATAGGGTAAAGATAAAATACAAATGAGTCTTAAGGTAAGAAGTGAGGGGGGAAATTGATTCTTCATCTAGAGCAATTATATATATATATATATATATATATATATAGGGTAGGGATCATACGAGAACCAACTTTAGGGAGAGAACCAGAGAACCAAGGTGAACACAAACAAAAAAACCTAAAAACCCCACCTTCACCCCCTAAAAACCTAAACCCACCCACCTCACTCTCTAAAAACCTAAACCCCCCATCCCCCACACCGCCCCAACCCCCCCCCCCCCCCCAATTATGAAATGCACATGTGCAACTAACCCCATACCCCCCAAAAACCAAAACGCTCCATCTCATCCCCCCCAAAAAGATACCCCCTCTTCCATCAAACCCAAAAACTAAACCCTAAAGCTAAACCCATTAAAAAAACTTAACTATAATAGTGAAATGCACATGTGCATGTAATACAGTTATCTTATTTTATAGTTTTATATAGAGGTTTTTTTAAATTTATTCACCAACAACCTCAAAAAACCTAACCTTCTTCCCATCATACCTAAAAACTAAACCCTAAAGCTAAACCCATGAAAAAAAACCTAACTATAATAGTGAAATGCACTTTGCGTTTATTTAATGATCATTGAATAAATTATTTTCCACCTTATATATCATATCACGTCCATTTAATGATCATTTCATTATGGTAATTCATAATTTATTCAAAAGTGTGCTCTAATAGTGAAATGCACATGTGCATACAGTATATGTATGTATATATATAACAGCAAAATGCACATGTGCATAAACCTGATGTAAATATGACGTTAAAAAGCCATTTTTTTGTTTTTTTTTATTTTTTTGTAATTTTTTTTTCAGAAAGATTAACACTAAAAAAACATTTTGGTGTTTTTACTTTTTTTATTTTTTTAGGTTATATAATTTTTTTATTATTTTTTTTTATTTTTTGGTGGAGGGGTTTTTGTGTTCACACTTGGTTCTTTGGTTCTCTCCCTAAATGGTGGTTCTCAAATGATCCAAATCCTATATATATATATATATATATATATATATATATATATATATATATATACTAGTGGAATTGCCCGTGCGTTGCCACATCATCATCCACGTCAGCGTCCACTAACTGAGTTAGTTCTCGGTTAACAAAGGCTCATTGTCGGCCAATACGTTGAAAGTTGGGATCACTGTTGGGAATTTTTGAAGTATAAATTATTGTTGGTCAATAGGTGAAAGTTTGAATAATTAAAATTCAGTACCCCCAAAAATTTTAACCAAAGTTTGGTGTTGGTTATCAACCAAAATTAAGTAAACCGAATTAAAAACGATAATCTAACGAATAAACTGAGCCAATTAACCGGTTGGTTAATAAGATCGACAAATCGATATTGTCGATTTTTGTTTTGGTTGAGACTAATAACCGAACTGAACCAAACTCAACCATGCACCATTAGAAGTGTCTGTGTTCCCTACTACATCGTGCGAGCATGCTATTATGAATATATGAATGGTTCCGTTTCAGTTTGACTGATTTCGGTTAACTAAGTGTACATAACCGATTTTAATTTAAATCGGATGTTGGTTAATTCAGTTTTCAATTGATTTTGGTTCAATTTTGTCTGTTTTTTGGTTTGGCTTCAGTGAACGGTTTAGTCATTGCCCACTCCTAGATATAGTTAATCACGTAGCACATAAAATTTTTTTAATTAAAAATAGCAATACTATACTCAAATTAAAGATAATAAAATGCTCATTATTATGATGTAATTTTTTTTTATAAAACTATCTATGTATGAAAAATATACGGCTATTTAAAAATAACGGGGGATAGTTTGCTTAAAATAAGGAAAAAAGAAGTTTAACTATAATTTTAATAAACAAAAGTTTTGTAAAGTTTAAGGGATTAAAGTATAACTAAGATGAGGTATCAAAGTTAAAACGTGTTTGAAAGACTATTTTACCCTCATTTTAGGGTAGTTAATGAAAATAAGGTTCTCAACTTTTGGGTATCTTAAACTACCCTTGCCCCAAGCATTATAATATAGTATCGATTATATCTTGACGAATGTATATGTTAATCAATTAGATTATATTTACTCTATTAGTATAATACACAGATTTTTCAACCGCGAAATGCATATGTTTTCTTAAACGTAATTTTTTTTATTAATTATATATTATTACATTTATCAACATGTGCAATACATGGAATTGTAACATACTATATATATATATATATATATATATATACACACAGGCGGCCTTTGGGTCGGCCGAGGAGGCCAACATGACAGGGTTGGTAAAAATTGACGGCACATTTTAAAAAAATCATATATATTTGCTTAACATCTGCTGCTTAACGACAGACCAAATGGTTTTGAACCGTTGTTGAGGACAACAACGATGCTTTCACGTGACCCACGTATTTTTTCTGAATATTTTAAGGTGATTATTGACGTCACTTTTTGCATCACGCAGGCATTGGTGGCCTGTCTCTCCGCTTGACACATCAGCTTTCTGACGTCACTCACAACTCTCCTATTATAGAAAGTATAGATAGATTTGTAGACATTTTCCTCCTTTATAATGTAGTACAGATATAGATATAGATATAGATATAGACTATGTCTAGAATAAAAGTATGTACGTAAGGATTAGGTTCTAATAATAACCTAATCCTAATTAATAATGTTGTAAATCTGATTTATCCATCTGTTTTTTTATGTTGATACAAGGGGTTTATGTAAAATTACATAAAGTTTCCTCCATCAACAAATAATCAGTGATTCGTTCGAGCTTTAACCACCCTAATAACCTGCATTTCGAGTGTGGCGTCACAACCGGTAGCGAAGCAGCTATTTCTAATCCCTTTTGCATGCGTGTTTCTAGCCAACACATGTATTTATAGATTCATTGTTACTATGCACATGTGTACACTAGCATATTGTACGTGTCTGTTTTGTTATTCATATATGTATACTCGCGTATACCTGTGGTTATGGATGTTGTTTAGCAACTGTTTGCTTGATATACGTATATGTATACTTGCGTTTGAAGTTTAAAGTTATGAAGCTTTTTTATTATACGATTCGTTATTTGTTATACATACATGTATTGTTAGTTTAAATTACTGATTTGCCCTTATTTTAATTAATCAGATTAAAACTTCTCCCACTAGTTACAAAATTGCCATCAATCTAAGATAATTAAATATAGGGGTCAAGATTAATCCATTTAGTTCTCAAATCCCAATAGGTTCTCTTATGAACCATACCCAAGTATGTAAATGGTCGATTGGTAACACTTAAAAATAAATTACAGATAGAACAATATTGATAATTATATTATAATTTTAAATTATTTAAAATTTATTGTGCAATTCTTGTTTAAAGGCCCAACATTATAAAAATATTTATTGCAACTAGTAATATTGTTCAAAAATCACATATAAAGTGTACGCTTTTTCCATGAAAGAAGAAAAAGACACCAACATACAATATGTATTTAGGTAAACCATGATGAATGCCATTTGTGCAATCTTTTGGTAGTCAACTCTCACCCGAACACATGTACGTCTGGGTCGAAGTTAAACGGACCCCCACACACAAACATATCTCTCCAACCTCCAAATCGATCCAAACCACCAATAATAGGTCCCATTACAATTTTAACTTCATCCTAATGAACCATAAATATATAAAGGAAAAAAAGTGACTGAAGGAGGGGCCGCATCGAGAGCGATAGTGGTTCGTAATTCAATCTGGTCCAAGAACTAGATGGTCTTTCCATGTGCCTTCTCATAAACCCATATGGGTCTTCTTATCTTGCCTCACATAACAAAAGTAAAGTAAGTGATCACTTGTCTTTTTCACACCAATTATAGTCACACTAGATATTTGTTCAAAAAAGAATATATAAACAATAATAATTACCTGCATATACATCATCATCATACTCAGTTTATCCCACCTATAGCAAAGCTAAGGTAGGGTTTGAGGAGGGTAAGATGTAGACAACATTACCTCTATCCCTAAGAATAAAGAGGCTGCTTCCAGTGAGACCCCCGGCTCGATGTGGTTTGGTATCAAGCCTTGGACATAAGGCACATAACACTTAGCAATCGGGACAAACCCGATCGGTGCATGTACCCCTTTGTCTTTTGGCTATCAACGCCACCACATGATGCATGATTAACCGTCCGTCGTTTTTGACGTTATTTTCACGAAATTAGTAAAATAACGTTAAAACTAGTGCAAATTTACTTTTGCCCCCCGAGGGCCACACATATATACATTATATGCGCACACCGTAAGTGGGGCGTTAATTACCTGCATATACGATTTTGGTAAATGTGTGTGAAATGATGATACGGCGATTTTGGTTAAGGTCACCCTTGATTTTGAATTTTTAATCATGAATTTCATATTTTAAATGTGAAGATTAAAAAAAAAAAAAAAAAAAACGGTTTTAAGGCCATGAGGTGTACTGTGAACAGTTACATCTGAGACGTTAAAGGTAACATGACATGTTAACCGGCGTTGCACACCACTCCATCGTTGTGTTAAAAGACGTTAAATGGGTTACTTGTTAATATTTTAACTGAATGTTAAAGAGACTGAATTAAATTTCCCCCCTTTTTAAACCAAAAACCACTAAAAAGTATGGTTATGTGAAGTAGGGCTGGCAAATCGTGTCCTAACAGGTTAACAAGTCTCTGACGCGCGCGAATAAATCAAGTTCTAAACATGAACACGACTCGTTTAACTCATTTATATCTCATGTTTATAACACGGTTTTATGTTTTATGTACCAAAAAAGGGAAATGAAAGATTCTTTCATCTTAATTCTAAGTATTAAAAAAAGTCAAAAAATCAAATAGTGTATTTTTCAGTCAAACAGGTCTTATCGTGTCTTAACAGGTTACCCATTGCCAGCCCTAATGTGAAGTTAACAGGATTAAACCATTTTCATGGGGTGAAGTGTAGTGAAATGAGTGGCGCGACATCAGCGTGAAGTTAAGGAGGGTTAAAATATACCTCAAAGTCTAGCACTTTCTTAGGCCTTAAGGGGCACTACTAGATTACTAATTTTCTTTCACTGATTTTAACCAATTATACACTGTCACATCACTTCACTGATTCACTTTTTTGTAGGCAACACTCCACTGATTCACTTCACTGAAATCTTTATTTTTTATTATTTTTTATAAAGAAACGGTAATTAAACATATTATTAAACTAAATAAAATAAAATTACATAATATTCCATAAAATAACATCAATACATGGCATCAAACATTATTTAAAACCGTAAATAATTAGTAGAAACACGGCTAAATTATTAAACGTCCTCTCATAGCTCTCCGAACCTCGACCCTCGGGTAGTTATCATTGTGTAGGTCTCGGTATCGGTTACGGGCTTCTTCAATCAATTCATCTTCGTTTAAAGCCGGATTGTCGTGCATCGCATTAACGAATAATTGTTGAAATACTGCGCACTTCGACTTTAAAGCTACAAACTTTCCATATATTCCGTCCGTTGAACGAATGTTTTCACCCATTTGTTCGTTGAATTTTGTGGCAACCGCTTTCCAAAAACTTTGCTTTCGCTGGGGTCTGTGTTCTTGAACTTCAAGATAGCTATTCACCAAGGCGAGTTCATCCTCCAAGCTCCAGATTGGTACTCGCACACGGTTTAGTGGGGGCGAGATTGGATTCGGATTTGAGTTTTGGTTTGCCATTTTTGATCAACTTGAAGATGGAAAATTGATTATTTTGATCAACGGTTTAGTGGGGGAGGGATTGGATTTGGATTTGCTTTTATATTTACATTAACGGTTAAAAAATTGTTACTGTTTTATATTAAATTCATTCAAACGGTCAAAAAAAGCAATAAAATAAATACTAAAAATCGACCGTTGCAATTATTATTAATGGTTACCAGCCCGTTAGATAGAACCAGAAAACGGTCCACAGGACCCCTACCAGCACGGGTGGCGGCGGTGTTACCGTGCTGGTAGTGAGGTACCCGTGCCCAATTCTAGTGACGCCAAATCCCCCTTATACCATCGCTGTAAATTTTGATCGATTTGACTCTTTTCGTGGTATTGACCTGTGCAAAAAAATATAATAATAAAATAAAAAACCACTATTAATGTACAAATCAAATATTTTTGTCATCAAATAGATATTCAAAAAATAAGTTTGTATCATTCTAATAGTCTAGTACATATTTTATGACCATTTCTACATGCAAGACTATTCTACAATAATACAATTTTCGTTATTAGAAAAATATCTTAATTATCAGGGACGGTGTTTGCATGAACTTGTCAGCGGGTCGGTGGAATGGTGGAGCCAATTCTTGTAGCCACACGGTTTCGTTGTTAATGGACTACCAGAAAGAAGGGTTTCTAGTCTTCTTATGTGATAATAAATAATAATGTGCATCTTTGGAAGCCAATTGTAACATGCATGTGTTACCTTAATTTTTTCTGTAAGATCTAGAAATGTTCAATTATTTACAATGTTTTTGGTTAAAACAAAACAATATATAATTCTATTATTTTTCTACTATGACCAACGTTTGAGTCACTGATTTTTTATTGGTTGTGGGTCAAAGTGAGCAAATATTTTTTTACCAAATAAATAATATTAAACATAAATATTTTACACACATTTTTTTAAAAACATAACATTAAATATAAAAAAAAAAGAAATACATTGCAATAAAAAAAGTTACACTAAAAAACACATTACACTAAAAAAAACATTACACTAAAAAAATATTACACTAAAAAAACTACATATATAAAAAAAAAGACTTAACGACTTAACGTAGGGTTGAGCCCGAGCATAACATTTGCCACGCCGAAACGTGGTGAAAGTCATGCCCAACCTCCGAAAGGTACTCCACGTGCGTAAAGGCTAGTAGCACGTCTTCTTTTTCCCCGGGAAGATCTCCCTTGACCTTTTTGTACGCGATTTCGAAGTATTTACACTTCGACTTCAAATCCGCGTACTTGTGAGAGATGGAGTCTCAAGTACGTTTGGTACCCACAGCGGCCCGCCTCGCGATCCCCGGCTTGTTGAGGCGCCGTCATCATGCACTTGGTTATAGGCGATTATTAAAGCTAGTTTTCCTCCTCGATCCATTAAACCATGATTGAAGGTTGATTTTGAAGATGATGGGAATGTTTGTAGAATTGTGGGTGAAGAATATGGTGAAGGTGTGGTGAAGAAGATAAAATATGGTGAATTGTGTGTGAAATAAATATATAATAGTGGTGTAATAATTGAAATTTGGTATAAAAACGTTAATTTTCCTTAAAATTCAAAGGGTTTGAATCCCGCTAGCGGACGCGACAGTGGTCGCGTGTGGTCGCTCGCATCAGCCCTCACGCGTAGGTGTTACCGTGTTCGCGAGCCACGTGGATCAAGTTATGGCCCGCGGTAACTGGCTTGCGGGCCATAACACATAGTCTAATTCGTTAGACTAGTCAAGGTAGTTATAGACTTTTTTTTTCCATGTTGCGCTCCTCGAATTCCTCTCTGTACATTGTATTTAGGGGAAATCACGAAAATAGCCGTTGACTCACCCCACTTTACGAAAATAGCCAGCGGAACCGTCTCTGTGAGATGGTCGAGTCACCTTAACCGATTCCCATGACCTTTGATAAAAAGAGCCACTAAGACGTGGCCACGTGTCCCAAATCCTCCGAAACGTCTTTGAGACCTATTGACGCCGTCGTGTCCTATCCGAATATCTTGGAGACGGCTCCAGCACATTTCGGCTCATGGCTTGAGCCGCCTACCAAACGGCTCGACTAGTTTTTCGGAGACGTCTTTAGCCACTATTTTTTTAATTTTAAAATATTACGTCTGACACAGCTGACATAGTAAGACCACACAGAGTAGGAACCGAGTCGGAGACGTCTCAACCGAACAGTGTTTTTATATTTTTTTATGTATAAATGTTGGTTTAAATTTTTTTATATTATTATGTCCTCACATCTGTTTTTACATTATTTTGTTACAACTTATCAAAATGGTTGGATCGTAGTTACATTTGCACGTTGTATAAGACGTGTAAAATGTAATTTCGGTTTTGTATTTTACAATATCCGAACGATCATCCATCCACCTCCCATATCTACGTCATGGCATTAGTTGAGATCGCAACCATAAACTATGTTAAACACAACCACAAACCATGAAAAACGCAATTACAAACCAAGTTAAACGCAACAACATGGCATTAGTTGAGATCGCAACTATAAACCATGTTAAACGCAACCACAAACCATGATAAACGCAATTACAAACCAAGTTAAACGCAACCACAATAGCCATGTATACCTTTGCCATAACTAAGCTATCAGATATAGGGAAATGGGAGTTTCAGGAATAATGAGCGGGAGAAAGAGGAAACCGGATGCCGTAAGTAAGCTATCAGATATATGGAAATTGGAGAACTAGCCTTTTGTTATTTTAGAACCACGTCAAAATGTGTTTATTTATTTTTGTCCATTTAATACCGAGTAATTTGTATGTTAATCAGTCACTTGAATATATCATGATAGCAACATATAATTATGTTTTACACTATCTTGTTGTTTTATATTTATTTTTTAAAAATTAAATATTATTTCAAATCCAACATTATTTACGATTAAAAACATAAGAAACAATAACAAAAAGCATATTTAAGATTAACCTTTCAGTCCATTAAAAAAAACATAAACAGACATTTTACACCACAATCATCACCACCACATACGTCATCATTTGCCAAAGCAAATATCACTACAATGAAAACGAACACCTGCGAAAGCTACCCGTTAAGCCTTTCCCTCATCATTTGCCAAGCAGAGATGTGTTTAAACTCTTTCGTTTGCTTGCACTGATACTCGACTTTGGTTATTGCGATGGCCACGTCTTCAGATGTGTCTGAAAAGTCTCGCAGTGTTTGATTGTGGTACGCGTTGAAGATTTGACACTTGGCATTCAAATCGGTCCATTTACGGTTTATCGAATCGATTGTTCTGTTGGAACCCCCTACCAAGCTATTGAACTCGTTTAGGATACGGTACCACTTCTTAATATCATTACTGCTGTCTTCAACGAGTTGCCATCCGACTACAAGGGCGATTTCTTCCTCTTCAGTCCAACGAGCTGGTGCCATTTATTTTGTGTTGTTTTTAACCGGATTGGGCACTTCGGATCAGATCGGATCGTTACAAAAATTTCCGTCGAAATTTTTACGGTGATTGGACTAGGTGGTACATCTATATACTTATGGATGGAATTTGAATTCGATAAAAGTCATCTTGGGAAGCTTTTAGGATGGGACACGTGTAAGCATTTAGGATGGGACACGTCGATGTCATAGAGAGTGATCCGTCACTGTGTCGTCTGACGCGTGAGAGACGTCACAGAGTGGGATCCGTCTCTGTGTCATCTTACTGAGTCTAAGACATCATAAATGCGACACGTGTAAGCATGCATTTAGCTAGACATAATTTAATTTAATTTGTAAATAATTTAATTTGTTAATAGAAAGTATAAATAATTGAAAGTGAAAAATGAAAGTAATTTAATCTCCAAATAATTTTTTTAATGTCAAACTATTTATATTATTGTTCTTTTTCTGTTTATTATATTTTCAATTTTAAAATATAAGTTAATTTGTAAAAAAAGGACGCAACTCATGAGATAAAACAAAACAAAGACGCAACTACTAGTTTTAACAGAACGCAATTATAAATTATTAGGGTAACTTATTATACGCAAATTCAAAATTTTTACAAAAACAAACTTACACGCAGGTACAAAAAAAATTATATTAATATTCCTCATAAATTTATTAAAGAAATTTTACTTGTATTATGGTATTATCTAGACGCAAGTAAAAATAAATTCAGACGCAATTAACATATCTACAAAATAGATATTCCAAAGAAAAGGTTTAGTAGTCTTCAGACTAATATCGAAATTACATACATCTTCGGACACAAATTGTAAAAAAACAACTATATATAAAACAGAATGATAGAGATAAATAAATGTGCAACTTCTACTTTGAAATAAAAAACCCAACAATAAAGTTCGTAATATATTTTTTTAGAAAGGGATATTATATTTCATTTTTTTTAGAATTCAGATTTGATAGTTTTCCAAAATTTGCAACTCCTTTCTATTCTGTATTATACAGTTTTCCAAAATTTGCAACTCCTTTGCATTTTGTATTATATAGAATATAGAATTAAGATTTGATATTTTATTTATTTATAAATTAAAAGTAAAATATCCAACTTATAAAATTCATTAAAATATTAAAAAATTATTATTATTACATGTATTAAAGGTACTGTATTAAATCATCATGAGGTGTATTTGAAAAGTCAATAATGTTTTCGAGGAGTAGTCTGACGGTTGAAAATCTCGTCTTGTGTCAGAGGCACGTCGGACGGGACACATCAGAGAGGTCACAGATTCGGTTCCGTCTCTGTGTCCTCTTACTGAGTCTTAATCGTCAGATGTTTGTATATAAAATTGCACCATACGTCCTCTAGATTTTCAACTCGTTTCCAAAATTTGCAACTCCTTTCCATATTGTATTATTATACAGAATTCCAAAATTTGCAACTCCTTTGCATTTTGTATTATATAGAATATAGAATAATATATATAATATTCTTTTTTTAATACATCTCAGCTTTAGCTTTTCAATCCATGGCGTTTTTAAATACTCCACTTTTCCAACCGAAGCCTACCGCCTTATGTAAATGTTGTCCGATTATACTTGGATCGTTGTTACATCTGCGTAAAGATACTTGGATCGTTGCTGCATCTGCGCGTGGGTTAACCCCCCGTGTAGATGTCATCTTCGATTTTTGTTGTTCTACATTACTGGCAAGTTCATTCTCCTCCCCAATCTATTTCATTCTCCTCAGCAAAGTCCCTTCACATGAATGAACTTCTGCTCATCTATTAGGGAGTACTTGCCGGTGTGATTTTCACCGATTGTAAACATCTATCCTTACCTATATTTCTTCATCATCCGTTGATGAAGATGAGATAGGACAATCGGTGTAAATCACGTCCCCTACTGGATTCTTTATCAACGCCTGTGAGGGTAGATCCGTTGACGATGTGTAAGTCGGCAAGGGTATCGCTATCGTCGAGGACAATATCATTAAATAGCAGCAGGGGACGAAACATCTAACATTAGGAACTAGTCATCAATAGTATGTTAGACATGTAGTTATTACTGCTGAAAGATACGTTGAGCAAAAAAGTTGTTTCAAGCCTATTTCTTTTGGCGACAGGTAAAGAAATCCCATGAACATTTATAACCTTTCTGTAACTGTGGCCCAAAGAACTAGGCTTCAAACACTACTTTTTGCTCAACGTATCTTTCAGTAGTAATACTACATGTCTAACCTACTATTTATGACTAGTTCCTAATGTTAGATGTTTCGTCCCCTATTGCCCTCGATGATAGCCATACCCTTGCCGACTTACATATCGTCAATGGATCTATCCTCACATGTGTGGATAAAGAATCCAGTAGGGGTTCTAAACGGTGATTACAAAGCTTGTGTTGAGGGATTAACCATTCAGAATGGGTTGAAGATGTGTGTTGAAACAAGTAGGAAACTGCGAACATCAGGATCTAGTCTTCAATAGTTTTAGACATTTATTATAACAACACGAGAGTTGTTATTGTCTTTAGTTTCTTTGATTACTATGTCACATATGTAAAAAATTCTAAGAATTATTATCATGTGTTTCACTTATTATATTTTTCTTAATGTCAAACTCTTTATGCTATTATTCTTTTTCTGTTAATTATATTTTCTATTTTAAAATATAAGTTAAACGCAACTAACATTATTAATGCACAACAAACTAAACGCAACTTATGATGTATAACAAAACAAAGACGCAACTACGATTATTTAACAAAACGCAAGTATATATTATTATGGTAACTTGTTAAAACAAATGCAAAAAATAGAACTATATTTTTATAAAAGAGACTTACACGCAGGTGCAAAAAATAAATAACATATTAAATATTATCCATTAATATTTTAAATAAATTGTTCTTTTAATATCGTGTTTTCTAGACGCGATTATAAAAAATTCATTGACAAATAAAAAAATTATTCTTATTACATGTATTAAATCAGGTGTATTTGAAAAGTCTTGTTGTTTTCGAGGATTAGTGTGACTGTTGAAAATCTCGTCTTGTGTCAGTGTGTCACGTCAGATGGCACACGTTAGAGACGTCACAGAGTTGGTTCCGTCTCTGTGTCGTCTTACTTAATCTTAGACGTCAGACGGGGCTATTATAAATTTCCATAATTATTTCCCCCAGATTTGTAACCCCTTTTAAAAAAATCTAACCCTTTTGCATTATGTATTTTATAGAATAGAATTTCTTATATTTTTCTTACAATACATCTCACCTTTCAGCTTTCCAATCCATGACGTTTTTAAATCCTCCACTTTTCCAACCGAAGCCTGCTACCTTATTTAAAAGTTGTCCGGTTATTCTTGGATTGTTGTTACATCTGCGTAAAGATAGTTGGATCGTTGTTGCATCTGCGCGTGGGTTAACCCGGAGAAATATCATCTATGATGTGTGTTTTCCTACATTAGTGGCATTTCCATTCTCCTCTTCGAACATCAGGATCTAGTCTTCAATAGTTTGTTAGACATTTAGTATTACAACAAAAAGAGACGATGGATGGATTAGACGGCGCAATGGAGGAAACTTCGAACATCAGGATCTAATCTTCAATAGTTGGTTAGACATTTAGTATTACAACACAAGTGGTGTTATTGTGTTTAGTTTGTTTGATAACTATTTCACTTATGTAACAACTTTAGAAGAATTATGATTATGTTTCATTTATTAGGATAAATTATTTTCTTTTTAAACTTTTAATTCTTTCCTCTTCTGAAGATAAAAATTAAATTTATTAAATAAATTTTCAATTTATACGCAAATACAATTAACATTATACGCAAATGGAAAAGTTTAATTAGTTTTGTATTTTCACATTTTGGGAGACGTGTGGGAGAAGTTTAATTTTTTTTAAACTTACTGTACATTTTGATGTTTTTTATTTATTATTATAAATAGTTATTTTAAAGTACCTCATTTTGGTAGACGTGTAAGCATTAAGTTAGAGATGGGACATGCTAGAGACGACACAGACTGGTATCCGTCTCTGTTTCGTCTTACTTGGTATAAGACATGATATTGGGACACGTGAACAGAGATGTGACAAGCCAGATACGTCATAGACTGGGAGGATCCGTCTTTCTTTCGTTTTAGTTACTCTAAGACATCATTTGTAAATAAATCTTATAATTTGATTTATTTTCTAAATAGAAATCATCATATTTACCTAATATAATACTGTATTGGTTTAGGTTATCCACATGTAAATATCCCAGTGGTGTTGGAGAAGTTCGGAGAGTGAGTTTAAAAAAAGAAAAACAATCCCAACAATTTATGTCCAATATCATAAAATCTTTGATTTATCTCTAATATAATACTTGTAGATGCACGAAGTGCGACTAGTGATTGGATCTACATAATTAACATATGTTAGAAGTGCTGATTGATTGAAAGTAGATGATGTGGGCGAATGTATAAGAAAGTGGGCGAAGGTAGAGAATTACTGGGCGAAGGTAGATTGAAGCTGAACTGAAGAACACATTCGTACCTTAGTGTGGGCGAATGTGGAAGAATTCCACATTCGACCATCACTACTGGGCGAACGTGCAGAGTCTATAAATAGATTTTGTGAGTTTTTGAGTTATAGAGAGTTTTAGTTGAAGTATGTGCTCAGGTCAGGTTCTAGGTGTTATTGTGAAAGTGTCTGGATTGATTAGATTAACTAGGAAACGCGTTGTAACAAGTTTTTATGAATGTTAATCTATGAAAAAGCTTTGAAATGATGATTACTGTGTTTTGATCCGAGTTTTATCAGTTTGTTCATAACTAGGGTTTCCGCACCTGGTTTTGTTACTTGTATGATCATATATTCCTGTTTTAGCTAAAATCTTTCAATCACAAAGTGGTATCAGAGCACTTGGATCATACAACAACAAATTTGATAAACTCAGAGCTGATTTGGACATGATTTTGATCAAAATACATCTGTTTTTGACTAAAAATGGTTTTTGAGTGTTTTTTATTGATTTAGAGTTGAATTTGTGGATAAAATCTAAAATTCCAAGAATTAAAGTTGTTCCAAATCAATTCCGAATCAAAACCTGATAAAGATCATTCAAATCTATAAACTTTTGAAAATCAGAGATCAAAATAACCGTTTTTCAAAGTGTAACCGTTTTTCAGATCTGAAATGGGCGAACTTGCTGGGTAGTGGGTGAACCTGACTATTAGTGGGCGAAAGTGTGTAATTTTTGGTCGAATATAGAGTTTTTCTGGGCGAACCTGGAAAGTTGTGTTTGAATTTTTCACTTTCGGGTAAGAATTTCCACATTCGATTCGCCGGGCGGGCGAACGTGGAATCAAAGGTGGTCGAAGGTGACTAGTTTTGGACGAACGTGGAAATTGTGTTAGGATATTTTACTTTCTGTTGAAGTTCTACATTCGGGTGAATTCAGTTTGGACGAAAGTAGATAAAAGGGACGAAAGTAAGGATTTTTGGGCGAACCTAGAACTGTGTTGGAAAATTTTCTAAGTGTTGAATTTTTCGAAGTTCGTGAACATCATGTGGAATTTTCCGACTACCCCGAGACCAGTAACGACACAACCACAACAGCAAGTGATGGACCCATGGACAGTGGTAGCACAAAAGACGAGCACACAGTCTTCGCAACCGATTAATTACATCGCGATGACTAGCTCGATGCCTCAAAGTGTGGCACCTCCAGCACCACAACCTGACTACTGGGGAGTAGCAGCAGCGGTGGTAAATACTCAAACCACAAATGCTATTTCCACACTGATTAATGACTTATCTTCAGGTAGCGGGAATCGGCCACCTAAGCTCATGGAGATGCAAGAGTATAATCAGTGGCAGAAAAAGTTCAAGATTCACTTGGAAGGCATGGGAGTGGAAGGTGCAGAGGCATGGAGTATGATTGCTAGAGGTTACACAGCACCGGTTTTGGAGAACACCGGTGAACCAGTTCCATTGGAGAGTATGTCTGAGGAGGAGAAAAAGAAGTTTGATGTGGAGAAGAAAGCTTATTCCCAGTTGACCCAGGCGATTACAAACGATCTGCTGCATCAGTTTGGGACATGCACTACATCTAAGCAATTGTGGGATGTGCTTAAGATTAGGCATGATGGGAATGAGAAGACTAGAAGATTGAGGATGGAAGAGTTACGAAAGGAGTTTGAGAATTTTACTTATATTGGCAATGAAACTTTAAAAGAATTAACTCCTAGATATTGTCATTTGCTAACTGAATTGTCTAGTTATGGTATACAGATTCCTATGACAGATTTGGTGGACAAGTTTGCAGATGCTTTACCACCATACTGGGATCAGCATGTGGAAGTTCTCAAGGAGAAGGATGCATATAAATTCTGGACTATTAATGAGTTTGTGCAGAAGCTGGAGAACAAAGAGCTTGAAGAGAAGAGGAAAGCCAAAAGATCACAGATTCCTCAGAATCCAAACTTATATTTTGGAGGCACTTCAATACCAGCTAGAAACTCAAGTTCAGGGGGATTAGTGGCACCACATGTTGCTTGCATTTCCAATGTTATGGAACCACCAAAACCTACCATCAACTACATTGCACAAACCTCATCATACTCACAACCATCATATACACCACCACCACCACAACAACAATACAACAATTCTTACATTTCACCGTTCTCTCCAATGCAACAAGCAGCTTTCTATACTGCCAGTCAATCTCAACAACCACCTCAACAAACACAATATATGAACCCAATGAACCAAATTACTTAATCTAGTCAACAACCGGTGGTTTTGGAAACTTCTAACTTGGGAAATGTGACTGTTGAAGTTGCTCAGCAACATATTGCACTAGTCTCTGCAATGGTGTCATCTTACAATGGGTTAGTTGCTAGTCAAATTGGGAATAATAATTTGACCAATGAAGACTATGCACAGATTGATAAAGAAGAGATGGAACTTATTGATATCCAGTGGGCCTTTGCCAGTATTATGAGAAGGGCAACGGAGTTTATCGAGAAGACGGGAAGAACGGATTTGGGAACTTCTCCTAACACAACCTACGGGTTCAACAAGGAGAAGGTTACTTGTTTTAATTGTGGAGGGAAAGGTCACTTTAAACGAGAATGCACCCAGCCACCAAAACAAGGTAATAGAAACCCATTCAATGCAAGCTACCAGAACCGTCAATAACAACAACAAAACCAAAACCAAGTCTCTTACCAAAGTACGAACAACTATCAAAATCGTCAAAACAACTCTAACAACAATCAAAACAGACAACCAAACACACCAAACCAGACTCAAAACCAATCACCTAACAACACTAACCGAACAGTCATACCGATCACTACACCAAATGAGACATAACAAAATCAGAATCAAGCATTGATGATTCAACAGGATGAACGGTTTGATTGGTCGGGAATGCAAATAGGTGTTGAGGAAATTACAACTGGTGGCAATGTGGCTTGTGTTATACAACAGGTTGGAACTGAGGAGTCGGTGATAGTTGATGAGAATAAAGAAACTGAGGTTGAAGTTGATGTGTCTGAGGCTGGAGTGGAAGTGGAGAATGAGCATGTTGAGGTTAAGGCTGAGGATGCTAATTCTGGAGTAGTGATTGACACTGTTTCTGATGTTCCTGAGGAGTGTGAATCAGTTTACTCAGATTCAGACAGTGAATCGGATACAGAAGCAAGTGTTACATCTCTGGATGATGATATTGATCAGTTGCTAGCAGAAGCTGATTTTCTGAAGACGAGGAAGTCATGTATTGCTGATGATGCTTTCACCAAGATTGATTATTCAAAGTTTTTTGCTGGAAAGGAAGCTCATTTTGCTTTGATGGCCATGACAGATCCTCCAAAACCTGTAAGTTCTGAGTGTAGCACTGATATTACTAGTGATAAATATTGTGGTACTTGTGATAGATTGACAGAGGAGAACAAAGAACTCTGTGTTCAACGTGATAGTGCTATCATGAACTGTCAATCTACTCGCAAAGAGTTGCATGCTTTCAACAAGGTACTAGATGGCTATAAAAAGGACATTTCCGACTTGAAAAATACTCTTTCATTAAAACAACTTGCAATTAATAACTACATTAATGAAATTGAGAACACTAAATTGGAAATGGCCGCCATCAAGTGCTTTGCTGAAAAAGTAAACAAGAAGTTGGAAAGTTATAAGCACATTGCTTATGTGGTAGACCACATCATTGATGATCAAACCACTAATTACAAGTCTGTGCCATCTCCGGTGCTTTTTGAAAATCATAATTGTCATCAAGTGACACCGGAGAGCTTGGTAAAATCAGACTCATCATCGGAAAATGAATCTAATACCTCGAGTATTGGTGATCCACATTCCGATGTGAGGCCGATTTTAGGTTTGAATGATGAGGGTGTTACTGTTGAGAGTGCTGATTCAGACTCTGAGAGTGATGATACTGGTAATGTTCAAACTGCTAATGCATGTGAAATTCCAAAAGAAAATCACATCATTACCAATGAACCAGTTTCACCATCTCAGCATGTGCATCCGATGGCAAATGCTCATCGTGAGAAAAAGTCTGAAAAGAATGTGGTTAAGAAAGAATTTGAGAAAAAGGATGTTAAGGATGAACAGTGTGACAAACCAGTCAAGGTGTTTTATAGGATGGAAGGATCCGATAAGATCATCTCTGACGAGGAATTTCCAATAAAAAATGCTAACTATGCTAAAATTGATAAAATCTGGCAAGAAAGCACCATTTGGTTCCCAAAACATGAGAGAACAAATGAAATTCCACCTGCCATTTTAAAGAAATTGTTTTTGGATGTTCCTCAAGAACCAAAGGTTCATGTCACAGAGTTCATTAGACCCAAAAACAGAGCTAACGGTTTTCATGAGCCTGCTTACTCAAAAGGGCCACTCCCTGAGAGTTTGAGGAATCAACAGTATAAGGATCAATATCCTGTTCGATCCTTTGCTCAACCGAATGCTCCAAATGTTTTTGAAGAGTACCGTGCATGCTTTAAATGCGGGGAGAGAGGGCATTTACTTGCTTAATGCCCGTATGTAAGGCATAAAAGACACGAAGTTGAAGTGAGGAATTCCATGAGGAAACCGATTGATCATTATGTTCCACCACACAGACGAGTTGTTCCTCAACAACAACAGTTTTATAATCAAAACAATTTTTATCAAAAGAGGAACAATCGTCCAATTCAGTATGATCGCAGAAATCGTATTGCTATGGAACAATCATGGAGAAAATCAGTGGTGAACACAACAAATGATAGGCAAAAGGTTCCATTTAAACCGATTGTCAAGTCAAATGTTGGACCTAAGTCGGTTAAATCAGATAAGGTAACCAAGAAAGTTTCATTTGCAAACAATGTTCAGAAATCAACTGAGAACCCAAAGTCTCATATTCGTATCTTGAAAAGATCTGAACAATCTTGGACACCAAATGGTTCTCCAGGTGCCTCAACTTCAAAATCCAATGAGAAAAAGGAAACTGTTTTGAATAATCCGAAAAAGATTGATCCAAAACAAAATGTGAATGAGAATGTTTCTTTGAAAGCTGATGTTCAAAGACCCAAGACTCAGGCTTGGGTCCCCCGAAAGAACTAACTGTTTTACTTGATGTGTGCAGGGAGCTTCAGCTGGCCCTATTAGCAGTCTTTGGATTGTTGATAGTGGAGCTTCAGGCCACATGACAGGGGATCTTGCGTTGCTGTTCGACGTGAAGAATATAAATGGTGGATATGATGCATTCGCTGGAAATAAAGGCGGATATATCACTATGGAGGGGAGCGTGAGTAATGGGATAGTGAGCTTTGAGAGAATATCATATGTGAAGCAGATTGATTATAATCTGTTGAGCGTCAGTCAAATTTGTGATAAACAATTCACTGTGCATTTTGATGACAAATCCTGCTATATTCTCAAACCGAGCTTTCAAATTCCAAAGGAGTGGGTAATGTTGAAGGCACCTCGCGTCAACAACCTCTATATTCTTGATATGTCCAAGGCGATGACATCACAGGGGCAAATAACATGTTTTCTATCCAAGGCGACAGAGAAGGAATCGATAATGTGGCACCGAAGAATGGGGCACATTCATCTAAGAAAAATGAATCAACTTGTGAGGAACGGGCTTGTCGATGGAGTAAACGTGAAACATTTCCATCTGAATGACAAGTGTGTAAGTTGTAAGAAGGGGAAGCAACACAGACAGTCCCACAAAGTGAAGAAAGTTAACTCTGTTGAGATGCCACTTGAGCGATTGCACATGGATCTATTCGGACCGGTCAAGCGCAAAAGTCATCTTGGGGAGCTTTATTGTTTAGTTGTCACTGACGACTACTCAAGATTTTCATGGGTGATGTGTTTGCAGAATAAAAGTGACACCTTTAAAAACTTGAAAGTTCTGTTCACTCGATTGGAGAATGTCTACAACTTGAAGATAAAGAGAATTCGGAGTGATAATGGGACGGAGTTCAAAAAAGCAAAGATGGATGAACTTTGTGAAAGCAAAGGAATTCATCATGAATATTCAGCTCCGTACACCCCACAACAGAACGGTGTTGCTAAACGAAAGAATAGGACTCTAATTGAAGCGGCTAGAACAATTCTCGCAGACTCAAATCTTCCAGTAATGTTCTGGAACGAGGCGATCTATGCAGCAAATTATACACTCAATCGGGTTCTAACAGTGAAGAAGTTTGGTAAAACATCTTATGAGCTGTTACACCGACGAAATCCGAACTTAGAGTATCTAGAACCTTTTGGGGCACCATGCACGATGTTGAATCCAAGCGAGAAGTTTAGTTCTAAAGCTGAAGAGGGATACTTTGTTGGATATGCAACCCCGCTCAAAAGGGTATACAACAAGCGAACTCGTCGGGTGGAGGATTGGGCTAACGTGGAAGTTCAACGTTATACTCAAAATGTGCAAGGCATGGGTCCTGATTGGATGTTTGATTACAAAGACTTCTTTGAATCATTCAATCTAGATAGCTTGGTTGAAGAAGCTGTTATCAGATTACTTTACGAGTGTGAAAATGCGGCGACTTCACCGTTGGTGCGTCCGATCACCGTGAACCCCCTACCAGCTTCTAATGATACCAATGCTCCTATACAAGAGGAAGAAGTGTTTCAGGAGGCTTCTACATCATTAGACTCTTCAGAATCTGAAGATGAACAATTTGAAGAAGTCATTCTTGAGCATGCAGAAGAACCAGACGCACCGCCAGTGAACCCAACTCCAACTCCAGATGTTGCTTCATCGTCTAACACGGGTCATGATCTGGATGTTGTAGAGAACTTGACTATTAAGACGGGAGTTACTGTACCTGAATATCCGGAATCTCGGATTCATCGTATTCACCCGCTGGAGCAAGTTATAGGTGATCCTGGTAGCAGTGTGATGACCAGAGGGCAGCTGCGAAGTGTTAACTCGCCAGAGAGTTTTGGTGCTTTAGCGTTATATGCCAAAATCCAAAAATCTGGTAGTCAAAATGATTGGTCGTTTGCGTGTTATGTGTCGCAGGTAGAGCCAAGGACATACAAGGACGCTTTGCGGGAGGACGCCTGGGTTGAGGCAATGCAGGTGGAGTTATTACAATTTCAGAAATTGGGAGTTTGGACGCTCACGGATTTGCCACCTGGAAGGAAGAAGATTGGCACTAAATGGGTGTTTAAGTGCAAGAAGGATGATCGTGGAGTTATTGTTCGTAACAAAGCCAGATTGGTCGTGCAGGGATTCCATCAAATCGAAGGGATTGATTATAACGAAATCTATGCACCTGTAGCACGCATTGAAGCAATTCGGATGTTTCTTGCGTTTGCTTCCTATAAGAAGTTCAAAGTCTATCAAATGGACGTCAAGAGCGCATTTTTGTACGGGAAAGTCAAGGAAGAGGTTTATATCGGGCAGCCACCAGGCTTTGAGGACCCAATCCACCGGGATAAGATCTACGTGCTTAACAAAGCTTTATATGGCTTGCACAGGCTCCGAGACAGTGGTACGAGGAGCTAAGTACATACCTCATCACAAAAGGATTTAAGCGCGGACTCGTCGACTGCACCCTATTCACGAAGAAATCAGGGGATGATTTGCTTCTGGTGCAGATTTACGTTGATGATATAATAATTTGTTCAACTAACGAGCTTTTATGCAGGGAGTTCGAAACTGTCATGCAGGAAAAGTTTGAGATGAGCGCAATGGGGGAGATGCAGTTTTTCCTAGGCTTGCAGGTGGACCAAAGACCCACGGGGATCTTCATTCACCAGACGAAATACGTATCCGAAGTCTTGAGCCGGTTCCAGATGGAGGATTCCAAGCCGATGGATACCCCGATTCAACCCAATCACGGGATTGGAGTGGACGCTAAGGGGGAGCTGATGGACCCATTTACATACAGAGCAATCATCGGATCTCTGATGTATTTGACGGTGTCTCGACCAGATATTATGTATGCAACGTGTCTCTGTGCCCGCTATCAATCGAAGCCGAAACAAAGTCATCTGACGGCGGTCAAGCGTATCCTTAGATATCTGAAGGGTTGTCCCTCAAAGGGACTTTGGTACCCTAATGATGATGATTTTGATTTTATTGCTTTTAGTGATGCAGATTGGGGCGGCTGTGATAAGGATAGCAAATCTACTACAGCTGGTTGCCAGTTTTTAGGGAGCAGGTTAGTCACCTGGCAATGTAAGAAGCAGACTTCCGTGGCGCTGTCTACCTGTGAAGCCGAGTACATTGCAGCCTCGAGTTGCTGTTCGCAAGTGCTCTGGATCCAACAGCAGATGGTGGATTACGGTTTGCAGTTTCTTAAAACCCCTATACACTGTGACAACGAAACCGCTATCGCATTAACTAAAAATACTGAAAATCATTCTAAAGCGAAACATATCCGGATCAAATATCATTTTATCCGTGATTGTTACGCTAAAGAATTGATAGATATGGTCAAAATCCATACTGACTACCAACGTGCAGATTTGTTTACAAAAGCTTTTGACAGATCCCGTTTTGAATATCTTTTAAAAGTAAATAACATAAAGGAAAAACAGGACTAATCGGCACCTTGGTTTATCGTTTTTTTAGTTTTAATTTTCTGATTTTTGCTAATTGGGAATTTCTCTTTGCTAATTGGGAATTTCTCTTTACTATCGTAATCCTCAAAGAAGTTGATGATTTCGAGTGGAATGTTTAATCCTCAAAGAAGTTGATGCTTTCGAGTGGATTATTTCAAATTTTTGTTTTATTGTTTTTCAGAAAAAAAATTAAAAAAAAAAACCAAAAATATGTTCTTTATTTTAGGGGGAGCCATTTTCTCAGAAAAACCAAAAACATTGAAAAAAAAATTCAAAAAGACCTAAAAATTAGAAAACCAAAAATGATAGTACATCAGTGGGGATCTGACACAGGCTAAAGAATTGTATAGTATAATGAGGCGTGTGTTGATTTCGTGTGATATGCTGATAGGCTTCGTAGACTAAAATTGCGTGCATTAGTGATACAAACATAACGAACTACGCGTTCGTGGCTGAACACCTCATGGGCATATGGTCTTAGTACCGAAATTTCGTTTGATAGGATTGCCAAAATCTGAGGTTTCGGGTCGTTATGTTATGGTTATCCGGGATATTCTGATTAAACTTTTGTCGTATTGATTTACGGACCTAGTGTCATCAGAATATTTGCTAAAAGAGCTTAAATGCCAAAACCGGAAGTTACCGAATTGAGGAACTTTATGTTTTATTGATCAAAGATCATCATTACATCGTATTGACTTACTGATGCAAATCAGTAGTTGATATCAGCCTCAACCTAGTGTATACGCACATGTTACTCTGTTGCATTCGTTTGCTGACCTGTACACCTCTGTGCTATATACTTTGTAACTTTTACGGATAACTCTGGCATAATCACGCGTTACGACGAAGCTTTGTGCAATTACTTGATACGGGAGTATGTCGTGTGTGTGGGCACCACAACGTGTTAGTCTAATACACATAACTCGTATCATTTTAAAGCATTGCGTAATAGTCTGCATGTGAGCTTAAGTGGACCACAATATCAGCAATTGCCGTGTCACATACTGTTTCTAATGAGAATATTAAACAAACAGATCAACGCTGTGATCAGATTTCTCAGAAAACTGATATGATCCTCTTACCGGATATCTCAAAATGTTTACTGCTTTCATTTACTTTGATGCATTTTACTTCTATTGTCAAAAAGATACAAAATCCAAAAAGATTTTAGGTGTGTTTTGATAAAATTTCAGAAAAACCAAAATTTTTGCATTTCTGCTTTATTTTTGATAACCGACGATGCTTGATGGTCAATTTCTGAGATTTGATAACACCATCTGGGCTTTGTATCATTCAAAAGGTGAAAATATGAGTTTTTGAAGTTTAACAGATTGAAATATGTTGAACGGGATTCGAATTCGTGATTTGGCAAAATTTTCAGATTTTTCCATTTCACATTCGCCCCTTAATTGGGTCGAATGTGGAAAAATCTTTACCTTCGGCTGTTTATTTTGGACGAATGTGGTGTTTTTCAAACACAAATCCACCTTCGGGTATATAGGATCCACCTTCGGGTCATTCGCTTGTGGCGAATGTGGATCTAACCCACATTCGACCAAAGAAACGGGCGAAAGTAGACTCTATATATAAGCCATTCTCAGGTTCGACCCTCATTCATCAGTTTTTCAAAATTTTTCTTCGATCCCAAACCTTGTTGCTGGATTTCTTTTGACTTGTGCCTTTTGTTCCCGAGTAATCGCTGATCATTTTAAGTATTAATTCACAGGTAATGGAGCTGAATACAGAGCATAATCGTTGTTCTTAGTTCTTCGACTTCGGGTTTTTAGTTTGGATTGATTGACCTGTGTTTATGGATTATTTTTGTTAGCCGATCAATCTCCATCAGTTTTAGGGGGAGAATGATTAAGGAATTAGAATTTTATCATGATTAAGAGGGTTAATTGATTGCTAATCGTATAAACCCTAATTCTTATTTAAAACTGATGAAAATTGAAAATTAAGGTCAATTGATTGTGCACGAGTAATGATCGGCCAAATTAGAACACATTCCAATCAAAATTACATGTTAAAAACAAAGACGAAGATTTTTTGAATTTTAGGGTTTTAACAGTTTCACTTTCGGTTGATTAAACGGGCGAAAGTGGAATTGAACGGGCGAAAGTAGCATTAAATGGACGAATGTAATTTTTAATAAACACAGTTTCACATTCGTACCATTTTGTTCACTTTCGTACCATAAAAACTCACATTCGGCCTAATTAAAAGGGGGGAATGTGGAACCTGAAAATCTTAAAATTTTCAATTTTTGTCGTTTTCGTATTTTGACGTATTTTTCTGATTTTGATGTGCAGATGGCTGAGCAACCCGAGAATATTGAAGCTCAAGTAGAGAATGTCGTTCCAGATCCAGTTCAAGAGGCTGAAGCATCAGTTCCAAGCAGTTGGCCATTTGAACGATCTCATAATTGCTGTGCGTATCTTGGTGATGTGGAGAAGAATACCGAGTTTACTGGGATTATTGAGTTTTTAAAGAGGAGTAGGATTGTGCATGCCTTAGCCACACCGACGATTATCTACAAAGATATTGTTGAGGACTTTTATAAGAATGCGAAGTACGATTTCTGGGAGAATCAGACTATAATCAAGAGCAAGATACAGGGGATGGAGATGTTCTTGACGGAGTCTGATATTAGAGAAGCACTTCAGATTAAGTTTGAAGTAAGTGAAGATCCCAGAGAATTGTCATGGACTGAACAGAATGCCTGCTTCCTGAGGATGAAGTACAAAGGACCGATCACTGATGGTTCTATGCATAAAGGAAAGCTGAGTGTGCAGTTCAAGTACTTTGCACATGTCATTATTCACGTATTTGGATGTGTGAGCGGTGATTATGATGTGATGAGAAGGAGTTTGAGCTCGTTGATGGTTGCGTTGACTCTCAACAAACCATTCAATGTGTCTGGGATGATATTGGATCATATGCTTGAGATGCTAAAGGGTTTGAAGAAGAAACAATTCATGCTATACCCAAGATTTCTTATGATGATTTTTGACCATAAATATCCTGAGTTGAGGAAGGATCCACACAGATCATAGGTCAAGATCACATGAACATCCGTACTTTGGTAAGGATGAAAGGATATAAGGGTGTGCCTGATGAAGATAAGCCACCATACAGGAGATTGTTTGGAGCTCTAGCTAAACAGGATTACACTGATCCTGGAAAGAACAAAGCTAGACATACTGAGAGTTTCTGACAATGACGATCCTTTGGTGTATGCGGATGCAAACACTAAGAGGAAGAGGCAGGTTGTCAATGCCGGAGCCAAAGGGAAGGGCAAGGCAAAGACAGACCAGGGGAGTTCTAAGCAACAAGTGGTGAGGAAGAAAACTACTGCTAAGAAGGGAACGAGTTTAGTGGATGAGGATTCTGTTGATTCAGAGGAAACAGAGGTAGATGAACAGTGGAATTCGGATGAAGAAAGAGTTAGGACCACCAAACGTAAGGCCACTATGGTTGGTGAGTCTGAATCTCTTAATCAGTCTATTGAAGAAGCACAACAGAAGAAGAAGTCTGTTGATATTGAAGAAGGATGCTGGAGAATCTAGTTCTAAAAAGAAGAAAGGTGGGAATACAGATTCAGATGAAAGCATCTTTTGGAACGAAAAGGTGAGATCTCTAAGTGATGATGCAAAGAAAGTGTACAGAGATATGTTGGAGAAAAGAGAATGGACGATAGAGTTCACAGGTCGTTTTGCTGAGATTTTCCAGACTGATGACATGAGATATGAACTGGAGTATAACGATCCTGATTTAGAGGAGGGTGAAGTACCTGCTACTGTGGCTAAAGAAATTCTTGATGGTCTTGCACAGAGAGTAGGGAAATCATTTGAGGAGTTTGTGATGGATGAGTCGATTCCAAATATTCCTGAAAAGGATATTGGAAATCACTCAGATGATAGGAATACTCCAGAAATGGATGAAGTGGAGATTGAAGATATTACACATGAGGAATATCCACAATACTTCAGACAGAATGATGAAAATGTGGTATTTCCTGACTTCACAGAGATTCCGAACACTTTAGCGAAGAAGAAAGCTACGAAAAGAAGTGAAGAATTTGCTGAGAAGGTGTTTGGAGCTGATAAGCAACAATCTTCAAGTCAGACTGATGAATTGAAGACATACTTGCAGAAGTTGAAGGAGATGGAAGAGAATCGACCAAAGCCTGAAGCTCAAGGAAGTTTCTATAGATTTCATAATGCTAAATTCAAAGGCAGAGCTCTCGGGTGGACTTATTTGAGTAGACTGAAGTGTTTAGCTGCCAAATGGGAATCAGGAATTCTGTACTTCTACAGATTCATTGATTTGCTATCTCTACCGTATTGGGCGGTCAGAGATCTTTGCAGATTCCCAATGTCTGGTGCTTCAGTGAATAATACACATGTCGGTTGGTGTGCAGATAAGTTAGTTTGGGAGAGTAGAACGAAGTGGAACAGATTCAAGCCTCAATATCCAAGAAGAAAAGTTCACAGGGATATTGATTCTAGAACTGGTCTGAAGAGGGTAACTTTGATCTACAAAGCACCTGAAGTGATGAGAAAGATACCTTTGATGCCTATGCCACAACATTTCAGTGCTGACTTTATATTTTGGTACTACGATTGGAGAAAGGCTGAAGCAGTGATTGTTTTGAGAGATGGGAAGGACAAATACAAGCATGTTCATGTATTTGATCCTATGTGGTTGATTAACTGTACCTTCAAAGACATCATCATGCTTTTCTACAATCCGATTCATCATGATCCTAACGATGCTGAACAGGCTAAGAAGTATACTCAAGTTGTGGGAGTTTGTTTTGCGTATGACATAAACTCGGGGAGTAACTTGGATGCCAAACTCGGTAAAATGGTGAAGATGGCTAATGTGTCAAAACCAGTGAAAAGAAAGTTGGAGCCTGAAATGACTAAAGAGCAAAAGAAGCAGCTCAGAATTTACTTGTTGAACAAGGCAATGGACGAAGACAGAAAACGATCCAATCAATAGTCGAGGGGGAGTTTGTAGATGCACGAAGTGCGACTAGTGATTGGATCTACATAATTAACATATGTTAGAAGTGCTAATTGATTGAAAGTAGAAGATGTGGGCGAATGTAGAAGAAAGTGGGCGAAGGTAGAGAATTACTGGGCGAAGGTAGATTGAAGCTGAACTGAAGAACACATTCGTACCTTAGTGTGGGCGAATGTGGAAGAATTCCACATTCAACCATCACTACTGGGCGAACGTGCAGAGTCTATAAATAGATTTTGTGAGTTTTTGAGTTATAGAGAGTTTTAGTTGAAGTGTGTGTTCAGGTCAGGTTCTAGGTGTTATTGTGAAAGTGTCTGGATTGATTAGATTAACTAGGAAACGCATTGTAACAAGTTTTTATGAATGTTAATCTATGAAAAAGCTTTGAAATGATGATTACTGTGTTTTGATCCGAGTTTTATCAGTTTATTCATAACTAGGGTTTCCGCACCTGGTTTTGTTACTTGTATGATCATATATTCTTGTTTTAGCTAAAATCTTTCAATCACAATACTTTTTATACTAAAATGCGAAAGGGCAAAATAGTAATTGGACCAAAACAATAAAAGAGCGGCAAATTACAAACATCACTCAACCCACTTTCAGTTTCTAAAATTACAAAGAAAGTTCAGAACCGTTCGCTAAATTCAAATCAACACTAGATTCTAATCAACACAACTACGGTTTTTATCTACTCTCTAAAATCAGAGAAACATAACGATAAACCACAAAAAAATGGCATCGAAGGAAAAACCAGGTATTTATATACAAAATTTGTGATAATATTCTATTTAATTAGTTGTTAGAGTTAACAAACCAACATCATACTATACAGGAGTTGAATATGAAAGGCAAGCAAAGGGAAACCATGACAGGCCGGCTAAAACTTCAAGATCCGTTTCGCTGAACAATTATAAGCGGTTAATAAGTTTTCATATTTTGATTTTATATATTTTTTTTAACATATACATGTTTATTGCGTCTTTCAATGTATTATGTTCTTAGGGGTTTTGTAATGACGATCCATGTAAATTTGTATTCAATATTATTTGTACTAGCATTACCTACTGTCATTGTAAATCAGTCGGCTTTTGCAGTAAAATAATTATAATAAGTACACACTAATAAAGAACCCTAACCTAATCTCCACAATTAACCTTTATATATAATAAAAGAATATGAACAATCATACCATTTTCACTTGCGTCTGCTATATCAAAAAATAAAAAATTAAATTACAATGTCAAAACGTTATATCTCTCTCCAAGAGCACCAAGATGAAGTAGACGCTGCTGATGCCCTACTAATATTGAAAAAAAGTGGTGTTGTTGATGATCATATACAACAAGCAATAGATAATGACGTTTTAGACGCACTTAATAACAAAAACAACCAAGATCAAGTTCAGGGTCGATATGGTTTGGTGTATCATCGTAGGAATAGAAACCATTTAGTTCCTGCTCAAGAAGGAGATGTTGAAGCTGCACCGGATTTACAAAATGAAGCTGTTATTGAAATCAATAATAATGTTCAAGAACAAGAACAACAAAATGTGAATATGGAAGAACAACAAGAAGGGGACAACAACATAATCTATGATGTGTGGCACACTCCACAAGAAGTGTTAGCATCCCTTAGTTAGCACATGATTATGATAAAACTCTGTTTCATATTACTTTGCAGTAGAAACAAGGAATACTTTGTAATGATGATCTACATATATTAAGCAATATATTGCATTGTGTAAGCCATACTAAGACAACAAAATTTTGTCGATGTTTGGTTTTTTTGAATTGAATACAAGTTACGTTTTAATATAAACAGAAAACGTGTGGTTATTGTTGAATCGTCATCCGAGAATGAATCATCATCCCAGGAAGTTGTGGTAGTAAAGAAGAAATACCAAAAAAACACAAAAAGAAGCATGTGCTCGTTGATGAATCATCATCCGACGCTGTATTTAACATTTGTTATGTAAATTGGGTGATTTTGTAATACGCAAGTGGTAATGTAGTTAAACGCAAGTGGTAAGATTACAATTAAAATTGATCAAAATCTTGCAAGGCTGATGTTTTTTCAGTATAAAAGTTTGTACAAAAAAAAACCACACGTTAAGAATCACATTTTTTATAAGTATTAAAGTGTAAATTACATTTTAAAAGTATAAAAGTTTGTACAAAAAAAAGAATAAATTAATGTATTATAAAAAGTAACAAAATTAACATACACCCGTAAATACATGTGATTTCACAAAATTAATTTTTTGAAACGTGGATAGTTATCATAACTGCAGACTGTTGAAGTTATTAGCCCTTGTGATCATTGAAACGGCAAAAGTCTTTTGAGGTAGTATAACCTAAACACTATAAAATAACCATCAATTGTACACATTTTAACACACATCTACACCATCAATCTCTCTAGAAAACCCCCAAAAACTAAAGTCACTTCAAACTCTAAACAAAAAATGGCAGCCAACGCAAGCCTAAGCATATGGTGGTATGAGCAGACTACTTTCTATCTGCTCATGAGTGATAATATAAAACATGTGTACAAATGTAAAGAAAGTGTGCTACGAAATTGTAGCAAGGAGGTACTCAAAAGAATGTTGGCTTTAGGTATTCCATATCTAAGCCATTCAATAGAGGTGGACAAACTCCTTCACGTTTTGAAGAAAATGTTTAAGAATTATGAGCTGAGGGGAGTGAGCAGATGGGAGTTTTTTGAAGACAGATTTGAGGTGGATGTGACGTTTGATGACGGAAGAGTTGAAGAATTCCAGCCTAAGGAGATATCTTTCTCCACTGATATGGGTTTTCTGAAAAACCTGTCGGAGAAGCCACTCATAGACCAAAGTGGATCAGGGTTTGGTTCAAAACTTGTTTCGATGGTCAGCGCACAGGTTGAATTGTGGTCTGGTATGGACCCGGAATCAGACTACGAAGAGGAAGAAGGAGACCTTGATGACTACAAGTTGTATGACCCAGAGCTAATGGAGGTTGTTCATGAGGACATGACTAATTTCGCTCCTTAGTTTTTTTTTAAGTTTTTTTTTAAATGTTTCGTTTCTTATTAATGTAACTGAACAACTTTTTTGGTAATATTAATATGATATTAATATTAATGTTTTTTTGTATGCTTTATGATTCAATTTCAAGTCACTTATATGAAGTGTGATTAAGGCAAGAAATAAAACTTAAACGCAATTGATAAAAAATTTACACGCAAATGCAAAACAATTTAAAACGCAACTTATGACAGACGCAAAACAAAAAAAATACATACAAACTAAAGAAGGACGCAAATACTATTGCTGTGACTTAATTCTCAAGTTCTATTTTACTTTAAGTTGTGATAAATTTAGACAAATGTGTATCATCAGTGTTGGTCTGTTGGATTTACATATATATGCGAACAATTTATGAGAATTAAAAAACCCTAATTTTTAAGAAATTAGTTATTTAATGGTATACAATTAAGCTCTAATATTTATGAAATTATGATTACATGTATTAAATTCCTGGGGTGCATTTAAATGAAAAGTCATGAAGTTTTCGAGGAGTCGTGTGACGGTTGAAAGGCGGTTGAAATCCTTGAAAATTTCGGCAAATTTCGTCTTGTGTCAGGGGCGTGTCCCCCACGATCAGAAGTGGACTGTCACTTTCCTGGAGGTGGGACACGTGTCGCCTAAGGTCACGTTTTGGGCTCTGAAACGTCAGCCACGTTTCTTCCACCTTTTTCGCTACATTCATTGCAGTACCTATACCTATATATATGCATCTTCCTTGAATTGTTTTCTTTTAATTTATCACTTCACATTTCCAACTAATTGCTTTTTTTCTCCGGCCATCTTTGCAATCCTTCGAGTTTTTTAACTCCTAAAAATAAATAGTTTTCTTTCTTCTCCTTAGATAAAAATGTCTGAAGATAAACCTGCTAAGCCCGAGTTGGCCATGGTAGAGGCCCAGATCAATTGGTCTCCTGACAAATACACAACTCTTCTTGAAAACTATGAGATTCTGAGAGAGTGGGAGCGTGAATTTCCACAAAAGGGGAAAACGCCTATCGATGCCACTCCAGGCAAGATCTGCCTGTATGAGGCGTTCTTCAAGTATGCATGTTTTAGGATTCCGACAAGTCGGTTTCTGATTGATGTCTTGCAAAAATATGGCGTGCATATAACCCAATTGAGCCCGTTCGGAATGGCGAGGGTGATGCACTATGAGGGTACATGTCGTGCGATGAGAAGGGAGCCTGTTTTTGACCATTTTAATTGCTTCTACAAGCTGGAGGTGAAAGATAGTGGGTGGGTCTCCTTTGTTGAGCGGTCGAAGTCGGTGTCGTTTGTGATAAAGGGAAGCACACCGAAAAGCTTTCGGGACTGGAAGAGGTTTTTCTTTTACGTTAGAAAGGAGGTGATCCCTATGAATATGGGCTGGTTCACTCTCCGGTCTGGGCAGCAGCCTCCTTCTTTTGAGTTTGACAGGCATATCCAACAGCAGGACTGGTGTAAGATCCTGGTGTCTCATGCTACACGGTTGGACAACTTGGAACATTGTGATGAAGGAATGCTAAGGTTGGTGGGCCTGAGCCGTGTGGGTATGAGGGAGGGCATGGATGTCCTTCCCTATGGCGACGGAGGTATGGATCTAGTGGCAGGTAGGTCGTACTTTATTTGTGTATCTTTTTTTGCTTATCTTGTAATCATTGGATGATGTATATTGTTGTCTTGTTATGTAGGTGAATGTCTGTTTGACTTTTGGGCGAAGAGGGTGTCGCGAACCATGTTTACGCCCGTCCCACAGGGTGAAGTTGCCGGTGTCGACCTGAAGCGCACCAATTTTATTTTCCCTGCGCGGATAGAAGGTGCGCCTGAGAATCCTTTAGCTCTTGGTTTGTTACTTGATCCCGAACCCCTTTCTGCGCGAACTGCGGAAGGGGTTGACTAGGTTGTTTTGTCTGATGACGAGTCTAGCGGCTCGTCTTCTAACTTGATTCCCCGTTCACGTCACTCTGTAGGTGGCACGGCGAAGGATTCCAAAGGGAAGGAGAAGGGTAAGTAGTAATCTATACTTGTTAAGTTGTAATTTCGCGTGAGTCCTACTTACCTTGTCTGTTCATTTTTGCAGAGGGGGAGCTTAAGCGTCGTCGTCTGGTGATGACGGGGGAGGGTGACGTTGATCAACCCGTTCAGAAGAAAACCGCCCCGTCCAAGGGTGTTGAGATTAGGCCATCAGATCCGATGGGTTTAGATCTTACTCCTCCGCCAGTACGTGAGCCGTTTGGCAAGAAGACTCTTCGTAAGCTGAGTGGTAAGTGATTGTCTATTTGAGCAATACATTTGAATATGATTGATCTTCTCTTATTATTGTTGCTCTTTGTAGGTTCTGTTGCAACTTCTGTTAAGCAGTCTCAGGAAGAGAAGAGGAGGTAGCTTTTGGAAGTAGAGCAGTTGAAGGCTGAAACTGCTTCGGCTCAAGGTGGTGTGGCGCCTGATGCTGAGGCTAAAAAGAAGCTTGAGGAAGATAATCGTGATGCTGCTGCCGCTCTAAAGAAGAAGGATGAGGAGGATGCACGTGTTAGGGAGGCTGCCATTAAAAGGCAGCGTGAGGAAAAGCTGAAGGAGGAGGAGGACCAGCGTCAAGCTGAGTTGAAAAGGCTGAAGGAGGAGGAGTACCAGCGTCAAGAGTTGCTCAGTAAGCATGCGGCGGTGGTGGCCATGAAGAGAGGGGAAAGTAGGCTGCCGTCCTCTTCAGGTGCTGGTGGGTCGCATGCGGAGCCAGTTGTGGTAGATTTGGACGGGGGTGACGTCCCGGTTGATAGGTTGGTTGTTAGCGTGGCTGATGGCTCTACTGGCCCACAAGTTCAGAATGTAGAACGGGCCAAGGCGTCTACAAGTGAGCCTGGCTTTAAACTGGACGCTCTAGTGGATACGCCAACTTGGCGTATAACTGACAGCTGTCGTTTCCTCAGCCCATTCGTGGCTGAGGAATTTGTGAACTACTGTCTTCCTCCGGCTGAGCGAATATATCAACGTTCGCAGGACCGCGCAACACTGTTCTCAGAGCTGTGCATGAACTTGGCGCAATCTCTGGGAAACTTATATGCGTTGCATCGAGAGGAGGATGATTTTGTGGATCAGTCTTCTGCTGTGAAAGTCGAAACGGATCGCTTGGCGAAGGAGAAGGAGGTTTTTGAGGGTGCCCAGCAGAGGTTGGTTGACCAGGTCAGGCAACTGGAGTCTGGCTTGCGTCAGAAGGATGTAGAGGCGGCTGAAAAGCAGAAGGCCTGGGAGCCATCTTCTTAGAATATCAATAAGGAGCTTGAGCGCCGCCGACTGGCGGTGCAAAAAGCTGAATCTGCTTTGGCTGAGCAACAGAAGATTGTCGCCGCAAAGGATAAAGAACTGGAGGTTTTATCCTCAAAATATGCTGATGCCACGGGGCAGTTGAAAAAGAAAGATGATGAGGTGGTGAAGGTGACCAGCCGCGTGTCGGAGTTGGAAGAGCAGGTCGGTGCCTTGTTGAGAGAGAAGGAAGCCTGGGAGCTGGAGAAAGCTTTAATGCTTGATACTCAGAAGTCTTATTGCGAGAATGCTTTGTGGATCATGTCGGATGGGATCTCCGCCGTAAGTCCTGTTCTTCTGTTTTGCTCATCTAATTGGTATTTCTTTTTCTGACTTTTCTTTGTGTTGTAGGTCTTTGATCGTTGTTGGAACGAGCCAAAGATGGGTGAACAGGTTGCTCAGATTGTGGAGGCTGCCCGTATAACGGGCCTTCATAGTGGCTGGTTGGAAGGGTACCTGTGTGCTACAGACGGAGCTCCTGTGAAACACCAACCTTTCCAGGATTATAATACTGAGCAGGCGCTGATGGCGGAGCTCAATAAGCTTGAGCGGATGGAGTTTCCTGTGCTCCAAGTTGTTAGGCAGTGCCTGGCTGATCCTGACCCTATTGCGCGATTCAAAAGGTGGGTGCAGGATTGCGAACGTGCTGGCCGCGAGCGGGCTGAAAAAGAAGCTGCTGATGCTGCCGCGAAGGCCATTGGCTTGGGTAGTTCGGGGACGGTCCATGAGCCTCCCCAGTAGTTTGGATAGGTTAGAATGGTAGTTTCGGTAGGTTAGAATGGTGAATCTAACTGTCTTTTATATATGTAAAGATGCTTATCTTATGAAATAGGACATAACATTCTTGTCATGTTTTCCCCTTTTGTTGGATGAATATAATGTATAGAGATTGGAGTTCGTTAATGAATCAACTTTGACAAGTAAAGCTAGCGCCTGTTGTAAAGAGTGAATTCACATTAACTTCATATAGAATAGGGGAACAAAAAATATTCTTTAGCCCTAAACAGTTTTGTCTAGTAACCGGTCTCCGGTTGGGGGTAACTGACTGGGTACCGCATAACCATCCCCAGTCTTTCAGAAGAAGATTTTTTGGACATAACGAATCGCGTAGAGTGGGTGTTCATGAGGTCGTGTCCCTTTTTACGTCTGATTGGACTACCTTAGGGGAAGATGATTGTGTTAGAATTTGTATTTTGATGATGATAGCGGGGTGTTTTAAAGGAAGCCAAAAGAATGGGCAAGTTGATCAGAAACTCATAGATTTGGTTGATGATTTACAAGTTTGTAACAACTATCCTTGGGGGAGTTATTTTTGGGATGAGCTGTGGCCACAGTTGTATAATTTGCACCGAAAAAAAAAGAAAGACAAAAAGACGGTCAGCTTAAATGGATTTGTTTGGGCATTCAAGGTATTTGTTTACAATAATAAATGTTTTCGTTTATTCCAATTCGATTGTTTGTCTTACAAGTTCTGTATGCAGATTTGGATCTTTGAAATTTTTCCGGAATTTAAAATTGGGCGAAACAATTTTTTTATTAGACAACAAATTCCTAGATTTCTAGGATGGGGAAAATGTAGAAGATTAACTAAGGGTAGTGTTGAGACCATCATCGCGGATGCAGCTAAGGTAAGTTTCGATGCTCACGGTTTTACAAAAATTTATTTAGGGTACCGGAATATTAATGGCAAACTTATCACTCAGCATGTTGATTATAAACCTCTCGAGTATTTGGTGGCGACCGAGTCGGAGATGCAATCCGATTGGTACATTTCAAGTTCCGCTTTCCTGGATGCCCAGATGGCAATGCGAAATCAACAACTGCAGATTGATAATGTTACACACAATCACCAGGGCAATCCTGCAGGTGATATGCTTCAAGTTAATGATGGGGTTTATCATTATCATCAGTCGAATAATGTTGATGATTCGCAAAGTGATTTAAAATCAATAATTAAACGGTTGTTGGATGAACAAACCAACACGTTGCGTGACTTGTTTAGGGAGGTATCGTTTACTGACGTCATCTTATTTTATGTAAACATAGCTAACTGAACATTTTAAATAATTTAACGATATCTTTGCTCTTAGGCACAAAAGTCAATCTCTTCGAAGTCGTCTAAACGAAAACAAGTAGAGGATGAAAAACAACAGGACGATGAGGTTTATATGATAATTTTTTTATATTACATTGCTGAACAAAGGTAAATATAAATAAATAAACCAGGTTCATTTTAACTGATTATTTGTTTTGTAGGTTAATCAGTATTTAAATCCCAATGGTTACAACGAAGAGATCACCAACATGGAAAAAGTGGGTGAAGCCAATGATGTAACTTAAAGCCACAATATAGTTTTATTGTTTAAACGTGTAAATTTATATATTAATTATTAATTTTTTTTAATTACAGAGTGATAAGGCCCAACATGTCGAGTTGAGAAGGTCAGAACGGTCAACAAAGCCGGGGCATAAAACGCTTTACCCGTATGTAGGTCCGAAAAAAATCCAAAAGAGAAGAAGACAAACTTCGAAAGAGGATCAAGATAGGATAACAGAAATCAAAGCTTGGTATCCAAACAATGGATCTAGAAAATGCGTCTTGACCAGAGGAAATCGGCTACCACATGATTTTTGGAGTACCTTGCTTGGTGATGATGGTGATGGTTGGTTGAGCGACGAGGTAACCAATAAAATATTATTTTTAGATACTTTGATTTGTTTGTAATTTTATAAATACAACGTAGTAACTGAAATTGGCATTGTTTAACAGCATATTGTCGGGTGGATAAATCACCTGTATAAATCTAGGAAGGAAACCGACCGCTGGAGCATTCTTCCTCCATCTTTTCACCCGGGTTTGATTAACCCGCTCTCAACAACGACCTTTGGGGATTATTTTCACGGCTCTGCACCGTATCCATGCATCCGAGATGTTGAGGAGGTATTCTAAATATTTAATAATATTTTTTTTATTATAAATTGTGGTATAAATTGTGCTTTATTTCATCGATATATAAAACGCAAATACATTCAACGTCAAAACGTAAAATAGTGATATAAACCAAGTTTTATTAATAATAGAACGATAATAATTATTAAAAACTTACTTATTAAAGAAAATAAGTGTTGACATTAATAATAAATTTATTTTTTAAACGCAAGTTGAATATATCTAACACAATCTAAAACGCAAGGGTACATTCCTTTAAACGTTAAAGGTATACATTGGGTGCTTGTAGTAAAATATTGTATTTTTTTTTTTGCAGGTGTACATTCCTTTAAACGTTAAAGGTATACATTGGGTGCTTGTAGTATTCAACCTACTACGGAAAACTCTAACCGTATACGACAGGTATGTCACGTTTCTAATTTGGTATTGTTGATGTTGTATACGTGCATTTTCTAATTATTTATTATATTCTGGGAATTTCAGTTATTCGAGTGCGCCGCCTGGAATTGCATTGGATTCCAGAGAGTCTACCTGTCATATGAATTTTGCATTTGACAGATGGTTACGGAAGAACAATTATTACAAAGAACAGCAGGAACCAAATCACTCCTGGTACCCGTTCGAAAATGTTTATCCTCCTGGAGTACCTCAACAGGACGGAACACAAGGTGATTGTGGGGTTTGAGTCTACATCTTTCTTGAAAGGTTGATTAATCAACAACAAATTAATCAAGATGAAGACTGCCAAGCTGCAGAACATATGAGACGTAGGCTTGCACTGTTGTTTCGTGATAACATTTTGAATGAAGATGATGTTCCGGTGGCCTCTCCGAGTCGGGAAACAAAAGATGATGTTAAAATGATGTGAACATTTATTAAATTTTTATTTAAGTTTAAACATCTAAAAAACACCATATTACAAGAATAATTTATTTAAAATATTTATGGAGAATATTATTAACATTTTATTTTTACACCTGCGTGTGTAAGTCTATTTTTTCAATTGCGTTTTAAGATTTTTGCATTTGCGGTTAATAATTTTCGATACGCAACTCATCAGTTCCGAATCGTCCTTCATCGTTTTGAGCTGATACGGTCTTTTCAATTTATATTAAAAAAAATGACGTTAAGAAAACACGGTTTCCCAAGGCATTTCGGTAACCGTGAGACAACTAAAAGTCGTCTCGGGAGCCGTGAGACGATTCAAAGTCGTCACCTACTTATATAAATACCCCACTTAGCTTCAGAAATTGTACACACACTCTATCATGTTTATTAAAACTTTATCATACCTTGGAGCTTTCCAATTCATGCGGGTTTTAAAACCACACCCACTTTTTCAACGAAGCCTACTGGCTTACGAAAATATTGCCCGATTATACTCGGATCGTTGTTACATCTGCTTACAGATACTTGGATCGTTGTTGCATCTGCACGTGGTTAGAACCGTGTAGATTGCCTCTATGATGTGGTGGTCTTTTTGCATTTGCTAGTTCGCTTCTTTGTCTATGAAGAGCACAAGAGGCATTCAAGCAAATGCATATCCCACTGCACGGATAACTATCGGTGGTCGACGTGTGCAACGAGTTACTTTACGTTGGCCCCAGCTAGCTTTAATTGTTAAAGAGGTTAGCTGTTTCTGAAGGAGATCTAGAAGGAGAGTTCTCTACGAGCTGTAGACCGGTGCAAATATGTTTTAAACATATGCAAATAAGAGGCGCCTTATAATAATGCATTTTATATTGGCCCTTGTGTTTAGTTGTTGGCCAAATGTAATATTTGTTGTGCTTTGAAAATCAAAGTTGTTGTAATATTGGGGCAAATTGTAATGTAATAAATTATATTAATTATATAATTATATATATTATATTAATTTTATATTTCTAAACAGTACATGGTTGAATTCTTTGTGCTGCTTGAATCGCTTCATACTGTCTGGGACACACAATACGTCATGGTTAGACGTCTCACTAGGACCCCATGCCGTTTTGGGAGACGTCTTTTGCTTTTGCAGGTATCTTGTAGACTACAGAGACGCAACACAGTACTTGACCCACGTGAATGGCTGTCAAACGGACTGTCAAATGACACTGTCAACGGGCCATCTTGGTCATTTTACCCATCTTTAAATACCACCTACTATGTGCCAACAATGTTGTCATTACTTGAACCACCACCACCATAATGACCAACATACCTAATCCAGTAGAAAACACAAATTGGTTACATCGAACAGACAAATCAAGTTTTTGGTCGACAAATGTTCTGCAATTTTATTACGAAGGTGATAGCTCGTGTTGCTTTTCAACCTATATGGGCAGAACATTGTTAAGCAAAGAGTGGTGGGCTAGTCTTTTAGGTTATTACGGAAATGGTTTTATTCAAAAGACGGTACGTTATGAATCCAGTAAAATATACCGATGTAACTATGCAGAAATAATTTTTAATTTTTATTTATTATTTATTTTACAGCATGTGCGTGCGTGGTGTAACTACTTGATGTCTACAAGAGATACTGAAGGAGGGAGACAAAGGTCTTTTTCTAGTAATAATCGTTGGTGTGTACTCCAACCCAATTTTTATACTCTTCTGCTAGAGCAAGATAACCATGCATCTGAATATGCAGACGGTTCAAGAAGAGTCTATCCTGCCTTTTGGGAAGTTGATACGATATATATACCGGTATCCTTAAACACAAATAACTGGTTAATTTTAAAGGTTGACATGCCGTCGATGCAAGTAACTGTGTATTTCGAAAATACTTGTAGTGAGAATAACTGTGGTGACACATTCTGCGTTCACAGAAAAATTCACCAAATTCTTATAGAATTTGAGTCTGCGTTCTTATGGTTTCTAGAAGCAATAATGTACTGGCAAAAATCTGCTAGTGACCAAATCCATTCTATACAAATTTGGGGACAAGTGGTCTGGCCTGGCAACGATCAAAAAATAGGTCGGCATTCAGGGGTCATAGTTTGTATGCTGCTGCGAAATTTGGTTCAAAACAGGCCAATGAGGTGGGAAGAAATGAATCTTCATGATGCATGTATGAGATACCGTTGTTTTATGGCAGATGAAATTTATGCTGCCCGTTTCAACCCGTAAAATATTTCAACCTAGCAGCTTTAGTTTTTATTCTTATCTTCATATCATTATGTACGTGCGAATTAAAGTAAATAAAAAAGAAACCAAATGTATTCTGATGAGTTTTTAGAAACATAACATTATATATACAAATAAACAAATGACACATGGCGAACTAACGGCAGAATACAGTTGTTTCATCGGTTTTCCATATGACGCGCACCTCTACCTTTAATTACCAAACAAACAAACGGCTAATCATCATCCAAGTTAACTGTCGCCTCACACGTATTTTGATAAATAAAATCTTGGAAGTTTTCAGGTTCGACATAAATAGGAGACGGTCTTTCACAAACATTTACGTTCCTGCCTGAACCTGAAGGACGCCTTGATAATCTCGATTCAGATTTCGCTGGTGCTGAACATCGGTCACGATGATGCCCATAACTTTTACAGCGACTACAGTACACTGGTGTGGGTTGCTCACCTCGCGATAAGATTCGACTGTTTTCAGAAGGACGACCTGATTGTCGTTTTGTAATATGCGGTGGTTCTAAATGTATTATTCCATCGGGTATCTTCCAATCAGACCTATGGGGAAGCGGATAAATCGCCTCTTCATATGTTCTTTTGTATAGCTCATTGCTGTACCAACGAGAAGTATGATGACTACAATCATCTTCTCTTAAATATCTTGATACCGCAATCATGTGCCCACATGGAAAACCAGATATCTGAGGCACCTGACAACTGCATGTTCGATTCTGCATATCAACGAAGCCATTTTTCTTTCCATCTTCGACTTGAAAACTGTTAACCTCAACACCATGAACAGTCCACGTCCTAGACCCTTTAATTTTTCCATGAATTTTTCTCACCGCGAAGGGAGTAAGTGTGTGGGTGTTTTCAATACCTTCCTTTCGACGCCGATAGTACCAGCGCTGAAGTCTTTCTCTAAAGAATTCAACAAGGTGGGTGATGGGATTTTTTCTTGAATGCTTGCATAATGCGTTTATCGACTCTGCACTGTTTGATGTCATATAATGATATCTTTTACCCGTGCAGTGTGCTCTTGTCCACTTGGCCAATCCGATATTTAACAAAGTATCCCTTACTCGCGGGACCTCTGCACAAAAGGAATTGAAGTTATCGTTAAAATCTGATATTCGATAAGCTTTACAAGTTGCCCACCAGAGGTCGTGTAATTCCTTCTTTTTATCTGAGGGTAGGTTTAGGTTGACCAACAGATGGCGACAACACAACCCATGATAAGCACGGGGAAAAACAGTACGTATCGCCAAGTCTATGGAATTCGCGCGATCCGAAATAATCGCCAGATCTGGATGTTGACCGATACACTCTTTAAGCCTAGACAAGAACCATATCCAACTTTCACCATCTTCTGATTTGCCGATACCAAACGCAACCGGTAAGATTTGGTTGTTACCGTCCATTCCAACCGCGAGAAACAACGTTCCTTTAAACTCACCGCGCAAGTGCGCCGCGTCAATAATTATCACAGGTCTTAAAGAATGAATAAAACTCCTAATCTATAACAAATTTAAAAACCAAAAACAAATCGTCAGTTTTATAAAAAAAATAAACTTATAACAACTTGTGAAAAGTTTGACACTAACAGCAGCACCAATGGAAACAAATAGAATTTCAAACCGACTCTTCTCATCAGTCCGGATGCGAGTAATTGTCCCCGGGTTCGTCCTTTCCAAATTGTAGCAGTAAAGTGTGAGCTCAGCAAATGAATCTTTGCTATTTCCTTGCAAAAGTGCGAGAGCGTGACACTTCCCACGCCATGCTTGAGCGTAAGTTATGTCCACGTGAAATCTTTGTCGAAAATCTACGACAATTTCATTACCACGATAGACACGACCACTATCTCTCAATTGGTCTTTTAATATGTTCCCAACCACTTTCGGGTTAGCTTGACGAAGATGAGGGTGAGTTTGAGTCTTGGAACATGTGTGATTATCATTAAAGTGTTTAACAAAAAACTTTTTACAACCGTTGAAGGAAAATGCCGTAAAACGCCAGCTACAATTCTCACTGACACATGATGCCACATAACGTGTTTTACTAGATCTTTCTACTTTATAAGAGAAACACTCTGACAAACACAACTTCCCCAACTCCAGTTTCATTAAGTCTTTGTCAGGAAATATATAACCTTCAGGAAAAGGACAAGACGAGAGAACTTTTCTTTTTCTTTTTCCGAGAGAAATATACGGGGTTGCGTTCTGATGTGAAAAGCTTGCGTTTTCATTTGAAAAGCTTGCGTTTTCATTTGAAAACAGATTTTTGTCAGGAGTTGTGTAGTTTTCGAAAGGCACATTTAAATTAGGAATTTTAAAATCATTTGAAGGAAAGCAATTCGACGTACCGACACCACAATCGGAAATAACATATAACTTGAATATTTCAAGAGGATTTTCCTCAGCAATTTTAAAAAGATAGGATACATCACGGTCATTAAGTATGTCGATTGTATCATCAAACTTAGACATTTTATATGATAAACGTGAAATTGGCAAAACCTGAAACGTATCCGCCAGATAAGATAATATACCAAGATAAGACATGCTTGATTCGATTTCAAGAAGACACCTTCTACTTTTTGAATCAACGACATATTCAAGCCTGCCATTTACGACATCCCACTTCACATTAAGGTATATGACAAATCGAACCATTATATTTTAATTTTTTTTAACTTATTTAATATAAATAACAAACACAAGAATGACAAACAGAAAAAAATTTCGGGGGGGAAACATTAAATACAGTGATCCGATCCCTTATATACAACTTCGCTTATGTACGGATTGTACTTGTCACAACGTGCATAGAACATCTGACATACTAAAGCCTTTCAAAAAAAAAAATCTGACATACTAAAAACGTTCGGAACTCACCAAAAGTCTTGAGGAGTCGTCTTTGTCAGCTAATGGGACTTCTCCGAGACGGATCCAAGTAAGCCGACTGACAAAATGGTAGTCGGCTCAAGCCATGAGCCGAAAAGTACTGGAGCCGTCTCCAAGATATTCGGATAGGACACGACGACATCAATAGGTCTCAAAGACGTTTCGGAGGATTTGGGACACGTGGCCACGTCTTAGTGGCTCTTTTTATCAAAGGTCATGGGAATCGGTTAAGGTGACTCGACCATCTCACAGAGACGGTTCCACTGGCTATTTTCGTAAAGTGGGGGTGGTCAACGGCTATTTTCGTGATTTTCCCTTGTATTTATATCCATGTAAATCATGAATGAAAATGAAAATTTTCTACCAATCACACTGTTGCTATAATTACATCTATATATTTCTAAGGAACTCGTCTTCCCGGCCTCAAGACTGTCACAAATCACTAGATGGTGCACACGATTGTAGGCTAGGCCATATATTCTTACCATCAATCAAAAACCGAACTATTAGAAATAATGAGTGGATTTTATCTTGTGTTGGATAAAAGTAAACTTGAACACGATTCTAAAGTGTTATGGACTTATGGTGTAGCCCCAACTATGAATAATTATTACTCTTAGAGTAGCAAAATATTTCTCCATTCATCTTTAACTAGTGGTATTTGTTACGGCGCGCTGCGCCTAGATTAAATTGGTATTATTTCATTCCAAAATCACGCTTCCAATTTCAAATAAGGCAAAATTTACAATCAACACATTATACCCTATTCCATAATGCTAACAACATCGTCTACGATGCCAATAAACTCTTTAGCAGTTTAAGTTTAGCTTAGTAGTATTGTTACAAAAGTTAAATCACTAAAAATATCATATAATAATATTTACCTTTTACATTATGAGTTATTAACAATTTCAAACTTTTACAGTTGTTTAATTAGATAATTATGTTTCACAGTATTTTAAAAATGTTCAGTAACATAATGTTAGATGTTGTGTAGTAAATAACTAAAAATTACAAAAATTACTATTAAGAAGTGCGTCTCTAATTAAACCATACATTTGTTAAAATAAAAATTATTATAAAAAGTCAAAAAATAAAATAAAACAAACGCAAGGACAAAAATACCCTTTGAAAAACAGCAAATTACAAGTCTGCCAGAAAAAGAAAAAAAAAACAACCCTAAAACAGAGCCTACAAGACTCGAACTCAGATACCACACGAAACACAACATCAATCCCACCATCTGTGCTACACCATTTTTTGTTATCATATTTGAAACCATAAATATTTAACATAACAAAAATAATAAAATAATAATATAATTACTATTCAAATCACTTGTGTTATTATTATAGTATAATTATGTGCATATAATATAACCAATAGTCATTGCATCCTCAGTCATATAGATCCTTTGTAATCTTAACATATCGATCTTTGTCTCTCGCGGTAACACCCACGTATCTTTAGGAGTTTCCGTACCTCTATCACCTTCATCATCGTCGATAGTTGTGAGTGATTGCTATAGTCTAACAGAAAGATCGATAACGAATGAGACCACACATACAAATTAGTTAAATGAGCCAAAACCACCTTCTAATTGGTTCCAATAATGAATACCTTTCCATGTGCCACCTTAAAGTCACATGGGCCTTATTACCTTATCCTTCACATCATCATATAACCCTCCACAAATAATTATTCACTAGTCTTTTTCACATAGCCATAACATAAATATACATAAATATATGTACATGATGCCCACAATTCATGATTTGCAAGAGGTTTCCTAACAAAATAAATAAATAAATAAATAACCCTAAGACTTCCCACAAATTCCCAACAAAATAGTCACAAAATCTAACTTCGTCACAAGCTTAAAGATGTTTCCGACAGGGCGACAAACTAAGGGGCTGTTTGGTAGCCTCTTAATGAGGCTCGTAACCATTCAGCGCTGAATGATTCAGCATTCAGCGCGTTTGTTTCAGCTTTTGAATGGAATGGTTAAGTCTGAATCATTAAGATTTGGGATGTTGCTGAACCATTAAGCACTGAACTATTAAGCACTGAACTAGGCTGAATCTTAATGAGGCTCCCCTACCAACGTAGGACAAAAAAACTAACCATTAAGAGGTCCAACTTAATGATTCAGCGCTTAACCATTAAAACCTCTTAACCATCCAGACCTCTTAATGATTCAGCACTTAATCAACCAAACAGCCTGTAAGTTTTCACAAAAGAATTCATTTTCTGGTAACACCTTTATATACCTACGCACTTTTGATAATTATATCGTTTAAGACTCAATTGTCTATTATAATCATGCAAGTAACTATTAATGAAACCCGACCAAATCACATTTTCGAGTTGATCTTGATTAAGTTACCATTGGGGTTGGTGGTCCAGTGGCAAGGCAAAGCATTTTATAAATACGTTTAAATGTGATGTCTAGAGTTTAAGTCGTACCGAAGAAAAAATTAACCTAAAAAAAAAGATAAAATGTAAGTTTCTTATTATTATCAATTATATTAACTGAATAATACAAAAATAATAAAATATATATGTAGGGTCTTGGTCGGTTCACTGTCTTGCAGTTGGTAGTTATTTCAGGTAATTCTTTGTGAATTATTAGAATATTTGAAAGCATATTATTTAATGAAGCTTTAAGGTCCATACACTGCATGTGGGAATATTAAGTAAATAGTGCAAATACCCTCTTTAATTGCTTTCACATCTTATCTCGGTCAACAATGAACATGTCCATATCACCAGAAAGAGAGTTGATGACTTTTGAAAGTGGAATGTGACCCGGGACCGACTCTTTTTTGTAGCAGCGGCTAAAAGATGGTTAGCGACCAAGTCTGAGGAGGATAATCGGTATATATTTAAGTGGTGTAAATGGTTACCAAGTAAGCGCAACATTTTTATGTGGCGCACTGAGCTTGGTAGAATTCCGACTAAAGACGCGTTACGAAGGAGAAACATTAATGTGGGTGATCCGTCTTGTGTTTTATGTGAAGGCGGAGAGGAATCGACGGACCACGTCTTCACAGTTTGCGGTCTCTCGGTTGGAGTATGGAATGGCATTTCTAGGTGGTGTGGTATCCCAAACTTATTTGCTTTTGAAGTCAGAGATTTGTTGGAAGCATGCAAATTCATTGAAGGGTCGAGGACTAAGAAAGCTGTTCTCTACGACATCATTATTACGTGTTGAAGAATCTGGAGGGCTAGAAATGATAAGTTGTTGTCGAATAAAAGTCTTAGTGTTGCAGACATAGTTTTGGATGTAAAATCGTTGGGGTTTCTTTGGTATAGATATAGATTTAAAGCGGATACAGTTGATTGGGAGAAGTGGTGTATGTTCGAGTTTATGTAATCCGGTTGTTTGGTTTTTGAGGCCCCTATTTCTGCCTTGGAGATAGAGTGTGCTCGGTGTTTTATTGAAAATTGGTTTAAAAAAAATAAGAAAGAGAGTTTTATTATTTGCATACTTCCCAATTTTTTTAAAATTTAAATTATCATTAAAAAATAATAAACACAAAAATATGAGTTATAATTTCTTCCTTTTTTGTTTAAATTCTATATACTATATAAAAAACGAGCAAGCAAGGAGCTAAATTCCAATACACACGTTACGTTATTAAATCCCGGACATTAAAATAACACCATCTTTTCCAATCTAAATGATCAATTTAGATCTACATATAATCCGCAAAAAGCACGACTCATTTATTTGGTCCACCTTACTGTTGGTGGTCAGAGTTGTTGGGCCAACCCTGCCACCCGTCGTCTTGTGATTAGTCTACGAAGAACCCCCGCAGTGACATGTGACGAAGCCTGCGCAAAGGATTGAGCCTACGTAGGAGACACTCTGCGGAGCTATGTTATCCTCATTTTACTGCCTTTATATTGAGCGCTCATGGGTTACTCTGCGGACGTCTTATAACTCTGAACTATCTTGTGGGGTTGGGTCCTTATCCACGCCAAAATCTTGAACCTTATCCCTTCAGGTGGTAACTTATGCATTAAATTTTAAAAACCTCTTTAAGGTTTAGGTATCTTAAAATGTCTCCCTCAGTTGCATTGTAATATAATATAATAGATACTAGAATTAAGCCCCCCGCGTTGCGACGGAGAGCGGAAAATCGTGTTAATTAACACCACAACCAGCGACCACCAACAGCGAAAAAACTCGTGTGAAAAGAATAAAACGGATTGAAAGAAAAAAAAGTAGACGTAAAAACATTGAACCACACAGGTGAAACGAAAAACATAGAAAATGATAACTAAATCAATCTAGGATATGCACGCTGCGACACAAGTTGAACCAAATGCGCACGCCGTGATGTGTTAAATCAAGAATTTTAGACCAAATCGTAAAACGAACAATTTGTAAAAGACGAAAAACATATGGCCCAAATTTGAAAGTGAAAAAGTGTTGAAGTTAAATTGTTAAAAATGTAAAGGTATTAAGGTTGAAAGTTGAAATAAAATTCAAAATAACCATAAACAAATTGTGGTACAAACCACGAAACCAAAAAGTACAACATGCAGAATACACTTCATAAACATGAAGGACAACATAATAAAGCAAAAACCACTTGTAAATAAATAGGAAAAGTAAAAATAATCTTTTAATGTTAACTTTTTTCTTGTTATGATGTTTGGGAGAGACTAATGTAAAAAGGAGGTTATCGTAAAAAGTATAAGAATGATTATTAGTCATAGATTAAACTAGATAATCAGGGGCACGATTATCCTCATTTTTAAAACGGCCGTAACTTTTTCATACGACATTATTTTTATAAAAAAAACTATACCATAAAAACCAGCTTTTTATCCTATTTTATTTGCATACCCTATTACTATACTTTAAAAAAATTGTTGGGTTGATAACTTGCGTTTTGTTGAGGGTGTACTTGCGTTTTAGAAACGCAAGTTATACCTGATAAGACGACATGATAAAACGCAAGTTATAAATGCTAAAACGCAAGTTATACATGATAAAACGCAAGTTATACATGATAAAATGTAAGTTATACATGATAAAACTAAGTTATATCTGATAAAAAGATGCAAGATATGCATGACAGAAACGCAAGTTATACCTGATGAAAAAGATGCTAGTTATATTTGATAAAAAAAAACACAACTTATACTTGATAAAAAAGGCAAGTTATCAACCCAGCAAAAAACATAAAAAAAAAGTATAGCAACAGGGTATGCAAATTAAAGAGGATAAAAAGTTTGTTTTTATGGTGTATTTTTAAAAATAAAATAATGTCGTATGAAAAAGTTTTGGGCGTTTAAAAATTGGGGGGTGGAATTCAACAATGGTAGGTTATACCTATTTTGTTCTTCCCCTTCTTTTTTTGGAAAATCTAACATATATATATCCACCATTTTAATCTTATCCATTGAGTCATTTAGATCAAAAGTCCAAAATCTTTCTTATCCTTTTTAGGTTAAGCTTCTTTTTACCGTAAACTTTCTCATGATGTTTTTCTAAATAATATTTTTATACATCTTTGTTTTGTTTTAAGCTACACAACAATTTACGTATTGTAGATGCATTTTATATGTGTCTGTAGCTTTTGGGTCATTTACATAGTCGTTGTACTGTACGTAGATCTAGAAGTTTGGTATGTTAGTTATAGTCGATAGGGCTAATGACTCTATAAAGTCATTCATTCGCCATATGTTTTAGGCGAATGGATCCATTCGACATCTCGATCAGGTGAATGGCAATTGTCTATATATATGGTTGTGAGAGTTAGTTATGTCATTTGAGTGTCTACTCAGTTCAGTTTGGTTTTGTATTTTATTTGTATTGTGTGATCCGAGTCTTTGTAATTGTTAATCTTTTGATACATAGTAAGAGATAAAAGGTTATTATGAATTTCGTGTGTGTTATCGGTTAGATATTGTTTATTATTTTGCTGGACCGGAGAGGATTCTGGACCTGAAGGTTTATATCGTGAGATAGTTTGGATTTGACCCGATTTCGATCTTACATATATTTCTACCTTCATTTTGAATATTGTATTATCCTTAAAAAATTGAGTGGTTAAATTCGAGTGTATATAATGGTGCATTAGACGCATGTGTTATAGTTAGCAAAATTGTGTGCTTCGTTGGACACATTTATCCAACCCGTGATTTAAAATATGTCATGTTATTAGTTTTGAATCTAAGTGATGAAAAACATGATAATAATGATACATGATAAGTTGGTGAGACCAGCAACTGATGCAAAGAGAGTTTTGGTAGACGACATCTTGTATGTAAGGTCAGGTTCCTTTTAGGGTGTATCGTTCTGATGGCTAATGAGTTCTTGGCGAGAACTCATTTGTAAGAGAGAGGTAGGGACGAATTAGAGTGCTAATGGTGTTATGATTTGTCAATCCCTTAACCTCTAGTTATTTATCTTTTTATACATGTAACAACCGATTTTTTTTCTTTCCCCTAACAACTTTAAGTAATTTTCGGGATGAAAATTCTTTCAACAGGGGGATGACGTGACACCCGGCAAACTCGGGTTAATACTTCTTGCAAAACATATAAGTCTACCTTAGCAAAACATTCATAAAACATACTTAACGGGGTTAGTTGAGTCGGTGTGATGATTCGGGGAATCATCGGGAGTCGTTTTGATGATTCGGGGAATCATTGGGAGTCGGTTCACACACATATGTCCAAGGGTTGGTGATTCGGAGGATCATCGGGTAAAACGCACACATGTGAGTATCGAGTCCCCGGGGTTGGTAAAATAACTTAAAAGTGTGAATTGTCGGGTATTAAATGTTTTACAATCATTGTATAACGTGCTGATATGTGTATACATGATATTATGTTTTACGATAGCAAACGACAGTATGGAGGCTACTAGCTTAGCCAGTGATATGTTTTAGGAGGCTACTAGCTTAGCTAGAGGTGTGTTTTAGGAGGCTACTAGCTTAGCTAGTGGTATGTTTCAGGAGGCTACTAGCTTAGCTAGTGGTATGTTTCAGGAAGCTACTAGCTAGCTAGTGGTGTGCATTAGGAGGCTACTAACTTAGCTAGTCGCCTCCTGCAGGTGCTAGTCGCCCAGAATGCCAGATACGACTGTTAATAACTATAAATACCATACTTTACTTGTTTTTCATCATTTGTGCAACCCTAACTCACCCCAAAGTGCTATCTCACTATCCTTAACCTCACCCGTTTTTGCCCTAAAATCACCATATCCAAGCTTAAACAACCTTTACAAGCAAAGATCCTAAGGTGTGTGAAATATCCAAATCATTTTTCAAACATTGTTATGTTGTTATTTTGAATCCTAAAGGTTCAAACCTGATCTTTATATGTTTTCATCAATAAAAACCGTTGAAACCCCTTTCTAAACTAAGTCTTAACACATCCTGTGAGTTTTTTTTATAAAAATGCAAACTTTAAATGGTGTTGGTGATCTAAAACGTGGTATATCTTGTGTGTTTGCTATTAGAATGATTTTGGGAAGTTGTTATAATGATTATCTTGGTGTTAGAAGCTTGTTTGATGTGTTATGTGGCTTTGATGAGTTTTAACCCGTTTCAGGATTTTAAGAGAATCTACGATGTAATATGATGATTGGGTGATTGTAACTTGTTAGGGTTTGTGTTAGAGTAATGATACAACAGCTTGATGATGATTGGAACGTGATTATGTGATAAAATCATGTTATTTTCCATTTAGAGAAACTTTTTCATGTTGTTGATGTGACTTACCCATAATATTATCCATTTTGGGAAAACTTGCAATTTGCGGGATAAACGAGATGATAATTAGGGCGTATTGATAAGGTTGGGTTGTATAATGATTGTGGATTGATTAGGGATGTTCCAATATGTTTCGAATCTGATTTAGAGGATTTCGTGGGCAAAAAAGGGCAATAGCCTGCAGAGCAGGCGACTAGCTAACCAGTCGCATGTCAAGAGGCGACTAGCTAGCTAGTCGTGTGCCTCTAAGGGCGACTAGCTAGCTAGTTGTGTGTTTTGATGCTAGTCGAGTGTTTTGGAACTCAGTAGTGTGTCTTGACACCTAGTAACATATTTTGAACCCCCGTAACATGTTCTATGACTCATACGTGCATTACATGAGCTACATGTCAGGTTTTATGAACTATTCGTTGTATGAGGTGTGTGTCTACATGTGATTGCTTACAAACTTACACTTAACTAATAAACGGACATATCGGGTCACCAACAGGATGTCAGGTCTTGTCTTGCATGGTCGTGTGAAACGTCAAACACTTTTACAAACGTACAAAGTCACGATTTGGACAACCATGGGTTATTGGACAAACGTAACATCAGGCAAACACTTATAGGCGTTGTATGATAGGTTTTCCGTAGTGAAGCCTATCACACAAACTTCTAGTTATTTTTAACGAAGATGCAACTTAAGGTGAGTTTCACGGCCTCACTTTTACTACTTTTACTTTCGGGGGAGAAACGTGCTACAATACTCTAAACTTTTGGATCACGTGAACACTATCACATCACTTTTGCACTGGCAATCCTTACAACAATTCAAACTATTAAAGGGTGTGTTTGCAGGGGATAAAGCAAACCAAGGGCAGACTGAGGGCAAACAAAGGGCAACCCGTAGGGCAGACCATGGGATACCCGTAGTAGTAACAACACTTGAGTAATGAGTAACATGTCCAACTGGTTTTAAATCATAATAGGGTGTTATGTGAATCCGGTTTTTCTGGACGTTGTTGAACGTAAAAACCTGTGAATTCACCAGCATTTTATGTTAACATATTTTAGCATGTTTTCTCAGGTCGCTAAGGTATCAGGATCAGACTAGGCGCACGGAGTCTCACGACGTCTCATGCATGTGTTTTAAACATTATTACGAACCTTTTTACATTGTTGTTACTGTATATGGGTTGTAAAACTTGATTTCGCTTCCGCTAAACTTTGAAACTTGGTTTTAATCAAATGTTAATTTATTCATATAGAGGTTGTTTGTTATGACTGTTGACTTGGATCCTGGTGTGTCATGTGCCTCGTGAAAAACCTCGCACGTGGAATTTGAGGGTGTGATAATACACCTATGAGAGTAGGGGTACCCTATTAATGTTAGTAAGAGTAATTCCGTCCATCAAAAATACCTATTATTAACTTAGAATTTTATTTTTTTTTTAATCTGGAAATATTCATTAAAATAAAATACGAAAGTTACATCATAATAGAAGGTAGACGGGCAACAAGCTGCGCCGCCACCCCTTTCTGAATTGCAAACCCTAGTCTACTAAAGACAAATCCTTGCCCCCCTGGAGATGAACTATTGTTGTGGACGACCCGTTGGACCCTGGTCAAGAAACGAATAGTTTCTGGCGCCAGGGAGCCAAAGGTATCAAAGGCCAGAGGGATAAAGACATGTTGGTTATCTGCACAAGCTTTAGCGTGTTTATCTACTTTCTTTGATTCCGCCTTTCTTGATGCTTGCCCAGCTACAAACCCTGTTTCCCGTAACCCAACCAAAGGAGATACCCCGGTGAGGTCCACGCAGGCATGTTTCCCTCTCTCCCAACCAAAGACAAGCAGATCTGCGGGTCGCAGGGTGGATCTCCCTTCCGTAGGGTCTGTGAGGAAGTTTACAGGGGCCTCCTTTTTGGCAGAAATCCCAGCTCTTCTCAGGATATCCCACAGAACGTCCCTCACCCAGTCATGCCGACATTTGAAACCAGGGAGCTCCTTGCAATGAATTGCATGCTCCCCGTATTTATCCATGCAAGCTTTACGGCAGATGGGGCATGTTTCATCTTCCGGATACATAGGGATCATCAACCGGTACTTGAGTATAGCCTGTACTCCACTGCAGACATGCATTGACCCAAACCCTCAATCGGGATAACGGTCAAAAAATCCTGAGCATGAGGGCCCTTTAGGAATTCAATCACCGCCTTCTGGCGAGGGGACAACTCAAAAGCTTCTCCCAGGCTCTGAGCAGTTTTGCTAAAAAGAGCATTCGCCAAAGTTTTTTGTGGCTTTGAGGGGGCGGTGTCCTTATTAGAAAAACCGCCAATATCAAAGTCCGGGAGATAGACATTTAAGCGTTCAAGCGCCTGTTGATAGTCTGGGTCTAGCCCAATGACCCCACTGTTTCGAAGGATATGATCCTGAAGTTCCCAAGATTGAGCTCTAGACGCCACAAAGGCATAAACCCCAACATCTCGAGCTGAAAGGAGGCCCAAACCGCCTAAACGCATCGGCAAGGATGCCAAGCGCCACTGGAGGTCCCCGAAGAAGGGGCCACCACACACAACTATATCTTTGATAGCCTCCCGGAGGCCATCATCGAAAAGGGATACCGCATCCACCATCAAGTGGGGTTGACAAGTTCGCAACCCAAAAAGTAACTTAGCGACCCCCATGCATGACCTGAGCAGCAGGAGTTCACTTTGGGGATCTCTAAGGCGGGGCAATAGTTTCATAAGGGCAACCGCACCCGTAGCCCGCCGCCCTGCCAACTCCCCAATAAAGGTAGGATCTCGGCTAACAGCCCCACCAAGGAGCTTAACCCCCTTCTCTGGTCTACCAATCCCTCTCGGGAAAAGCCCGTCCTGACCTTTCAACCCGTCACACGTCGGCCAAAAGACCTCTGTCTTCTTAATATTGAGATGAAGCCCCAGAGATGGCCCATGCACGTTGATAATGTCTAAAGCCTTAGCAACCTCCACTGCGTTGCCTATAATCGTCCCATCATCCAAATACCAAGCATGAAACGGTAGGTTACAGTGTTCCTGAATCCGCATGATAAGGGGATGTAAGGCAAGGGCAAAGAGAAGGGGCCCAAAGGATCTCCTTGCTGCACTCCAGTGGTAGCCCCAATACAATCATTGCCCACATACAGCCTAGCAGGCTGGGCATAAAGGAACTGGACCCACGGATAGATAGACGGGCACCGCTGGTGAACCTCTTGGAGAAAAGCTGTGCGGTCGACCATGTTGAAGGCATTGGAGAAGTCTACTGTAAGCAGAGCCAGGGACCCATCCGCATGAAAAGAGTTGAGGAACCTGTTGGCACTGTGGAGCACCGCCTCTGCCCCATTTGGTACCCCTACTCCAAATCGGAAGTCCCCCAGGTACTAGGCAATGTCTTTCCCAACCTTCTTTATTGCCACCTTAGAAACCAATAAATATATTAAATATTATTTATATTTATTTTAACATGTAAGGCATTTCTAACAAATAACTCTTCTATATAAAATTGTTAGTCTTATAGGGATGAAATGAAATAAAACTTTGAGGAGGCATATATACACACACGCAGGGGTAGCAAACTAATCTTCGTTATTTACATAAATGTCGACATATATAATTCATAGTTTCATACATTTTGATCAATTCTGGTTTTAGTTTGATTAACGTCGTTTGTTGTTAAAAATAAATATGCAGAGACTCTTGCATGGTAGAACATAAGGAACGAGTTTCTTCTCGACGAAATATTTTATTCATTTCATACATTTTAATCAAGGGTGCGGTTTTGTTTTTAGCAGATTGGGATTTTCTATTCAAAAAGGGGGTGGCGGCGCAGCTTGTTGCCCGCATACCTAACATCCTTATGTAAGTTACTTGGTTAATGAAAATGCAATTGAAGTAAAAAAAAAATTATATTTGCAATTTCGATATATAAAGTTCAAATTAATAAAAATACACGAACAAGTTTTTTAAACTGATTTTTACTTGCATAGAAACAACTTGCCACCTATTTACTTCTTGCTTTGTATCAACTCTCATTTGGCAATTTGTTAGCAACCGGTGCAATATTTCGTATAGTACATGTTTTTGCCTTTTCAATCCGGGCCATTCTTGAGGTGCATAAAACTTAATCCACAATGTCAAAAAGTAAAACCCTTCAACCTATTATTATGACGGCATGTTTGTGTGTATAAAAAGTTTTGAACGATCTTATATTATACAAGGGGATCTCGGTACCCAAGATCCTTGAGGATATAAAGGCTATCGATTTTCTTTAGATTTGAAATAGGTCCTCTTGTAATTCTCGTGCATATATGGAAATACTGGTTACGGTGTAACATCTTACTATAAGTTTGTTTATCTTGTCTTCTCTAGCTACGTGCTAATTAAACTTTTAAACGAAACTTGGCATTCGAAAAAAAAAACTCGTGAAAAAAAATTAAAATGATGACTTTCAATCTTTTAATACGACAAGCATCTATATATTTAACATTTGTGCCAAACGATAATATGACGCTAAGACATACCTCCGACATAAAAACAACACTGAAAGCTACCTAGTTGGAGGATAATGCAAGTTGATTATCCAAAGATACAGGAAGGATAAAGTTGGATTGTATTACATTTAAGGCGATTTTTAATCATTTTAGATTAAAAAATAATAAACTTCATTCTTTGTTTATTTATATTTGCACTTTACCCTTTATTTGAATCTATCTAACTAACAAATGCCGTATACAACTTTGGATATCCAACTACTCGCCTATCATATGTTCATACTTCATAGTGGCTTCATAGTTCATACTAATCTTCCCTTCGTTAGGTAGAAATGTTATTCAATAAAAAATGTTTACAAACTTTGTTATACGTGATTAAGTGGTGTTTTTGTAAAAGTTGCGTTCTTCTATGCAAGGCAAAGACTTAGAAAGAATAAAGAAGCTTAGATTCGAAAAAGTATGATTAGGCAGTTCTTTCGCTGAACAAAAAAACAAAAGATAATCAAGAGGAATTTATATATATGAATGTGTGTGTGCCTATACATGTATATAACTACTAGTGTATTTGATAATATAAGAATCTATTTAATAATGTTAAGCATAAATCACTTAACTTTATAAGGGAGAGCATCTTACATGTACCCCTTTTTGGTAACTTTATGGCTAGACAACACCGTCGCCACCCCTTATACAAAGGTTGTTGATTTGATTTTCAAGGCAACATGTTGCCGAGAAAGGCATTGTGATTTATGTGTTTTGACCATTTAATGTTTTTTGCTTTTTAATCATTTAGTCATTTCATCTCCAATTAAAATCTTTAGATCCAATTAAAACTGCTAGGCAACACCGCCGCCACCCCATATGCTTCTCTAGGGTACTTACGCGTGAATTTAACATGACAACATATGATTGGATGGAGCTAAAGTACTACCCTAGAGTGCGTCGTGCCCCCTAATGTAAAATAATTATCACCACATGTAAGTTTAATGTTATGTAGCATACACACACATATGTAACGGAAGGATAAATTAAAAAACCTCATGAATTTAAAAAAAACCTTGCATAACAAGTTTTGCTTGATGTGAAAATTTTAGGGCATGTATTATAATGTCTTTAAGAGCTTTAGCTTTTGAAGTTTTTTAAATTAGTTTTTAAAATTAAAAAAGTTAATAAATAACTTTTAATTTAAAGTATATTAATCAAAAACTTTTTTTAAACTTTTAATTATAAATTAAATTTTTAAGTTTTAAAAGTTAATAAAAACTTAGTTTTAATTTAATATTAAAAAGTTAATAAAAAATTATCTTATAATTTAATATTAAAAATTTTAATAAAAAACTTTATATATAATTTAGTATTAAAAAAGTTAAAAAAAACTTTTTTTATAATTTATTATTTAAAAAGTTAAAGAAAAACTTATTTTTATTTTAATATTACAAAAACTTAATAAAAATCTTATTTATAATTTAATATTAGAAAAGCTAATAAAAATTATCTTAGTATTAAAAAATTTTATAAAAAATTATTTTATAATTTAGGATATGACCGATTTTGATATGGATATGGATTACGAGGGCCTAGTGGATCAGATGGATGTTGAGGCAGGGCATGCGGTTGATCTGTTACCTAGCCACCCTTACCTCACTTTCCCAACTGGTTCGGGATGAGCACTAGAGGTGCACCAACACGCGTACATGCACATCGTCGACGGGCAGATCGATTGGAAGTTCTTGAACTCGGTCGGTAGGGAGCGAGGGCCAGAGATTATATAGGGTTTGCCACTCCGTGGTGTCAGCTGCGATCGCATTAGCTCCATTGATTATGGCCAATGCACTGAGCATTCAGATTTACCGCGACTTTGTCGGCGGCTTGGATCCATAGCTTTGGTCGCCTTGCGGTCGCGTTCCTTACGTCTCAGTGGCGTTGCCAACGCCGAGGGCTATCCTGGTTTTTTTGGAGTTGGAGCCCAGAGTATCCATGCCTCGTCATATGCAGGCGCAGGCCAAGCAGCAACGGTACCTACATCATATGTATGACGGCTTACCTCCTGCTGCGCGGTCGGTGGCCCAAGACTTTGATCACTGCTTCTGCTGTTACGAGCGCTTACAAGCACTACTAGAAAAAAACACTTTTCTTGGCGCACATTGCGCGTCATAATAGGGTGTTTATGACACACACAAAATTGTCAAGGAAGGACATGTCATAAAAATTTTATGACATGCAATCGCGTGTCATCTTTTAATGACACACATTTATGACACTCTTTTTGACATTCATTTACGACACACCTTTATTACACTCATTTTGCGTGTCATGTTTTTTTTATCTAAAAAAAATTCTGCACAAAATAACTAATAACCCTGTATTTATATTTGTATTTATAATAACAATATCAATAACTTTCATAACAAAGCTGCATATATTATATATACCACCAAAAAAAACCCATTACATTATAAACATTTATCGAATCCTACCACAAGTATTAATGCTTGCAAAAATATTGTGTCAATAAATTACGTTAGCCTAGACCTAAACATACGAATCACTTGATTCTTCACGAATAACATCAATATCCACATTCGTGTAAACATCCACTCCTGCCCCAACCTAAGACAACAATTAAATTAATAAGATTAAAGGTTAAGGTTTGTGATGGTTTTAGTTTCAAGAAAACAAGGGTTGCTAGAATAGGACTCGATCAACTTACAAAATCCAATATTCTAAGTCCGTCCGTAACGATCTCTTTCATAAATTCCATCACATAATAACCACATTCCGTAATTCTTGGCTCACATGGCAGGCTTTAAAAAAATAGGAAACGGTCGAATGTTTCAACGGGAAAAAAAAAGAGCCATTGGGGCTTTTTTTAGAAAGAAATTAGTTACCTTCACCCTTTTTCATTACCAATTTCACTCACCTTCATCAAATTTTTTATACAATCCTACTATTTTTTTTAGACCATCAATAAAAAAAATGCAACCATTCCGCCAACCTTTCGGTGTACCATCTTGCCCGGGCAACCCAAACGCTATTCGCCCAAATACCACCCAACCTCAACAATCGTATAAGTTTCAAGATTTGGACACGAGCAACATGGGGGTTTCGCAGTTACTAAACATGCCCCAACATTTCTTCCAAGGTCCCATGAGATACGCTAATATGAATATTAGCGTTGGGGGTATGTCGGGGTCTCAACCAGAACCAGAGCAATTACCGGAGACACAAGCTGAGCAACAACCCGAGAACTCCCAACCCAAAAAACGGTCGCATAAAAAAGGGAGAGCCGGCAAAGACGAGGAGCTCGCGCTCTCCCGAGCGTGGTTAAACATTTCGGAGGATCCCGAAGTTGGTATGTTTTTTTTTAAAAAAATCGTAACTTTGTATTTTTCTTAAATACCGTAACTTTTTTTAAAGAGAAGCTTCTAAAGGGAAGCCCTAAATGGGCAAACGTACCAAGCATGAAGGGGGTAGGTGCAAAGCCAAACGGTCGAAAATCACTTCTTCGATTGATCCAGACCGTGGGTTTAAATGAAGAGGGTGAAGAAGAAGAAGAGGTTCTTCGATCGCCAGGAAGAAGAAGCGTGCGAAAGGGTGGACGTGTGGAGTCGTCTTCGATGGCTGTCGAGTTGAAAGACGACTTTGAAGAAATGAATCGACGTCTTCAAGATACACGAGACCTTGGAGTGAAGCGGTTGGAGACCATGCAACAGAGAGCCGCCGAAAACAAGAAGTTCGTCGAGATTCAAGAGGCGCGTCAAATGGAGAAGGACATCGAGTTCCTGTCGAAATCGTCCGAGAGACTCACAGAAGGGGCGCTATTTTTGTTTAACCTTCGGAAGCAACAAATCCGGGCAAAATATAATATTAATTTTTAGATTGTATTTTTTTTAGGATGCTCGTTTTTTTTTTTTTTTTTTTTTTCGTAATTTTTTTTAATTTTAGGTAACTTAGTGGATTAATGTAATTTTTTTATATTTATTCTAGTTAAATAATTAAATAAAATATTAGTTTGTTTATTTAAATTTTAAAAATAATAATATAAATTTGCATGTGGCCCACACCAAATTTCACACACCATTAGACTGGTGGGGGTGGTGCCGCTCCAGCAAAGAAAGATGGGCCGCCACCGGTATCAATCTCGATTTTCAAGAAAAGAGGCCCGGCATCAACGGCAAAATCCTGCCGTCCACGCCGCTCCAACCTCTATGCCGCCCCAGGGGGTGGGGTAGAGAGGCCCGACATCTCGCTGCCCTCCCTATACCGCCCCCCACACCCTCTAGTCTTACACCACTTGCCCCTTTCACCCACCAAGTGAATCCACATTACCACATGTCAACAAATACACTTTTAACCCATCAAATTTAGCCCACCATTATACATGTTTTTATAGAACATTTTGCGTTGAGGCTTAAAAACAGTATAAAAAATGAACAAGTATTTCATTTTATTTACGGTAGTATCATAGCCATTTATTTACTTACACCACCAAACAGTGTGTGGATCATTTTGTGATTTATCTGATACGTTTACATATCATAAATAATGTATGGGATATAAAAATTTGAATAATAAATAATGTATCATCCCACTAGGTTATCTAATTATTTTAGACTTTAAAAAAGATGTAATTATTTCATGCATCACTATCGATATAAACTCAAATTGTTTACGTTGAGTCGAATATAATACATTTTGTGTTTATTTTTTATGTATGTTTTCAGTTGTTATATGTCTTGACGCAAATTTTATTCGGAAATATATAGGTCGGATCAAATATAATACATTTCCACTCTATGATATAAATTCGACTTATTGTACGTTTCGACATCATCGTAGCGTGCGGCGGGTAAAATTATTGGTAAGATGCATAATTTGTTTCGATAAAAAGGAATAATAGTTTTTTTTTTTAAGAAAAAAGTTAGAAAAATCTTTTCCTTTGATATGATTGGCTCCACATTTTTTAATTTCGTGGAAATGGGATTGGAGGCAGAAAGGTGCCTCGTGTTAACGTGTAAGATCACTAACCCGACACGTTTTTATTTTATTCAATAAAACAAATATAAATTAAAAGCAAACTCATTAGCGGTTTAAACGCGGAATTTAGGAACCACCGGTATTTCAACCACAAATTACTCGTTATTGAACTATGCCGCTATTGTACCAACTACTATGATTTTGGGTTAGTGACTGAGTAGCAAAAATTCAATATTAGTTCTCAGTGATGGATACATAATTTTTTTGTTGGTGTAAATTTACAAACGTCCATTGTCTATTACAGTATAGTAAATTTTTTCGGTCCAGGTCAAAACGGGCCAGAATGGGTCAGGTCATGTAAAAAAGATAATTAAACTAAATTTTATATTATTAACAAAAATACGTCAAATGTCATTAGAAATTCACAATCAAAAATGAAAATTTAATATATCTAAAAAGATTAAAAAAAAAAAACTCTAAGGTCTACAAGTAAACAAAATAAAGTATAACCGGGTGATCATGAAATCAAACCTAAGAAAATAAAGATTTAAAGTTTTGGGTCTGTTTTTCATTGCTCCTGGATCATCATAGCATCATTTTTTGTTGAAGAAACCGGTTAAGAATCCTCAAATTTAGATTTTTTGTGGTTTTTAGGGGTTTGAGGTAAAAGACGTGTCTTTTTTTAATCAAACAAGTTGGATTTTTACATGTTATGGAGATTATAAACCATGGATCTTGCTTCATGGGACTTAAACAAATGATTTGAACGTAAAAAGTTCAAGTTTTTGATTAAAATGGGACTGAAACGAGTAAATTTTCATCATGTGACACTGGGTGATTTATCATGCGACTCTTGACGAGGTCCATTGGAGAAGATGACATTGAACTTGAGGTGTTCCAGTAAGTGGCAACACGTTACACACGCGAAACTCTTGGAAGATTCACGTGTATATATGCCAATATTTTTTCACTTGGTCAAGGGCATTTTAGATCATTTTAATTAAATTTAACAATTTTTTTTTAACAAATGTTAGCCTAATTATAATCAAACATTGTTACAAAAAATGAAAATAATACCCAACATGTTATTTGAAACTCTTAATACCTCAAAATGTATCTTTTATATATTTTAAATAACTCTGTATTTTATTTTGTGTTTTTTCGATGGCGTTCTACATTTATTATAAACCTGACTATAAAAAAACAACTGACACTAGTTAAAAAATTATTGACTCCCTAATGTGAAATTACTCTACCACACCTATGTTCTATCGTCCCATTTCTAAAAGCTACCAACAAAAATAAATTTAGTTGCTGATGAAAGTAGATACAAAACGAAGGATTGTCGTATACAAACCAAAGGTACATAATAATATCTCTAATCTCTATAAAGCATATGAAAGGAAAACATACTTGATAAACTAAAATTGTTGCGATGACGAACCTGCCTCCAAAAAAGTATTTATTTATTAAAAAATGTAAATAATAAAATAATACTCGTCAATCGTTGGAGTGGCTCTCTTGGTAACCATTCAACACGTGGTATCAAGTCTTCTTACTTGATGTGGACTCATTCCACTATTTATACCCACTCAACTCACTCTAAACTTCAATAACAAACTTCATACAAAAATCTTTACAATCTTCACAATATCCTTTAAAATAGCTTCAATAATAATAATAATAATCTCTATTACCAATGGCTTCTTCTTCTACTTCAACTTCTACCAGCACTCATACTACTTACATAACCAAAACCACTCACTTACCTTCTTCAAAACACTTATTTGCTTCTAATTCTAATTCCATTTCTTTCCGTACAAAACCAAATTCACAAAACAAAATTGCTTCTGCTCTTCAAACTCCTTCAGTTATTCAAATTCCAAAACAGGCGCCTATGAAAAGCCCAAGAATTGATACATTGGCGTCAAACTCTTTGTCAAGTGGACATAACTGGAACGTGTTACAACGAGTTGCAGCAATGGTGTTAGACGCAATCGAAAATGGAATAGTTTCTCAAGAAAACACGCGTCCGTTACCAAAAACGGTTGACCCGGATGTCCAAATCGCTGGGAATTTCGCACCGGTACCAGAACAACCGGTGCGACATTCGCTACCGGTTGTTGGAACGGTACCGGATTATATTCAAGGAGTTTATTTACGAAATGGAGCTAATCCGTTATTCGAACCGATTTCCGGTCACCATTTGTTTGACGGGGATGGTATGATTTACGCGGTGAAGTTCGACGAAGGGACGGTTAGTTATGCCTGTAGGTTTACGGAAACCCACAGGCTTGTGCAGGAACGCGCCTTCGGGAAACCAGTGTTCCCGAAGGCGATAGGAGAGTTACATGGGCACTCTGGGATTGCGAAGCTTATGTTGTTTTATGCTCGCGGTTTGTGTGGTCTGTTAGACCACACAAATGGGATTGGCGTGGCCAACGCCGGTTTGGTTTATTTTAATAACCGGCTGTTGGCCATGTCAGAAGATGATTTACCTTACCACGTGCGAGTCACGTGCTCAGGCGATTTAAAAACCGCGGGGCGGTATGATTTTGCTGGGCAGCTAAAGTCGAGTATGATCGCTCACCCGAAAATCGACCCGGTTTCGGGTGAGCTTTTCGCGTTGAGCTACGACGTGATTCAAAAGCCGTACTTGAAATACTTTCGGTTTTCACCCGACGGGAAGAAGTCGAATGACGTGGCGATCGAGTTGGAGAAGCCGACTATGGTTCATGATTTCGCTATCACGGAGAATTTCGTGGTGGTGCCGGACCATCAAGTGGTGTTCAAAATGTCGGAAATGGTCACCGGCGGGTCGCCGGTAGTGTACGATAAAGAGAAGGTGTCGCGTTTTGGTGTACTTGATAAGTACACCGAAGACGGGTCAGGGATTAAATGGATTGACGTTCCAGAGTGTTTTTGTTTTCATCTCTGGAACGCGTGGGAGGAACCCGATCATGACGAAGTGGTCGTGATCGGGTCCTGCATGAGTCCAGCGGACTCGATTTTCAATGAATGTAATGAGGAATTAAAAAGTGTTCTGTCAGAAATCCGCCTAAATTTAAAAACCGGCAAATCCACTCGCCGGCAGATCATTTCACCGGAAAATGACGTCAACTTGGAAGCTGGGATGGTGAACAAACACTTCCTTGGCCGGAAAACAAAATTCGCTTACCTCGCGATCGCCGAACCATGGCCGAAGGTGTCCGGTTTCGCTAAAGTCGATCTTTCGACAGGCGAAACAAAGAAGTTCTTCTATGGGGACGAAAAATACGGCGGCGAGCCCCTATTTCTTCCGAGAAACCCGAATTCAGAAGGCGAAGACGACGGTCACATTCTCGCATTCGTCCACGACGAAAAGACATGGCGATCGGAGCTTCAAATCGTTAACGCAATGACGATGGAGCTAGAGGCGACGGTGAAGCTGCCATCGCGGGTTCCATACGGGTTTCATGGAACGTTTATCGACGCGGAAGATTTGGCAACTCAGGCATGAAATTGGAAGTTTCCGGCGAGATGTTACCGGAGAGATGGCTGAAGTTCGTCCCCGGAAAGTCTCATAAAAAATATTAACATTGTTGGTAGTTTTTGATTTTTTTAATTCTTTTGGGTGTATTTTGTAATTGCATACTTTTTGGAGGGCCAGTTTGTAGCTTTTGTGTGTTTAGTTTAGAAAATGAAGCTCAGCTGGTATCCTTAAAGTTGGTTAGGGTTTGAGTAGTACAAATGTTTCATGCACTCCATTTATGTTTTATTGTAAATAAGGGTGTATAATACAATAATATGCAACTTTTAAACATTTAGTCACTCTACTTGTACACCACATCTTTATAGTGTTAAAAGTTTATTGTTATGTTGTTAAAAGTTTATTGTTGTTTACTACACATCAATCGCAATCGAAACAAAAGATCTTGGTTTTCGTTACTTATCTTGGTATCTTTAGTTCTTGACAAATAGAAAATTGACAACTCAAAGGATATTTGTTAAACTTAGAATATGGAATGATGGTTTTTGACCCGTTATTTAATAACATATCTATGTTACCTTATTAAGGAGGAGAGATGGTTACATAAGTAATTTCCTATGTTTTTTAAGATGGCATATGAAAAGTTTAGTGCTTCACACCCAAAATGTCATGAAATTTTTCCCAATAATACCCTTATGCAAAATCCTCTTGTACATCCCTTCTCCTACTTATTATTTATTACATGGAGTAACTTTGGTGAATTCATGTGTGTATGTCACGTATGAAACAAAACGTAAAGTTTTGATTTACGAGCTATTTGGCAAAGTTGTTTGTATCATTTAATAGTATATATCGTTAAATGGTAGGCGTGACCAATGTGTTACGTGTGAGGTAGTGTAGTCTTGAGAATAAATGTATTATGGAACTAACTTTACGAGTTGTTGAATGGATTATTACTAGAATCCACCTAAAATCAATGTATTTCAATAATCCGTGCGAATGTTATTATACTTTAGTTGAGATAAGAATAATTATTTTATGTTGTTACAAGTATTCGTTATTTAATATATCATTTAAATAAAAAGTTTTCGATGAATTTTACGTCTTAATGAATTGATACAATTTGATGTAGTTTTTAGACCCGCCGCAACGCGCGGGTTACCAACTAGTAATCTTTAGATTTTAACATGTTGACAATTTATGTTATGTTGCGTGGTTTACCAGTTATAATAATTTTGCATAAATACTTTTAATGAGATTGTATAAATATTGTGAAAGCTTATAAAATTTTAGAATTAAAAATAAATATGTTAAGCTTAAAGAGACAATAATTATGGCTACTTTACGTCCAAACATACAAAAAGTTAGAATGGTAAGAGGCCATGTGGTGTCACTATGTGCAATAAATAGGAATTTTGGTTTGTAACCAACCATTCACAACATATTTTTACATTTTGGTCCACAAAACTTCACATCTATATAGGTCCCAAATAATTGGACCAAACTTTTGTGGTTAGTTGAAGATCCAAATTATAAGTTGAAAATGAATTTAGTTATAAGTTGAAAATGAATTTAGAATTAAAATATTGTGTGATAGTATAAAGTTAAAAGTAATCCTCAACATGAATCAGGACCATTTTCTATATTTGTTGATATGCTGTACGGTGTATGATATAGAGTTTGTAATACGGACATCAACTTATACACATAGATGCTATTAGTTTTTAAGAGGTAAAAGGTATACAGTCTGCGAACTATATCTACAGACATCTACAGAAAAAGAGGTGGATCAAAGGTCTGCAATCTACAAGAAAAATACTATTTATTTGTTAACGTCTGCAATGTAACCTAATTATAACCATAACCAACCACAACGCTCCATAACCCACCACAACCCACAATAACCATCGTGAACCATAACCAACCATAACCCACCATAACACCATAACTATAACCAACCACAAAATTTCCTATCATTTGTTTGATAAAAATTTGTGAATTTCTCCGTCATTAACTCGATATGAAAATCAAGTATGTATAAAAGAAATCCCTACAATCTATTCAATGCTACCATAAGCTACTGTAGGAGATAGTAGATCAACAAACTAAATTTAGAAGAAGAAGAAAAAGTTGAAAACAAAATCGTACCGCACAAAAAGAAGATGAATGTGAAAGTTGTTGTGGTGAGTTAATTCCTCTGAATCCAAATGGAGGATGTTAATGATTTGTTTACGAGTGATAGAAAGAAAGGATAAGAAGGCGCTAACAACAGAAGGTGGAGGGCAGACGCGGAGGTGAGGAGATGGCGGAGGGGGAATGGGAGGTGAGGAGAAGGCGGCAACGGAAGGTGGAGGGAGAGCGAAAGAAGAAGGGGGAGGAGGGAGACGGCAGGAGCAGAGGGGGAAGCGGGGGCAGAGGGGAGGGGAGGAGGGAGGCGGCAAGGAAGGGGAGAAGATAGGAGGAGATAATGGGTTGAGAAGAATATGATGAAGAAGACTTGACCAATTAAGAAGAAAAGAGAAGGGAGAGAAGAGGTTAGAAGTGGTTGGAAGACTTGGGTATATTACTGCACCAAGAAAAGGTCAAGAAGACTTTTTTTAATGAAAGGTCTTCGAAAAAGCAAACAATCTGCAGAACACAAACGTCTACACGCGTTTACGTGGTGCAGACAAAAAAGGTTAGAAGTACTTATGTGGAAAAAAACAAACACCACCATAATGTTTTTCATTTACATGCCAATAATTTTGCACATTAGGAGGAATATGTTCCATTCAAGCTTTCCTACAACAAATTGTACGATTATGAAGAAGAATATAATGGGTTGAGAGGAGGAGATAGTGGGCTGAGAAGAAGAATATGATGAAGAATACTTGACTAATAAAGAAGAAAAGAGAAGGAAGAGAAGAGGTGAGAAGTTGTTGGAAGACTTGGGTATATGTCTGCACCAAGAAGAGGTCGAGAAGACCCTTCTTTAATGAAAGACCTTGTAAAAAGCAAACAATCTGCAGAATCAAAACGTCTACGCGTGTCTGTGCTAACTGGAACTAACTACAATGAGATTTCTAATTAAAAGTCATTGTTGTTAATGCATACATGCCCAATTAAGAGTTGCATATCCTATCAGACCTTGGATGTGGAGGACGGGGAGGGGATCGATGGGTGCCACATCGGCATTTCCCCGTCAGGAACACCCCCCAACCCCCCATCCGATCTCATTTCAGTGCCAACGGGGGGAAGTCCCCCTCCTCCTCGAGCAAAAAAGTGAACGTTGATGATGGTGACTGCTGCATAACGTTCGAATTTAAAAAAAAATAACTTTCCTTTATTTAAACCATTTACCCCCACCATTTTTAAACAACTTTTATCAAACCAAAATATATTTACTTCTAAAATTTTATAAATTTTCACTCAAACAACCATGGATCCTAGGCAACCGTTCTTCCCAAACAAGCCTGCTACTCCCTCGACACAAGCCTCGTTCGTGTTTCCCTCGACACCCAGTACTCCCTCGTCACAACCAATGCCTTTTGGCGCGTTTAACTACCCTAAAAAATCCATGGCAAATGCAAACGCAAGAAGTCCCGCCCATGCCTCAAACACAAACACAAGCCGAGCACGATTACGTTTCTTTTAGGCGCTCATGATGACGTTATACTCGAAACGCAACCAACCAAAAAACCCCCAAAAGAAAAAAAAAACGGGTAAAAGAAAAAGGCCCTAGTACGAAGGCGGAAAGCATTCCTTAGTCACCCGTTGAGTTGGAGGCTCTAGCACAAGCTTGGGTGAATGCTTCTCCCGATCCGATACTGGGTGAAAATTTAAATAATTATTAATTATGTACGTATTTAAAAGAATTATTACTAACGTTTTTTTAATAATTGTGCAGCTACAAATCGGAAAAAGGATGGTTTTTGGAACCAAGTTTTGATTTCTTCAAATTAATGCAACGCGAGCCATACCAAAATGTTCACTCCGTTAGTACCAAGTGTAGGGAGATGATGGCAAAATGCCAGCAATTTGGCGGTTATTATCAAAATGCTTGGAACAATCATACTACGGTCAAAGTGATGAAAATGTTTTGACGACGTCTCTTGAAAAATACACCAAGAAGCATGGGGCGCGGGTATACATGATACCGTACGAAATTTTTAGCAGATGTGAAAACTGGAAAGTGGTACCTAATGAGGTATCACAAGCCAAAAGGTCAAAACCGAGCACGTTGAGAAGTTACAGTGCGGGTGGGTCGGATGCTCGTTGTGCTATCAACATAAACGACGACTCATAGTTCGAAGACGAAGCTCCAACTCCCGAATCGGAGCGGCCGATTGGAAGGGACCGCGCAAAAAAAGCCGCCTTGAGCTCAAAAGGAAAGGCATCCGCTTCCAAAGAAAAGGAGGTGGCGAAAATAGATCTTTTGCTTTAAAACTTTAACGAGTTTAAGGAATTGCAAGCGGAGAGGTACTAAAAAAAAAGAGAAAGAGAAGGAAGAAGTTGCGACAAGGGATATGGGAGAGGCTGCAGTTGGATAGGAAACAGCTCGAATTGGATATTTCGAAACAGGAGTCAGAAAAGTTTGGCATTATGTCGAAAAGTGCCAAGTGCCTTCCAGAGCGATAACGTTCGGTAATGGAGAGGATCAAAGATAAGATTGCGATGAGGTGGCTAGAAGGAAACATGCTAGGAAGTTTGTTTTTTTATAAATAGTTTCGTTTTTTTATGTATTTTTCATTTTTTTAATTTATATGTATGTTGTTTTTAGTTTTATAGAAAAAAAATATTAATTGAATATAAAATATATAAATAAAAGAGAAAAAGAATTAAAAAAAAAAGGTTTTATAATCAAATGCAGTATTTAGAGGTTTTATAATCAAATGCAGTATTTACTTTGGAATGATCTCTACGTATAAACGGTTTTATAATCAAATGCAGTATTTAGAGGTTTCTTTGATTTTTTATTTATTTTTGCATGTATATGTTTTGAGACACCTTTATTAATATTCAAGAATATTCTTGATCCCCGGCATGTTCTCTTGTCTCTACCATACGAGACTTCAGGTATAGTTTTAGTATACTCCTATTAACATTTAAGGCATTATGTTTGCTTAGAGCAAATGAAATATTAGGATTAAGTTAGACTCGGTTCTAACATCTAAGATTAATTGAAACCTATATTCTTTCTTTAAAATGTCAATGTGTTTCTTAAGAATTTAAATATTAAGGCATATAAACCTATTTCAATATATAATTACCAGGTTATATCCCGGGAGCTTCTCGGAATAAACAAATCTAATATAAAGTGACAAAATGTGTTTTACGATGTAGCATAAAAATTAATGTACTATGATATGAGAAATCAACAATTTTAATCATGTGAATAAGAATGAAAATGTATATTAAGAGAGAGTTAATGGCCAAAATCGTCCCTATGGTTAGGCCAGTTTTGCTACATCAGTCCAAAATCAAAACTTTTTACATATGGGTCCTTCTGTTTTACATTTTGTTGCCAAACCCATGTTAGCCGTAGGAGACGGGTTTCGGGGAATTCATAATAACAACCAAATCCATTGTGCACCACGCTGCATGGAAAATTATTCTAAACAAAGTAAGTAATTATCGTGTATGCATCAAGGCCGTAGGGACTTAAAGGTTCCAATCAGCTAAGGGGCCAAATAGGTGGCTCTCGGTCAAACCGTAGTACCTGCAGGTGCCTAAACTAGAACAATCGACTATGAGGGCAGAATCAAAAATATTAGTTCAATGTCAAATAGATAATACCACTTGACAGAGGGGATTAAACACAAGACTCAATTTAGAGTCATGATTTATTTAAATTCTAATCGATAAGTTATGCCCTTTAGAGCCGGGAGCTAGAATAATTTACCCACACGGTATATAAATCTGGTTTCGCGGACGAAACCCTCTTTAAGGGGGGTGGAGTCGTAACAGTAACACCCCAAATATTCTAAACCTTGCTTTTCGATAACCAAAGCACACGTGGCTTTTAATTAACCAAATGAAACGCGACTTATACAAAGATCCTAATATAAAACCTCGTTAACCTTGTTAGCTAAATATGGCTTAAATAATTACTCGAGACTACCCGGTTAGTGCTTTTTACTAGCAAATACTTGGCAAATAGTTGGAGGGACTAAACTTGCCAAATAACCAAAATTGAGATAGTTAAATATTTATAAAAAAAAAGAGATGACCATCTCTATTTTTGATGAAAATTCGTTCATCACCCACACTCATATACACCAAACCCTAAAACGAATCATCCAGGCCTGCTAATCATCTAGGTAACTTTTATTCTGTTTATTATGCCGAATTGTTCATACATGTGATGAATGATAATATTTGGTTGTCACAAAAACGTGAAATTGTTGACTTATAAGGGTACCCCTTGGGTTAGGGGATAAGAAAACAAACTCAATTCGATTAAATCAATGTGATGTTATACTCCACCACAAGAGTTGTGTTGAAGTTTGGTTATGTTAAAATGGGTTTTTGCCATTTGGTAGGAATCACATCTTAAATCTCTAAATATAACTCTTGCTAAGTGCATTAGTATGAAATCTTGAGTTAGGAAGTGAATAGGCAACCTAGAAATAATAACTTGGTTGATAATGGATCCAAGAGGTCTATATGTCCTAATAATAAAGTTAGGAAAATTATCACCTACAAGGTGTTTGATGAAATGCCTTAATGAACTCAATCATAAAACGACATCGATAAATTCGATAAAAACTTGTATGGCTATGTGAATCACATCTAAGAACAAGTTTTGATCACCTATGTGGATTACACATAATAGGTGCAAGTATGTGTGGCTTAGGATAGACATGGAGCCATGGATACGAAGATAAGGAAGCTTGCACGAGGTAAGTCACCCGATGACTTAATTTTGTTATATCTCTCTATATATTTATGCTAGATTTTATTGTTTAGAATCATATCTTGATAATCCAAATTAAAACTTGTACAATGTGCTTGCATATCTTTAGTTGCAAGTAAGGATAATATCATCATGGCCAACCTGGTCATTTGGTGGTTAGGTAAGTCACTTTGTGACTTCATATCTATGTAACGTTATTCATGTTATGAGGTTTTATTGACTCTTGGATTAGATGGAATTAAAGATTCCCATTCTATATGTTAGACAAGTCGTAATAATAAGAAGTAGAATTGAAATTGGCATTCGGACCGAGCGTATAGGACCGAGAGAAGTGGCACATGTGGCCATGGACACGAGGCTCGCCACAACGGTAGAATGAGCATAAAAAAATAAGCTTGTAATCAATTTGGGTTATGAGTGTTAAATCGTCTAATGAAGATGGGGATTAAGAGATCTCATATAAATTAGTTACTAATACTTGTTAGGAAGATAAAATGAATGGCATAGCAAGGTACAGTAGCCTTCGAAAATAAACCTTGGATAAAATGGCTTATAGAATTGGAAATAATGCTAGGAGTTTCCATGAGTCATTTACTAGTCATGGCCTCATGGGTGGTCGTATTGGGTTGTGGATCAACTCAAACGGGTCAATCGGATAACCATAAATCATGAGGTAATGAAATCGATTTGTTATGTCAAACCATAGTTTGGTTAGATCCTACTTGAGGCCTTGTATAGAGCGTTAAATTAAGGCCTAAAGTTGCTCGAAATTGATGTTATTGGCTATACGTATTACATAGAATAGTGCAGGATTAATGTGTCTAAATGCAGCCAAATGTGCATACCAAACTGTAGCTTACGGTCTGGAACCGTAGGCTACGATCTAGAGGTCCAAAACAAGCCGAAGCTTCGAACCGTAGGCTACAGCTTCAAACCGTAGCCTACGGCTACACTATCAAACATGGCCAGAATGAACCGTAGGCTACGATTCATCAACCGTAGCCTACGGGGCGATTATTCACCAAATGTTCTATTTGTTTTTCGCTTGTTAATTCAATTCTAAGCTAACGCTAATCGGGTTTTATGATTGTGTATGGAACCAGGGACTTCTAAGAAACACTCGGATGGCGATCTCTCTTGTATTTCGGAACCGAATGCTAACTCGTTGTCAACCGCTTCCTCGAATCGTCTTTGTTGAAACTAAGTTATAACTTTCTCACAAATGTAACTATTAACTAAACTTTTGTGAAAATTTCATGTACTAGATCAGTCCATTTGAATCCTCAAATCGTGGGGATTAACTTAATTAAGTTAATCATATATGATTTTGATGTTAAGTGCGCGTTAAATCAGATTTAATAAGTATGGGTCTTACAACAATAACCCAGTTGGAATTGGAAGTGTTAGCACCTGTATAGATGTAAAGCTTATCTAGGTTGGTTAAAGATTGGTTTTTGGGGGTGATGGAATAAAATAAGTTGAAAGTTGGGAGTGCTATTGGCCAAAATGCAAGTTCGGAATGATATCCGCCAACAGGCAATAGTTGGGAGTATTAAAATCCATTTTCCCATTAATTAATCATGTCTAGGCAAGTCACTAATTATGTCCAAACCAGTAAATATGAATTCTATTTTCAATAAGTGTTAGCATTGGAGTTGTACATTGTTTTATGTTAGGTATTAATATTTGAGTTGTACATTGTTTTAGGTTAGATGTTAACATTAGAGTTATACATTGTTTAAGGTTAGGCGTTAACATTGGAGATACATTATTAATTGGTTTAGAGTGGGTGCCACCCGAAGCTTTCCTGCATTTAACTGTAAAGCGCATCAGTCTATTTCATATGTAAAATTGACATGTCATATTAGATTTCTCAACCCCGGGACGATTCTGGGGTATAATCTAATTAAATAAATAAAAGATAAACGTGAAATTACAGTTTAATAATATTATTGAATATGAGAAAGAATTGGAATAATTATAAGATTTTATTTATTATATAGTTATGTAATAATAAAGATAAGGAGAATTGGATTTTAATAACCTAAACTATTTGAACTTGGCCATTAGCACCTCAAACTAAAAAATTGGCCATATATAACCTGAACTATTAACTTATTGGAATTTAACACCCACTAACGGTTAACTCACTAACGTCGTTAGTGGGTTCGCTGACAGGGCATGATGATGTGGGATGCCACGTGTGCATTTCATTTTTTTTATTTATTTAAAGAATTCACCGCTCTTTCATCTCCATCTATATCCCCTCCACCAATCTCTTCTTATCCCCTGCACATCACACACCCTCTCCCCAAAATAAACCCTCAACAACTCCACAAACCGACCCAACTCATCCTGCAAAACCTAACCCGTCAACACCTTAACTAAGTACCCGAAATCATAAGCACTGTGAAACATCACCTAGTTCACCCATTCGTTACCCACCAACCTGATGACATCATCATCTCAGCAAAGCTTACAGGTCGGATCGTTGAAATCTCGCATTTTGTTTCGTCTTCATCAGCAACTGGTGCCACGTCAGCCAACTCACTAACGGCGTTAGTGACTTAACCGTTAGTGGATGTTAAATTCCAATAAGTTAATAGTTCAGGTTATATATGACCAATTTTTTAGTTGGTGGTGCCATTGACCAATTTCAAATAGTTTATGTTATTAAAATTCAATTACTCTAAATATAAAGATGAAAATTATAAATTAATAAATATTAGGTTAATTAGGTATTAATAACATAAAATTTTTAACAAAAATTTAAGGGTAGAGACCGTATCATCAAGTGAATATATATAGAGAGAGATAGATATATAGATTTTAATCTTTTATCCATAATCTTTGGGTCATAGGAATTTACCGTCATACTAGTTTGTAGTTTCATTTTGAATTCATTTTGAATAACCATATATGTTATGTATTTATTTTGTATACAAGATTGTATCTTAGTATACAGACACTAACTTTCTAGAACCCCAAAATTTTTAAAATCGTAAACCACTGACTTTCTAAAATTTTGAATCTGCACACCACACACGCTTTGAATCATCATGTGAACACACTTTTAAATATCTTGGGTCTATACACCTATATATTAATATTATTGACGTCAATGCTCAAAATAAATTAAAGTTTTCGGTGTTAGGCGATGTGTAGTGGAAAAAAAGTTAAGGCATCCTTTCTAATTGATTCACGTAGTAGCTGAGTTAGTATGGGACTTTAAATGAAATGGGGTGTAGTGAGGGTGTATGTGGGGTGGGGAGGGGATTTAAGGCCCCTTCATATTATTGGTTGTTTTTTTTTTAAATTAATCAATTAAAAGTAAAAAAAAAATATTAAAAACAAACAAATAATATATAAAAAACACAAATAATATTAAAAACACACAAATAATATATAAAAACACACAAATAATATTAATTTTCATCTTGGCTTTCGTTGTACTCTTCTTCATCTTCGTTTTCATCTTCTTCTTCATCTCCGTCTTCGCTTTCACCTTTGTTTGGAATATACCAAACCGACTAAGCATGTTGGACCATATCTATCACTAACGCGTCATGTATTTGATGGTCACGAAGTTCATGTGCGTTGAGTATTCTTTCAGCCATTGTTGCTTGCGGTAGATCTTGAACGGCTTCCGGTAAATAATTTTGACATATCGCTTTACCTTCGTCTTCTAATATCATATTATGCATGATTATACATGCATACATAGCATCTCGCATTTTGTCTTTGGTCCATGCACGACAAGGATTTCTTAAATAATGCCAACGTTGTTGAAGAACCCCAAAGCATCTCTCTATGTCCTTTCGCGCGGCCTCTTGAACTTTCTTAAAGTGTGCCATTTTTTCATCGTACGGGTTTCTGAACGTTTTAACGATAATGGAATACCTCGGATATATTTCGTCATCCAAATAGTATCCGTGTGGGTAGTAGTTTCCGTTAGCATAAAACGACGCCTTTGCTACTCTGTCGGAAATGAAATCCTCAATTATAGGCGACTGCTCAAAAACGTTTAAGTCATTGCATTAACCCGAAACACCAAAATAGGCAGACCAAACCCAAAGGTCGACTGAAGCCATCGCTTGAAGACAACCGATGGTCCTTTTTGGTCACTACGTTTAAGTCATTACAGTTGACGGACTCCGTACAACTGTATTATTCCTAAAAAAAGAAATATATATACATGTGTGTGTGTGTTACTACATTAAATATAAAACAGGTAAATGAATTTACTTTAAAAAATGAAATGTGATGTACCTTGACAAAATACTCCAAACAATCGCGTGTTGTTTTCTCAGCCATTTTTAAATACTCGTCGTTGATATCGGTCGTGTTACCGTATGCGAGTATACGCAGTGCCGAGGTATACTTTTGAATAGCGGTAAATCTCATCAACCCCCTCGCATCCGATTTTTGTTGAAAGTAAGGAAACGCATTTTCCAAGTCTCCGGTAATACGTAGAAATAAACGTTTACTCATCCGGAAACGACGCTTAAAAATCTTTTGGTCGGGGTAAGTTGGATTTTCATCAAAGTAATTGATAACTCACAAAATTAACATATAAAACAGGCATAAACAGTCCCATAATAGGTTACAATTAGGCTTATATTATTGGTAATTGATGCTTAATTCATTCCTATTTGTATTTCACAGGAAATTGGAGCTCCAAGACGGAAACAAAGGATTTTCGGGTGAAAACAAGCAAAAACTAGAGATTCCTGAAGATACAAGACTTGAAGCCTGTTCCCTATATGTTTTGAAGACAATCCCGGGGCTTAAACAGTGACAAAATCAGTCCCGGAGTGACCTTGCACGCCCACGCTGACCTGCACAAAGGCCTTGCACGCGAGAAGACAACACAGCAAACTTGGAGAGCAAGATATCAGAAACTGGAGGATGTGCACGCCCGTGCTCAGACATTTTGTACAGACAACTTCTGCCATGCAGCAACAGAACGTACGTGTAACAGCAAGCACGCCCTCGACACACTTTGGTACGGCCGTGCAGCCCCTGGAGGTCTATAAATAGCAAGCCAACCCTCACCATTTGTTCATCCCTTCTTGTGCTCTCTTGGGGCCGAACTCCAAGCTTCTTCCAGAGATCTTGGGGTCTTGTGTGAGGCCTTCTGGGCCTCCTAACATCCCTCAATGCTTAGGCTTCGTCCTATCTTGATCGGCTTGGCCAAGAAGAGGATCATAGAGTAGTTATGTGGTGTGCTCTGAGCATACATATAAATATGTACACTCGCGCAAACTTGGGTTTTAAATTTATAAAAATGATTTTAATCTTAACATTAGAACACACATTAAAGGGCAAGCGCACCCTATCACATATGTAGTAAAGCATAGATAAGAACCAAGAATCGATCCATGGACGCGCGCGGAGCGATTATACTGAACCTTTGTCACTGATTTACCGGTAAGAAAAGATAGGTGAATTTTTGTTTTAACTAATTTAAACTAATACATAGCAATTATATATATAAGACTCCAAATAGAAAATATATATATAAACTATAATAACAACCTAAACATGTCGACTACATAACATATGAAATAAAGGCGCGAGATCAACATTCCCATTTTCAGACAATTAGTATCCCTTTCGGGAATCCTAACATGACAACTATACGGAAAGCTAACACGATAACACATTTTAACCACCTCAAATTGTTCATTAGCGAGCAGCTGATATAATCTCATGCAAATCTTCTAAAGATAAGTTAGTCATCCGTTAAGAGTTTTCTAACCTCACTAATCAAGGAAAGCAATACCGATTACACAATCCAACCACCGAGATTAGCATAAAGTAGAGCATATCACAAACTATTCTGTTTTACTAACTTTGAACACGAATCTACTAGGGTCGCCATTTCTACCAAAATAACTAACAAAGATTATCAACCGCGTCAAAGATTAGTAACAACACCATTAAGCCGATTAAGACCTTTTTACGTGCCGATAAACATTCCTGATTATTATTCGCCTGACTATAACCAAACCAATACCCGGTTACAGTTTCATGGTGTGAACACATCAACAAGTTAACTAGTTCACTACTGATTGATTAATCGAACGGTTTTTCAACATGTATCCGACTAACACAACACAATAATCATTACAGCCCCGCGAAGATAACCACGAATCTAACAATAACAAAACATGTTGCCATATGATCATCAAGATTTAATACATGAAAAACACCAAATTCATACAAAACATGATTAACATACAAAGGTTGTTTATACTACCTACTAAATACATAAACGAAAGTAATAGATAACTGACACTTGAAAGTACCAAAAGTTTATGAAATGGCTCAAGAAATCAAACCATAAACAAGCAAGGTTAATATGGATCGGCTGATCGGATCAATCTTTGGGATTCCGGGCTATCAACGGACGTGATTAGCACCTGCTCAAGGCTCCAAAAATCGCCAGAGGAGCTCCCAAAAAGTATTGAAACCAACCGACCCTGAATAATGAAGTTTGAAAGGGGTTTTAATGAGGCTGAGAAAACCGAACGGCCGTTCGGAACACAACTTGGCCGACAATCTTCTGTTTTGCTTTCCCGGACTTCGAGGCTGCTGCATATAATATCTGGTAAAAGTGAACGGCCGTTCACAATGACCAAACGGCCGTTCGGAATGATACAGCCTTCCGTTTTCGCGCACAAGCCATCGTTTTTGATCCGGTTCGCTTCCTGGACACCGTTCAAGACCTGTAATCATAAAGATACCCAAATAAGTACCAGTCCATCATGTATAAGGCCAAAAACGTATATAAATGGGAGTTAAACGGGGTCTTTTATATGTATAAATTAACGTATATCATTATGCAATAAATATCGAGGGTCGTGAGGATCAAGAGAGTTACATATCACATGGAGGTGGATAACTTGTCTATGAGCAGCCATGTTCTTGTGTTGATCATGTCTTATGGTTGTATCTTTCTATTATCATGAACTCATTTCGATTTGTAGACTTTTATTATTAGTAGTAGTAGTAGTTTATTTTTAGTTATTTGTGTTGTTACATTCTTCTAATCCTTATTTGTTTATCTTTGTGGCAAGTTTGAATGATTGTTCATCTAATAACTTAACAAACTTTAACTTAATTAAAATAAACTAGAGGTATAATCAGCTTCTGGTAGCCCCGAGCTAGATCCAAGGCGAGGAAACCGGTAGTGAGACAGATCCTTCGGGCTTCTGATATCCAAACCGGATTCTAAGTAACGGCTTCTGAAGTGGACCAGATCTGAGTGACACATTTCTGGTACATACCAGATGACTGAGTAATCTTCTTGGTAAAGGGAGGATTCCCTACGGGCGCACCAGTGATCTTTTGTATTATACGCCTTTAGGATTATATTCCACCTTTATCAAGGATTTTATTCAGTAGTTGAGTGATTTTCTTGGCAAAGGGAGAATTCCCTACGGGCGCATCAGTGATCTCTTGTATCATACGCCTTTAGGATTATGTTCCACCTTTGTTAAGGACTTCATTCAGCTCGGGAGGTTAAGGGTTGGGTTATTAAATTGTCGCCCATTTAAACAACTTTATATTTAATTGATCACTAAATATTAAAGTGCCACATAAAAGATAAACAAATAACGGATTCTTTATCTAGTTCTCGTAAGTACAACGCTGTTAACCAATGGGGATATGAGTCTCCTGAGTCAACTGTAAGAGAGGTCCCTCGGACTTCATGATCGTTAACCTTCTTAGGGGATACGCTGTTGCTCCACTCGGAAATGACCCCAAGGCGAGATCCTTCGGTACGAAACGCGAGAGCTAAGGTGAGGTGTACGGTGTTCCAGGTTGGAAGTGAAGCCTCCATTTTAAGAAGAAGATAAGTTCGAAGACCAGAGACTTGACCGCGGTTTGAGGAGCCCGCTATACGCGATGCCCTGGCGGAGTACCCCAGGTGGACGCACGCTGGATAGGTTTTGCATTCTACTCAGTAATAGCCTCCGCTTCTCTATAAAGGAGTCAACACTTCAAGATCCCTCTCGTCTTCCTCACAATTAATTAACTTAAATTATTAATTTTAATAATAAACTTAATTACTTATTCGGAGGGTCCCGAGATGTGCATATTTGATCTCTCTACTATTTTTATCTTTTTCTTTTCTTTTATAAAACCAAAACCTTTTTCAAAAACTATTTTTATTAAAAGAACCCCTCCGTTTTATTTTTCTTTTCAAAACCCGATCAGTTAATCGATGAAAGGTTGAGTAGGGGAAAGTGTGAACTCCGGAATACGATACTCAATACTTACCCTAGAGACTATACTATACACGTCAGATTCTCTGCCTATGTGTTGGTTTTAGTTTCTAAAGTAATTATTGTTTAATTTATAAATTTAAAACTTGGTAAAACCGGTTTAGTAAAAATCAATCGTTTACCCTAGTTTTAGAATTAAAACATTAAGCTTTTGGCACCGGGGAAATGATATCTTTTTAAATACTAAAACCACGCGCATTACTAATCCTTCATCAAACGAGCATTTATCGATTCACGATCTCGTTCGTAATATTGTCTAGACACTTTTGGACGTGTAGGTGCACTAGTTTGTTCCATATATCTCGCAGCAAGCATACACGCACTCGTAACCGCATCTTGCTCCAACTCTTCATCTGTCGACTCACCCTCATCGCCTAGAAAGTCTTTGTAGTATTGCTTGGCAACGGATGATGACGCGGGGGAACCCATTTTTTTTTTAAATATTATGGTGTGTTTTTGTTGAATGGTTTAGGTTGTGGTTTGTGTTGTGGTTTGTGTTGTGTTTGTGGTGTGTTTGTATTGTGGTTTGTGTTGTGGTTTGTGTTGTATATATGGTTTTTAAAAAAAATTAATGTGACCGTTTGAAATCATTCCGCTGTAAATCATTGACCGTTGGAGGGGTTGGAGAGATTGCGGTGTCAACGTTTGATTGGTGGATTACAAATGTTATTCAACGCAAAAAACATCATGTTCGAACCGGTTTTTAACCTTTAGCGCCCCACCGTACCGGTGCAGGGGACGCGAAAAACGAATTGGCACTCAAGATCACGCTCAAATACGAGTAGTCTTAGGGGTCGTCGATAATTAATTGTATAGTAACGGTGCCACGTGTGATTCACGTGAGCTATTTAGCAAAACAAACCACCAATAATAAATGGCCGACCGTCACAAGATTTGAGTCAATATGTCAGTCGTGTCTCAGAATTTGGAACCCGCGAAACACACAACTGCGGTACTCAATACATAAGACAAAGTACCTATGCAATTTAATATATTTTGACCAATGAAATTAAAAAAAGTTATATATGGTATTCATTAAAAAAAATGTTTAAATTTCACTAAGGTTTTTTAAACGGCAAGAAACGATGTACCAACCACTGTGATCATGAGCAATCATTTCATTGTTTTTGGCTCCAAACTTTATGGGTCAATGTTATTTGTTTATGGGTTTTTTTTGTGTTATATTTACCTGTTTATCCGCCATATATAACCCCCTAATCTTATTAATTTCTTATATATATTTTTTTCATTTTACTCCATCTATCTTCCTATATCTCTAATATTTGAGAGCTTTCTTCATAAGATCAATCCATAATATGTTTTTTTTGTCCATTACAGTTTGAAATGATCAATAATACTGAATCTATTATCCATTCGAAGATATGTTTTTTTATTTTAATATTTTTTCAAGCTCTAGTTATTTCTTTTCTTCTTAATTCTTTTCTTAATCATTTGGTATTATGTCCCCTTTATTTCGTTTCATCTTTTGAATTATTATTTTTTATCTTAATTACATGTTATGATTATGGTATTTTATATTGTTTTTTTTTGTTATTCATATGTCCAATCTTCAAGTTTTTGTATTGATATTGATCATTTACATCATCATTTATTCATCTACATCATATTATTCTAGGTATTTAGTTTTTTATTGATATGGTCCAATATTGTTATAATTTTTTTTGGATTTTATATTTGTTTTATATTAATTAACCCTTTTTGTTTTTTGTTAATATGTTATTCATGATGTTTTTTATTATAGATTTTTTCTTCATGTAGAAGTTATGTTTTTTTTATCTCTAAATGTTTTATTTATTATCTCTGTTGCAAAACAAGGCCGACTTGATCGATTACTCCCCGAGTACTCGCTCCAGGGTAGGTCGCCGAGTATAGCCGAGTTGGCCGATTACTCCGAGTACTCCCCGCATAGGCCGACTTGACCCCCGAGTATTCCCCCGATTAGTCTGAGTACTCCCTCCAGGTTCGGTCGCCGAGTACAAGGCCAAACCGAGTTTTACAAAACTGTTTATTATTTTATACTATTTTTTATTAAAATTAATTAATAGCCTGCATATTTTAATGTTCATTTAAAATATATATGTGTGTATATGTATATATACATAAGTTTCATTATTAATTAACCATGTTCGATTATTTGATAATCTTTTCTTCATGATGTTCTTCATGTTGAAGGTGCGATTTTTAACTCCTAATGTATTTTTTATTAAAATTAATAAATTTTCTGCATATTTTAATGTATATTTCAAATATATATATATATATATATATATATATATAGTGGAGAGTTTAAATGAGAAGAAAATATTTTGTAACAAAAAAAAGAACAAATTCTAACCAATAAGAATCTTTCATTTAATAATTTTATTGAATGTTAAATTCATTATTATTTTCTTGTAACCCCCACAAACTAGTTAAATAAATGAGACTCATAATTAATTTTTTAAATATATTCTTACAAAACAAACCTTATTTAGAGTGTAGGATAATTTCGATATGTTTAGGATATATGTAGGATGAACTTTTATATTTGTAGAATAAACGTATGACAATCTCTATATGTGTAGGATAAATATATGATAATTTCGATATAGGTAGGATGAATTTTATACGTGTAGGATAAATTTTGATAATGTGTAGGATAAAGTGTTATAATGAATAATTAATTAGATAGATGATAATTAATGTAAGAAGAGTTAAAATATTTAATGTTTAACCATTATGTAACTTCTTCTGTTTGTTCTCAAATCAAGTTTCTTCTCATTTGATCCTCCCCATATATATATATATATATAAACTTTATTAGTAATTAACACCATTTTCTTATTTGTTTAATTTGTTTTCATGATGTTTGTTGATTATAAATTTGTCTTCATGTTCTTCACGATGAAGATATGTTTTTTATTATAATTTATTATTTTCTTGCATATTTTAATGCTCATGTTTTCAAATATATATATATATATATATATATATATATATATATATATATATATATATATAGGGTTAGGATATTTTGGAAACCCATCTTTATTCGGTAAACTCTGGAAACTCTGACTTCTCAATATTTTTTTTTTGAAAAAAATAGTGCAAGTAATATACATGATTTTAAGCATTTTGGGCCAAAAAAATTAAAAAAGCGTCGAGTATTTTTAAAAAAAATAAATAAATAAAATTTTGACTAACACATGTTAAGCGCTAATAACAGGTGTTAACCATGTGTTAACTATATGTAAACAGTAGACGTTTTTTATTTTTTTTAAAAAACCGTTCAGCGCTTTTTCGATTTTTTTGGCTCAAAATGCTTAAAAAAATGTATATTACATACCCTAAAATTTTCATAAATAAAAAAATTCGGGAAGTTAGAGTTTCCAGAGTTTACCATATAACAAGGGTTTTCTCTCTCTATATATATATAGAGAGAGGTATTATATACTTTTAGTTAACATATTATTTAATCCCAATTGTCCTTTTATATAATTATATTAAAATTTTATACTGATGTTGATCCTACTATATTTCTATTATTATTACTATTAAATCATTCATAACTGTCTTAATTTTAAATTTTTTAATTTAGATTTTTGAAAAACTAAAAAACCAGAATATTCTGTAACCACCTTTAACCAGTTTTAAATTATTCATATAATTATGCGGTTTATATTAACGATTTAACACGTTTATAATTTAATTTTTAACTTGACCTTATTTAAAACCGAAATTATATCTTTTAAAAAATCAAAATTAATGATTGTTTTTCGTTCTTTTTACTATTTGTATACATATATTCGTAATAATTAAGAGAGTAAATGGCCAAATTCGTCTCTGGGGTTTGGTCAATATTGCTAGATCCATCCAAAATAAGAATTTTTGACAAATGAGCCACTAAGGTTAGAAATCTAGTGCTAAATCCGTCCAATTTATAAACTTTGTTAAATAATGTCGTTAACTCGAGGGCAGTTTGGTCATTTCCCATAAATTTTTTATAAATTTTTTTCTTTTCTTTTGTTTTTTCTTTTTTATAAATTCTTTTCTTTTTTCTTTTCTTCTCTCCCCCCTCTCTCTCTCTCTCTCTCTAGCTCTTTCTCTCTCTCTCTCTTTTGGATCTGGAAAGTTCAACCACAACCACCACCCATCTTCATCATAACCCTAAAAGATGAATTCCCACCATCATCTCTACATCTAACCGCCACCATTCCACTGCCACCTCCAACCATAACGCTAGTCACCAGCTCCATCCACTCTACCGGCCACCATCACAAACACCAACCATCATCATCCCCACCTAACCACCTGCAATCCTTAATCATTATCGTTCCTCCGCCAGATTCCAACCTGCAACACCCACCAATCCAGCCGATTGCCACATCGTTACTTCGTTAATCCAATCAAGTCCGTACAGCAGTAGGTTTCATTCAATCATATGTTATTGTTTCTATGTAAACAACCCATTTTTGTTTGTTCTTGTTAACCCAAGTAATAACAATAATAAATAATAATTGTACCATTGTTTTATTAATTCTTGCAGGTGTGATGTGTAAAGGTTCCAAAAGTAAATTCATCTCCTCAAATCTAATCATGGAGGAAAAAAACTTCCTAGAAAAACAACTCAGAGTTTTTTTAAATTCCTCGGTGGTCATGTTTGAAGCAACTGGACTATTTCTACTGAGGTGGTGGTGGTGAAAGGTGATGTAGGTGGTGGAAAGGGTGGTTGAGGTGGTGGTGAAAGGTGAGGAAGGAGATGGGTGAAAGGTGAAGAAGTGGGTAGTGGGTCCCATTTAATTTTTTGAAATATTAATTACATTTTTTAATTATTTATTATTGTTATATTTTAACAGCAAGGGAAATGACCATACTACCCTCGACTTAACGTTCACTTTTAACTGAGTTTGTAATTTGGACAGATTTAGCAGTGAAATTGTAACTATAGTGGCCCATTTGTCAAAAATTCTTATTTTGGATGGATCTTGCAATATTGACCAAATCTCAGGAGAGAGAGAGAGAGAGAGAGAGAGCTAAAATATTTTTCAACACTTACATAACTTTTCCAAATACCTACTATAACCTTGGTTTGAAAAATAGCGCCTCGGGAGCACTTTAAGCTATTGAGGCGTGAGGCTCCAACAAAATTGTTTTTTTTTGTCGAAAAGCCCTGGGATACATGAAGCTCTTGGGACGGCGCTTTAAGCCTGGCGCTTGAGGCAGCGCTTCAGTAGCGCCTCAACCCAAAAACCATTTTTTGCCTATTCTATTTAGCCTAACAAGCTAAGCAGTTAATGTAGGAAAATATCGGTTATCGGTCGAGGACCGATATTTGATATATCGGTTTTCGCGGTGAGATATCGGTGGGATATCAGTAATTTTTATATCATGCAAAATCCATATATATAGAAATTTAACACTAACAATTAAATATAATCTCCTACAATTAACAGATTGACCTCTCGCAACATGCAAAACAATAACAATTGTAGCAAGTGGGAACTTATTAAGACTTTAAACACTAATATTTAACACTGACAATTAACAATTAAGATTTAAAACACTAACAACATCAATAAGAAACAAGACAAATAGAAGAACTAATAAGAAAGATACTGATATCGGGTATATCGGTGATATATCAGTCAAATATCGGTAAGGTATCGGTCAAATATCGGTCAATATCACCGATAATATCGGTACAAAATATCGGGCAAAATATCGGTATCAATATATCGGTTGATGACTGATAACCGATATATCGGACCGATATAGCGGATATATCGGTGATATTAACTGCTTAGCTAACAAGTGAAGTTCTATGTTGGTTCGTATTATGGATGGTTCTATGTTGATTATCGATTGTTATACCAAATTTTCATACCCCAAATTAGTTGCCAATTTATCGATTGTTGATTTGTATCAGCTCAACCCCAGCCATGGGCTTCCGCCCTTTGGACCCTGCTCCCGGGGGGTTGCCCCCACCCCCGCCAAGGGGGCAACCCCCGAGTTGTTTTGGGTTGTTCTATGTTGCGTTTCAAGTATTGATTGTTATATCAAAAGCTTTGGATAATTGGTATGAATCATATTCGGATGATTTTCAATGATATATTAAGCTGTAGGGACTAGGGAATTAGTTCAAAGTTCAAACTCGTTCCTATATTTTGATGTTCGTTTTTTTTCTTCTTCTTTAATGTTAAGTTACTTAATGTTGTCTTCATCTTTAAGGGTGTTTTGAATTTAGATGACTATGTGCTTGGTCATTCTTATGTTTTGAATGCTTTTTTAAGTGTTTAAGGGTGTTTTATAATCATGTTTTTGTGTTTATGTTTGATTAGAAGGTAGAATATGTCATATTGACATATATAAATATTTTTTATATTTTTTTAATATTGAGCGCCTCGCATACGTGAAGCTCTCGCCTCGCGCTTTAAGCCCCGTGCTTCGGATTTTGGAACCAAAACGCCTCGGAGCCCCTGGTGCTTTTTTAAACCAAGACTATAATAATAGTCAAAATAATGTATATGTTCTCTTTATAATGTACAACTTTTAGTTAATATTTAAATACTACAATTTATAATTATAGATTTATGTTAAACTTAAAAAATATTCGAATAATATATGTTTTATATAAGTATTTAATTTCAAATATTAATACCTATAATTTTAATTTTTAATTTTCGATTAGTATTATAAAAACTCAAAATTTTTATTTTAAGATAATAGTGGTAACAATTAAAATTATTTAATGCATTTGTTACACTTAATTTGAAATTTTGAATGAATTTAATCTTTTAAAAAAAGTAAAAAATTTGAATTTAAGTTAATAATGGTAACAATTACACCTACTTATTACCTTTAAATTAAATATTTTCTAATATATTTAAAATTGAACAATTAATAATCTCGGTTACAAATTTCTCAAATTAGTTAAAAGTTAATATTCCAATTTTATTTACTATAAGTTGAAATTATAGATGTCAGTTATACTTTATAAATAGGCGAATACAAATGTTCTATTTAACAATTTAATTTCAATTTTTAACATATATAATTTTAAATTAGTATTATAAAGTTTAAAAATTTTAATATAAGATAATAATGGTAAATTTTGAGTTCACTAAAACATTTAGAACAAAATTTTGACTAATCTAAATCTTTTAAAAAAATTTAAAATTTGAATTTAATTAATAATGGGAACAATTACACCTATTTATTATTTTTAAATTATAAATTTCCAAATTTACTTAAATTATAACAATTAATGACTTTGGTAAAAAAAAATTCTCAAATAAGTTATAAGTTAAAATCAAAACTTTAAATACTAGAATTTGAAATTATAGATTTCTGTCAAACTTTAGAAATATTCGAATACTAAATTTTCAATTTAAGTACTTAATATCTAATTTTAATACCTATAATTTTGGTTTTTAAATTTTGGATAATATTAAAAAAGTTCAAAATTTTGAATTTAATATAATTATGGTAACATTTAGACTTAATTATACATTTAAGACATTTAAGTCAAAATTTTGAGTGATTTGAATTTAAAAAAAAAATCAAATTTGTTACTTTATGTTAATAATAAAAACCATTACACCTACTTATTACCTTTAAATTAGAGATTCCTAATATATGTAAAATTTAACAAATAATAAATAATAGTTTTTGTTATTTATTTCTCAAATTATGGTAACATTTAGACTTAATTATACATTTAAGACATTTAAGTCAAAATTTTAAATGATTTTAATCTTTAAAAAAATCAAATTTGTTAATTTAAGTTAATAATAGAAATAATTACACCTACTTATTACATTTAAATTAGAGATTTCCTAATATTTTTAAAATTTATCAAATAATAGTTTTGGTTATAAAAAACCCAAGGCATTATAGCCTAGTGGTATCTTGGTGGTGAGATAAGACTTAGGGGCATAAGGTCCTGGGTTCGAATCTCACAAAGGGGGTTTTCTCATAATTATGAGTTTCCTCCTGAATTGGTGACTTGGTGGTGGAATATGATCGCGTGGCAACACTGGTGGCACGATGATACTCCAGTGTTCCGTGAGTGATTCCAATTTGTTGGCCGTTCAAAAAAAAAAGTTACAAGTTAAAATTCAAATTTTGAATACTATAATTTGAATTGATAGATTTTAGTTAAACTTGATAAATAATCGAATATAAATTTTTGTATTTTAATATTCGAATATTAAATTCGAATAATTTTGCATTTTAATATCTATACTTGTAATTTTTAAATTTTTGTTCACAGTATAAATGTTCTAAATTTTGAATTTTAGATAATAATGGTAACAATTAAACTTAATTAATGGATTTAATTTGATATTTTGAATGATATGATGCTTTTAAAAAATTTCAAACTTTTGAATTTAAGTTAATAATAGTAACAATTAAACTTACGTATTATCTTTAAATTAGTGATATCCTAATATATTTAAAATTTAACAATTAAAATTTTTGGTTATAAATTTATCAAATTAGTTACAATCATAATTCAAAAATTAATTCTTTTCCTAATCCTAATTCAAGTCATTACATATATATTTCGGTTTGGTTTTTGAAAGTTGTTATTCATTTCCATGTAAGTAAAACATCTTCTTAACCATTTTTTTATGATATAGTTTCATGGTTGTTTATTAAGTTTATTGTGGTTCTACTTGAGTGTATACAATTACATATGTATGACTATATAAACTTTGAATATATACGCACATATATTTGGTATTTGTTTAAAAAACAAATATGCTTTTTAAAACACAATAAAAACATAAGAACTTTCAATCGAAGTCAATTACTTTTTTATGATACGTGCATTTTTAAGTTTTATAAAATAAATACCTAATAACTTATCATCTTAGTACAACTTCAAAATAATAACATATTAGCATAAACTTCCATATATAAAGTTGATATTACACTCACTTCTTCTTACAATAAACCTTCTTTTTGACGCCATGTGTAGTAAAATGAGCTCACTGCCATTTTGTTTACTAACTCAAAATGTCATTTTAATTTTTTCGGGAAGTTGTTTGTGGCGTTTAACTTACCCTCGAGTTAGATTATTGCCTTGAATTATATTTTTTTATAAATTAATCGTTCAAACCTTTTAGATTTTCCAATTAGATTATTTACTTTTTTTAGTCTCAAAGATAAACAGGATACGTCTAAGTGATCTAAGCATCCATCGAAAGGTGACACTTTAATTGGTAAGTTGTTACAACTTTAATTAATCAATGTAAAAAGTAACTTAAATTTTAACCCATATTTAATTTAATAATTCAACTTATATTGAATTTCTTTTCTTTTTTTATGTGACCCTGAACGAACACCATTATCTAACATTTCAAATAGTATTTGAATTTTATTTTAACTATTGATTACGTTAAAGTTTTATTATTCTTATATAAAGATTTAACTTTTTTGTTAATGCATGTTTAGATTTATTTTTATTCAATAAAGATTAAAATTCAAAGTATTAGTATTTATTGAACCGTGTGTCCACACGAGCAATAATCTAGTAAGTTAATATGTTTCTAAACTCAATCCCAAACATGCTCTAAATATATTCAACACACGCGCAAATGTGTGAGTTATGTTTATGTTTAAGTTTGTGTTGTTGACATGAATATTGGTTCAAGTCATGTTCGAGCTAATGCCATATTTAAGTAGTTACAACTACAAAACGGAACAAGATCATCGAAGACCATAACCCAGTGTGGTCTATCGACGATCGCATTTACCAACAGGATTCCATCGGTGATTGGCCGTTATAATTTTGACCACGGTAATCAATTTGCGACAGAGTACCGAGATGAATATTTCTAAGAGATTGACGAGAGTGCCATTATCAACGGATTACAGACAACTTTTAGAATGTCGTCCACATACGTCATTTCCAATAGATTACCAATGGAGTTATTAGTAATGGATTATCGAAAGACCCTTTATCAGCAAATTATCGATAGATTACTTGCTCATTTTACCAACAAGACTTATCTTGGCAATTCGTCACTGATTCTAATTTAGTTTTTTTAAAATAGTATTTGTTATATATTTAAATATCCTGATAAATAAGATAAAACTATAACGTCTAGAAATTAAAAATTCTGTAGGGTTAAGTTAGGCTATGGGGTGTGGAAACCTTCCACACTCCCTCTCCCTTGTCCATATCAGCGCCACTTCATCTTCCCCTTCTAGGGGAAATGGTTTCCCCTTCCCCTTCCTTTTTTATTATTTTTCTTTTTTATTTATTTATCGATTTTATTTTTCATTAATATTTTTTCATTAAAATTAAAAAACAAATTACATAGAAATTACAAAAAAAACCCGAAAAACATTAAAAACCGAAAATAAATTAAAAAAACTAAAAATTGAACGTTCCTCCAAGCCATCTTTTTGTAATTCTGTCTTTTATTTTCTCCGCCACCGCACGTTCCGTCTCCGAAAGGCCCTCGAGACTTTCTTTCATCAACGTGAATTCGGTTGTTTCTTGTTTCGAAAGTTCCATTTCGAGGCGTTTCCTTTCCAACTCTAGCCTCATCGCTTCCTTCGCCGCGACTTCTTCCTTCTCCTTCTTTTCCATCTGTAGCCTCTCAATATCCCTCGCCGCCGCTTCTTCCTTCTCCTTCTTTCTTTCCAAGTACCTCTCTGTTTGCTCTTGTTTAAAGTCGTTAAATTTTTTTGCAACTCTTCAATTTTCTCCACCGCTTTATCTTTCGACGCGGAATTAGTATCGACAACCTTTCCTTTTGAGCTCGAGGCCGCTTTCTTGGCGCGGTCCCTTCCAATAGGCCTCTCGGTCTCATGTGGTGGCGCCTCGTCTTCAAACTCCGGGTCGTCATTTATATTGATAGTACAACGAGCATCCGACTGACCACCACTGTAATTCCCCGATGCGCTCGTTTTTTGTCCTCTTCGCTTGTTCCACCTCATTAGGCACCACTTTGAACTTTTCACACTTGGAAAAAATCTCATATGATTTCATGTACGCAAACGCCCCGTGCTTTTCGTTGTATCTTTCAATAGCCAACTTCAAGACGTTCTCATCACTATGTCCCGAGGTACGATTATTCCAAGCCTGTTGATTGAAACCCGCAAAAAGTTGGCATTTTCCCATCAACTCCCGACACTTGGTACTAACGGAGTGAACCCGACGATATTCTTCACGTTTCAATAACTTGAAGAATTCCTTAACAACTTGGTTTCAAAAACCATCTCGTCCCCCATTTGTAGCTACAATTATTTTAAAAAAAGTTAGTAACCGAAAATATTTAAAAAATATTAATATCCGAAAATATTTAAAAAATATTAATATCCGAAAATATTTAAAAAAATATATATAACCGAAAAAAAATTATCCGAAAATATTTAAAAATATATTAATATCCGAAAATATTTAAAAAATATTAATATCCGAAAAGATTTAAAAAAAATATAACCGGATTTTTTTTAAACAATTTACCTAGTATTGGGTCGGTAGAAACGATAACCCAAGCTTGTGCTAACGCCTCTAACTCATTGGGAGTCCAAGGACGGGCGTCCGCCTTCGTACTAGGGCCTTCATCATTGCCCCGTTTTCTTTTTGCGGTTTTCTTACTAGGGGCCGGTTGGGTTTCGGGCACGTGATCATCGTGCAAGGCCAAAGAAACGAAATCGTGCTCGTGTTGTTTTTGTGTTTCGGGTATTTGTTGCCATTGATGTTGTTGCATTTGATGTTGTTGCCATTGATGTTGTTGCATTTGATGTTGCATTTGCCCTTGATTGATAGGGGTGTTAAACGCGCCAAAAGAGAGTGGTTGTGACGTGGGAGTACCGGATGGCGATGGAGATCCGAACGAGGCTTGGTTTGAGGGGTTAGCGGGTGTGTTAGGGAAGAAAGGGCGCCTTGGATCCATGAATGTTTATATAAAATAACTTCAAAGTGTATAAAAAGTGTAGTTTTTTAAAGTTATTGTGGGGTAAAATTGTTTGGAAAAAGTATATAAATAAAGGGGAAGACTTTAATTTTTTTTTAAATAATACCGTTGCCAACGGTAATATGTGTGCAACGTTCAAAAAATGCCTTGAAGAATGGGACGGGGAGGACGGCATAATGTTGCCGTTTGCACCGATTTGAAATCGAGGGGGGGGATGTTTGCCTTCGGAAGACAGGTCCATGTCCCCGATTCCCTTTGCCGAGCCACACCCCTTAGTCCTATAAAAATAATATCTTCAGGCACACTTTAATTTACCATTTCCATTTTTTTATTTACTTTTAATAGGGTTCAATCAAAATTCTATCTGCAATTGCTGACAGATTTCGTCCATAGGTAATATTCGATTATGATACTTATTTATAATTGGGTTGTATTATTTAAACCCCCCACCCTTCTATTTTAACCCCCTCAAAGCGCCTCGCTTAGGCCAAAGCGAGGCGCTTTGAGCTAACTTCGATGCCGTCAGTACGATAATCAGAAAAAGCTGATTTTCAAATTCCAAGCGCCTCGCTTAGGCCTAAGCGAGGCGCTTCAAGGGGGTAATTTATTTTGGTAGTTGTTTTGATGTTTTGAGTTGGTTTTTTTATTTTTTTTTTAATTTAATAATTATAAAAAGTTAAAAAAATTTAAAAAACAAAGTAATAACCCTAATCATTGTCAATGACTTAAACTTTACATCATCAACCAACTTCAAAATTTCAACTTCCCGTTCATGCCCGATAACACTAGATTGATGATACCTTGTTCCACCCAAATCAAGGGATCTGCTTGGAGTCTAAAGCTTCGTGTGTCATCTTGGTCGAACTCATGTTGCAACATTCGTCTTGTGTGTGTTAGGGTCCGAAATTTTAGGCTTTTTAGTGAATTTTTCCATCTTTGTGTTTCCAAATGTTTTTTAATTAGCTTAAATCTCTCTGATCCATGGTACCTTGAAGACTAGATTCGGTGCAGTCGACGAACATCATTCAAAATTTCAACTTCCCGTTCAGGTGCTTAAGTCCACCTTGAAGACTTGATTCGGTGCAATCAGACTCTAAATGCGGTATGCGCGTTAAATTTCATTAAACGCGGCTCGCTCAAGGTGCAGTCGACGAACATCATTCAAAATTTCAACTTCCCTTTCAGGTGCTTAAGTCCACCTAGAAGACTGGATTCGGTGCAATCAGACTCTGAATGCGGTATGCGCGTTAAATTTCATTAAACGCGGCTCGCTCAAGGTGCAGTCGACGAACATCATTCAAAATTTCAACTTCCCTTTCAGGTGCTTAAGTCCACCTAGAAGACTGGATTCGGTGCAATCAGACTCCGAATGCGGTATGCGCGTTAAATTTCATTAAATGCGGCAATCAAGGGATCCGCTTGGAGTCTAAAGCTTCGTGTGTCATCCTTGTGTTTTCAAGACACAGGCAAGTCCTCGTCTGATCCACAAAACAAAACATCATTCAAAATTTCAACTTCCCTTTCAGGTGCTTAATTCCACCATGAAGACTGGATTCGGTGCAATCAGACTCCGAATGCGGTATGCGCGTTAAATTTCATTAAATGCGGCAATCAAGGGATCCGCTTGGAGTCTAAAGCTTCGTGTGTCATCCTTGTGTTTTCAAGACACAGGCAAGTCCTCGTCTGATCCACAAAACAAAACAATAATCTTGAAGTTTTTTTAATATAGCCATTTTCCCCTGGGTTTACCAGGAATGGGTTGAAAGTGTGTGTTGCACCGGCTTGAGATATGAGTTTGATTAGCTTAAATCTCTCTGATCCATGGTATCCACTTTTCAGGCTGTCTTCATCGTTGACCGCTATCTCTCGGATAACAACTGAAAAAGTTGTAATTACAAGAAGATGATCAAAGATGCTACAACATAACTTGCACCGGCTTGAGATATGAGTTTGATTAGCTTAAATCTCTCTGATCCATGGTATCCACTTTTCAGGCTGTCTTCATCGTTGACCGCTATCTCTCGGATAACAACTGAAAAAGTTGTAATTACAAGAAGATGATCAAAGATGCTACAACATAACTTGCACCGGCTTGAGATATGAGTTTGATTAGCTTAAATCTCTCTGATCCATGGTATCCACTTTTCAGGTTGTCTTCATCGTTGATCGGTCAAAGTCTGTTAGCAATGATAACGAAATGATCGTTATCTCTCGGATAACAACTGAAAAGGTGTCTTCAATGATTCTAAAAAACTTGAAAGTAATTACAAGAAGATGATTTTACTGTCTAGTTCTTTTGGCCACAGGTACTGTCTAGTGGTTGGAACAAGGTATGGATATGGAGAACATGGGAACAGACTGTCTAGTTCTTTTGATCATCTTTAAAAAGATTCCATAAGTAAAAGTCAGTTGTTAAAAGTATCAAGACTATGAAATTAGTAAAACAACTTTACAGTTGTTTATCGGAGAGATAACTGTCAACGATGAAGGCAGCCTGATAAAGGCTGAACACGAGTGTAATCAAACAAGGTGCTATGAAAACCACCAACGATCAATTATAATATAGTCTGGAAGTCAAAGATATCAATTAAACATGCAAAAATTATGTTTTGAAAAAATATGGGTATCGAATGTTTAGTCGGAGGACCACTTACAATGATTCATCAAAGTTGTACAAAGCTGGATGTTTTTACTGGAAAACCAAAACGAGCAATAAACGAAGCGAAACGGAGAGATATAATTTTCTTGGCTTAGAAACAACTAAAAAGAAGCAAAAATGAATTAAAATTATTTTTTGGTGATTAACAGATAATTTTAAAGAATTAAAAGAAATTCAAGTTTTTTAAAAAAAAGGCCAAAGCGCCTCGCTTTGGTCAAAGCGAGGAGCTTGTGGTCTAATCAAACCAGTCAAGCGCCTAGCTTTGGCCAAAGCTAGGCATCCAAGCGCCTCGCTTTGACCAAAGCTAGGCGCTTTGGCCTTTTTTTTTAAAAACTTGATTTTCTTTTAATTCTTTAAAATTATCTGTTAATCATCAAAAAATAATTTTAATTCATTTTTGCTTCTTTTAAGTTGTTTCCAAGCCAAGAAAATTATATCTCTCCGTTTCGCTTCGTTTATTGCTCGTTTTGGTTTTCCAGTAAAAACATCCAGCTTTGTACAACTTTGATGAATCATTGTAAGTGGTCCTCCGACTAAACATTCGACACAACAATTGTTTTTAATTCATTTTTAAGTGTTTTTAATTACTTTTCGAGAAATGATAATTTTCAAATATTGCAGAGGTGTTACCAAGCATGTCAAGAAATGATAATTTTCAAATATTGCAAGTCCAAATCATTGTACGATGTCTTTTTTCAGAGGACCTCGACTCTTGAGATGTTGCAGGAGTTTGAAAAGTTTGAACTAAAATTTGAACTGTTATTTGGAATGTTCCTGTTTTCAATCGGATCGGCATTAACGCGGAAACCTGCGTAAAGGACAGTGAGATTGATAACTGGACAGGTTAGCCAGGTGTTTGTCAAAAAGGTAGAGCACACCACTAGAGCAAAAAGTTGTGTGTATGAATAGTGACCCTCTGGCAAACTGGACAGGTTAGCCAGGTGTTTGTCAAAAAGGTAGAGCACACCACTAGAGCAAAAAGTTGTGTGTTTGAATAGTGACCCTCTGGCAAACTGGACAGGTTAGCCAGGTGTTTGTCAAAAAGGTAGAGCACACCACTAGAGCAAAAAGTTGTGTGTTTGAATAGTGACCCTCTGGCAAACTGGACAGGTTAGCCAGGTGTTTGTCAAAAAGGTAGAGCACACCACTAGAGCAAAAAGTTGTGTGTATGAATAGTGACCCTCTGGCAAACCTGCGTAAAGGACTAAACCCAATGAGATTGATAACTGGACAAGTTAGCCAGGTGTTTGTCAAAAAGGTAGGCCACACCACTAGAGCAAAAAGTTGTGTGTAAATTTTATTTAGCGTAAAAAGTTCATTGTACATATACCTCCTTATCTAAAAACAAATCACATCATTTGAATGAATAGTGACCCTCTGGCACACAACTTTCTTCAACCAAATCATTTCTTCAAGTTCATTTCACCAAAAAAAGCAAAACCCAAGAAAACAAAGATGAAACCGATTAATGTTCTAGTGGTGTGCCAGAGGGTCACTATTCATACGCAGGTTTGCCAGAGGGTCACTACTCATACAAATGATGTGATTTGTTTTTAGATAAGGAGGTATATGTACAATGATGAAAGAAGTTATCAATCTCACTTCTATTGTTTCGGGTTCCCTTTCATCGTTGACACATATCTCTCTGAGATGATAAAGGTAGATCATGGAAAGTTCAACTCAAGAAGTAAGATTGATACCTTCTCTATGGAAGTTGCTAAAATAGTTAAACAAAAGCTGAAATTGAACAGTTATTTGGAATGTTTCTGATCATTACAGTAAAATTCATTAGCCGGCGTTTGTCAAAACGAACAACTAAAATAAACTTTTCATGCAAGCAAGTAAAATTCAGTTGTTTGGACAGTGAGAGATTGATAACTGGACAGGTTAGCCAGACGTTTGTCAAACGAACAATTAAAATAAACTTTTCATGCAAGCAAGTAAAATTCAGTTGTTGGACAGTGAGATTGATAACTGGACAGGTTAGCCAGACGTTTGTCAAACGAACAATTAAAATAAACTTTTCATGCAAGCAAGTAAAATTCAGTTGTTGGACAATGAGATTGATAACTGGACAGGTTAGCCAGACGTTTGTCAAAAGAACAATTAAAATATACTTTTCATACAAGCAAGTAAAATTCAGGAAAAAGCTGACATTTTGTTCCTTGTTGCAGAAAGAAATCAACAGTCGGATCGACGATTTTGTTTACCCTCCCATTGACATAAAAAATGTTTTTTTGAAAAACGTCTGACTTAAAAAAAAAATGTTAAACCTTAATCTCAAAAGACCAAAAAAAAAAAAAAAAAAAAAAAAAATACTCGAAGCGCCTCGCTTAGGCCTAAGCGAGGCGCTTTGGGTCAAAAATCAGCTTTTTCTGACCTCGTACCGAGGTAGTTAAAAAGCAAAGAAAGCGCCTCGCTTAGGCCTAAGCGAGGCGCTTTCAAGGGGGTGAAAATAGAAGTGGGGGGTGGAAATAGACCATGCCTTATAATTTTGTAGTGTGAATGTAGTATTTGCTCCCTACAAATTTAACGTTAGAAGATGATCATTGGACCAGCTTCCTTCAGGATTCAACATCGATTCAGAAAATCAAAATTTTCTTATTGGTAATTGAATTCCATGTCACCAAACTCTCACAAAAGCAAACATCACTTTATGCCTCACCCACACGACTGCTGTTGTTCCACCAAACAGACTTTGTTTTATATTAATTTGATGTGGTGTGAAATGAAATGATATGTAAATAAAATAAAACATCAGTCAGTTAGTGTTGGTGACCAGTACTGAAATTAATGTCTTTTGAGGTAGAAAGTTCCTCTACGTGTTACTTTGATTAATTAATTATTACCTATAAACTGATGGAATATCATACGAAACCAATACATATAATTTTGGTTATGTACCAAAGGCTTTTATTCTACTAGTGGAAATGCCCGCGCGTTGCAGCGGGTGTCTCAACTGATATCAGATTCAATTATGATATCTATAACGAACCACCACCCATTTCGGGTTTCAAACAAGTTTGTTATAAATGTGATTACATGTCATTCGTAGCGTCTTTCTAAATGTGTCTGTATAGATCGATATATGTAGGGGTTGACGATATCCGTGTTCTGGGCTACCCGTTACTCGTTGCAATTTCTTCTCTAGGAGATCTATGTCATCCTCTTTATATACTTTATATACTTTATATTTACATACGTATTTGTTGTTGATATTTTTGGTGCGCGTGTAGTGATTTGAGCTTTAAAGTTCTTTAATACTATATTTTTTTTCCAATTTCCTCTCCAAATGATCAAATATACGTCTATTTTAAGGATTCATGTTTACATGTCGCACAAACTATTTGAACCCTCAGAGACCACCTTGGTTACTCCTTGTTTTTTGGAGATAAAAATAGATGGCTGAAAACTACAATTATATACCGCAGCATCATAGAATACTCCTCTTTCCGTCATCTTTTCCAAGATTATTATTGCAGTTTTAGTCTAGCCTAAAACGACAATCCCGTGAATGAGAGAATTATAGGTCAGGTTTTTCTCCATCATTGGCCATCTTAACAAACAAAACAAAGGCCGTGTTAATTAGTATCATTTTTTTCTGCAATATATGTTTAACAGTGGCGTATAAGGTAACTTATTAGGCCTTAATCCTCTGCATATTTTTAGAATTTCAACTGCTTTTGTTTTGTAACCGTGACGACATTGAGCATCAATGATGGTGTTATAAACTTGAATATTTATCACCAAACCCATTGACGTAGTTTAATTCATAAGTCTATCTATAATACCAAAATATATTTCCAAAATTGCTTTCATAGTTTTCTTTATCAATTAAAGATTAAAATACGTGTGTGTAGACCAAACTTATAATCTAGAAAAAAATCATGTATCCTATGCAGAAGGTCTTACAATTTTTCTCTACCAAGTTATTATTAATTTTAACAAAAGATTAACTTGATGAAATTCTATTCAATTTAATGGAGGGTCTCATTATTGATCATTTTAGACATTCAATTACAATGGGGGTTTCACTAATAACTAATGGTGATGAAGATAGGAGCATGGCAAGTTGGGATTGTATAATAGGTATCAAAGGTGGTACACAAGGGTACATTTGGAAGAAATGAGATAAAAACTTGAGGATTACACTTGAGACTTTTGGGATGCCATCTTAAATTTGCCAATTTAGACATATTTAGCCACCACTCCTCCTTTATAATGTATTATAGATAGATATCAAGGTGTTAGATAAGACTTCGTCTTTTTCAATGATGAAGAGTTCAAATTCCATAGGTAACCAAAAAAACTTAGCCGTTCAAAAAAAAAAAATCTAGTTATGCACCCTTCGAGTCATCTTATTAAGGTTTGTCTCAAAGGGGTCACCAAAAGAATTACTCAATGTTCAATTAGGTTATTCAGTAACTTAACGACCATATCAAATGATGGTGTGTTAGTTAGGTCCTGTACAGTTAGGTTATTCTGTAACCTAACGGTTAGATTTGGAGGCGTCGTTGACTGAATCAAAGGCTCAGAAACAGGTCGGTCGCTGCTGCTGAAAACGGTTGTCGCTGCAGTCACGAAAACGAAGAAAGACGAATAAAAAAGAAGAACAAAAACGAACCGCCGCTGCACGTACAAAAAAACCAATCGTATCTCCAGCAGTTCGAAGGAAAAAAAAAAGCAAAACCTAGCGTCACGCGTACCCGTATTTTTGGAGCGGCATTCGTATACGCAGGTCGCGGGGGTGACATGATGGAATCACAACCAGAAACCCGTTTTTGCACCCTCCCCCCTGCGCGCGAGTAGGTGGCCAAGTAAAATGTGAGACATAAGATTTGATACTTCCAAGTGGTTTTCATATATAAACCAATCCACTTTTACTCTCCATACCAATGTGGGACAAGTTCGTGTGTGGAAGAACGAAGATACAATAGAACCTGATATTTAAGAAGTTATGAAGAATTTAAATGTGGCATCTTCAAGACCATGTACACATTTTTTAACTTAATTAGTAAAATATGGAACCTAAAAGTGTATATATAAAATCATCCAGCCATAGTAGTGGAGTGACCTTTGTTTACTTTATGTGATCAAGGGTTCAATCCCTATTCTCAACATTTATGGTTTGGATATTTATTGCTAAGTGATGGTTAAGCCTACTCTCTTCGGAGGGGTAAGGTTCGATTCTGATCCCACCCACCCCCCCCCCCCCTCTCCGCGGTTTTCTACTACCGTGCATTTACTCCAGAGAGGCTTGCCTTTTGTGGAGGGTGTAACATCTGTCAAGTGGCAGGTGGCGGAAAATTTTATGGGTGGAAGCCTTAGTGCCCCTTATGCGCAGCCTCGACTCGCTTGTGGGCCGGCCACTCTCGCGTCAGCGTGGACCCGGTCAAGACAACATAGTCTGACCGTTGTAGAGTGGCTAGAGGATCCCCTTCTAGGGGCTTGTGATAATCTCTGCCACAACATAGAAAAATCACCTTAAAAAAAGTGTATATATACAAGATGAAGATTTGCCAGTTGTAAGGACAAGCAACAAGAATATATCCTATGTCATGTTCTATACCTAATTAGGAAGTTCCATAATTAATTTAAGGCCATAACTACATACAGAAGTTTGCCAACAAATCTGAAGTTGGCAACAATCATGTCAACATATTTATGTGCTCGAGTAACAACGGAATCAGGTTGGCTATGTGGCTTGCTCACAGCCAGGAATTATTATAAAAATGGTCGTTGAAATTTAGAAAGTAATATATAAATCAGTATCGATCTTAAATGGGATTTTGTGCTGCAAGAGATATTATATTATGCTGCTTGTTTGGTTTCGACCACAAACTCAATTAAGGATCATGCAAAAATTTCTTTATTAGGGGACGGGGCACAACCAGAAATGCTCACGGGTAACCTACTATCAGCATTGTAACACCGCCGCCGGTGGTGCTGGTAGTGGATCCTTAGAGGGTTTCCGTGAGATTGTTTATGGATGGGTACCCGTGAGTTTGTCTGTCCCCCTTTTGTCTTTTTCTCTAAGTGGAGTGTTGCATCCAAAAAACTGTTTTCAGTGAAGTGAATCAATGAGTGATGTGGCAGTGCAAGATTGGAAGAAATCAGTGAAGTTAAAAAAAACAAGTGAAGCGCCCCGTCCCCCTTAAATTTTAGTTGATTCATTCTATTTGCACCACACATATAATTAATGATCATATATGTTTAGGATCAAAAGAATTTATTTCAATGTTCGGACTTATTAACGTCTGTATATGCGGTGACGAAGCTTGAACAAAATTTTAGGGGAGTCGAAAGTCCTAAAAGTTACGGGAACCTTAAATTAGGGGGGGCGGACTCAATACCTATTAAATTTTTAGGCAGAATACTAGTAAATTTACCCTATTGAGCAAAAAAAACAGGGGGGCAAGGCACCCTTTAAATGTTTTTTTTTTTTTTTTTGCATACAACTAATTCTTTGGTTAGTGATGAATGATTTATGGCAGACATCATCGACACGTGCCATCCTTATGAAAATGAGGAAGACACAACAGGGACGGTTTTACGAGAGCACGTTAGGCTGCTTTGCGGCAAGGAAACAGAAGAAAAAAAGAGTTTGTGGTTTTTGTTTGAGGATTAAACATGAAGATTGAATTACCATAGCCATGAGCGGCTTAAGTTTTGTTACTTCCTCTAGGCGGATTGTTCGTTTAGATTTCATATTTTTCAGTTATTTTTTATTTATGAATTAGTTAATTTAAACAAGTTGTTTTTGTTTTGAGTTCTCTCTTTATAATTTTGTTCGGTTGATAACAAAACTTAAAAGTCGGTTGTGTGACATAAAGAAGGTTGACTTGATGCTTACAATTTGGTAGTTAATAGAGTTTGATGACAAGAACATGTGCTAGAAGCTAGTTAACTAATTTTCAAAACCATGTCTATGTGGTTCCTAATCAAATAACTGAATTCCGTGTAAAACCTAGAACCTGAAACTTAGAGAGAGTTGCTTCTTTATTATTATTGTTTTCTTTTCAAATCAATTCCAATTCCACTTTTGCAAGTATCGCAGCATTTTACTTCATAAAATATTATTTTTAATTAATTAGTTAATTGATAAAATTATTATTAACACTTTCCACATACTCCTCATAGTTCAACAACCCTACTCTATATACTACAATCCTTATAGCTAAGGAGTTGTTTTTAATATAGTTTTTGATTATCAGTCTACAAGCGATCACTCTTAATAAATGCAAAAGGTGAAATCATCGTCAAACCAGAGGCATTAATGGTGGTTAAACTGTTAAAGGTCAAGACCAAACATCGATAGGTATTATTTATAAAGGTCGTTGTTAAGTAACCAATCTAACATTCACAATGGTTTTTGTACTCGGAACCCATATTGTTACCTAAAAGAGGAAAATGTTATAAAGGGGGTATTGTAACAGATATTGTCATTGATGAACTTTATAGTTGATACTGCAACGTACTTTTTCTAACACAAGCCGACCGCCAAAAAAAATAGTGACAAAATTGGCTTACAACCCTCAAAAGTAAGTGACATCATATGTTTTGGAATTATAGGTGAGTTGTGAGACATAGGTGGCTCCATGACTTCAATTCCCCAATACTCGGTAACTTTTAGACATAATGCATGCAAATGTCACCATGTGCATCAGCAACATTCTTTGCTCATATTTACCATAATAATAATATTATAACCATAAATATTGAAACTCTAATAGGCTAATAGCTTGTTGCATCTTTAATCCATACCATCTTTATCGAGTAATTAACATGGATATATAGTATTTGTAAATTGTTACTCCCCCGTCCCAATTTAAATGTCCTTCTTTCATTTTTTATTTGTCCCAAATTAAATGTTCATTTCCAAAAATAGAAATGTAATTTCCAGTTTTGTCCAAAAAAGACAAAACATAATCACCACTTTTGAGGATATTATTGTCATTTTTTTTACCACATACAAACAAAAGATTTCTTAAAATGTGTGTTTTTGGACCTAGGACATTTAAATTGGAACGGAGGGAGTATATGATTACGCTAAATTGATTAGGATTATAAATGCTGATTTTTTTATTCTTAAATGCACATATATATACATTTATGTTTGTTTATGTCCATTTATCTTTGTTTGTTCACTTATGACCAATAGCTCTTTTGCGTTCATTTGTAATATTAAAAAGCGAGCACAAACAAATTCATTCCTTAATGAACTAATAAAAACATGAAAATATCCTATTACATGTTTGTGAACTATCCATTTATTCGAGATAAACTAAACGAACAAACAAGAATAAAGTTAGCAACAATCTAGTCAACATATTTACCTAAGATAGCGTTTGGTACGATGGAATGGAAGGGGGAATGGAATACACTATTTCGAGGTAATGAAAAATAGTGTGTTTGGTTGGTTAAAGGAATGGAATCACCCATTCCACAAGGCATTCCATTCCCTCAAAACCATTTCATCCACCTCCCATGTTTTTTTTTTCATTCCATCCCTCATTCACCCTTTACTAACAACATAACCCATCAACCACCACAACCACCCACCACCATCGTCACCACCCACCACCGCCGTCACCAACCACCGCTGCTGCCGCCGCCACCGCCGTTACCGCCACCCACTACCTTCACCCACCCACCACCGTCACCCACCCACCGTCACCATCCAACACCACCCAACGCCGACCACCACCATCGCCCCACCACCTACCACCGTCGCCCACCACCTACCATCGTCGCCCACCCTCGCCGTCACCACCCACCACCACGCTACCGCCACACACCACCACATACTATCACTGCCACCAACCACCACCCACCACCGCCACTACTCACCATCGTCACCCACCCACCATCACGACCATCCACCTCCACCTCCACCTTCCACCTTCGACCGTCACCACCACTGTCGCCGCCACCTACCACCACTGCCACCGCTACCGCTACATATCACACCACCCACCATCACCGCCACTGACCACCACTCACCTCCGATTTTATTCCTTCGTATTTTCCAACCTATCCAACAACATAAAATAATGTTTTGTTTCATTCCCACATGGCAACCAAACAAGACATGGAATGGTAATGATCCATTCCATTACCTTGTCCATTCCACTCCCTCGTTCATTCCATTCCCTCATTCATTCCATTACGCCATACCAAACAGACCCTAATGGATTTGCAACATAGTCAGGTTAGCTATGTGTCTTGTTCGCAGCCATAAACTAATAAAAAATTGGGAGTTGAAATCCAGAAAATAATAAATGAACCAGCTCTGATCTTAATCATTGAGAGCAGGTGAGCAAGATGCTTTTGTGCTGCAAATAATATTATAATATTATGTTTGAACAAACAACAAGTCTTACTTACCTCGAGGGTGAGATTAGTAGGGTTTGAATCATCCATTGGGTGCGATAAAAGATGAAAAAAAAAGTGTTATAGTCCCACGGATGACACCAATGAAGAAACAACGAGTTTTACTTACCTCGAAAGTGAGATTAGTATGGTTTGAAACTCGTGTCGCTGCAGGGTATAATCTTTTGCACCACTCGTGACTCGAACTAAAACTACAAAGAAAGGATGAGATGGCCGTGTGAAGGGGGGCGACTGCCTAAAAGTACTACAACTCGTGATAGCATACACAAAAAATGGTGTTAGCTTGCTTATAGCAACATGACATGATCATCTACAAAGAAGGGGTGACCTCCTGTATATAGGACATGCATGAGCCCAATATCACTACCCATAACCACGACGATGGGTTTGGGGCCGGGTTATGGGCTTGCCTCCCTTCGGCCCATAAAGTGAGTACAAAATCACGTAGTAATTAATGCTGATGTGAGAGAAAGAATGTACCGCCCTATCATAATTCCACGTGGCTCGATTTGGTTGTGGGCGGACGGCTCTTCCTCTGACACAGCATGTTTGACCTTTGGGTGGCGTCTGATGTGATGTCTAGACTGTAGCAGGTGGCCATGCATCTACACTACTCTGACGGGTACTGTATACAGCATGGTGGAAGCATGGACGCTGTCACGTCACTGTTCACTGTCAGGGGTTTGTTGGTTGGACCACCCCTAACACGTTTTGTCTTTTTATTGGCGCAGCATGCGCCCTACACCTGACCGGATCTTCCTGACTTGCGATCGTCCGTACACAATTGTACTTGAAGACAATGTTTCCTGATTGCTCCGCACGTATGTCCATGCGTGGATATTCCTTTTTGCTGATGAGGTCACCCTATAAAATTGCTCCGCGGAATTGGTATCAGCGTAGAGTTAGATTCGCAATCATCATGGAGTTGATATATTTTATGGGATATGGTTGTAATCTGTGCCAGGACTTTGGACCATATCCAAGGGCGGGTCTAGGGGCTTTCGGTGGGTTCCTGGGAACCCACTCGGTTTGTAATTTTTAGTGTTAATGTATATAGAAAATTAGAAAGGAACCCATCAGAAAATTATCTCGGGAACCCACTACTAAAGGTTGGAGGTGATCTAGTGGTTGAAACCCGCCATAACATTCACAAGGTTGCAGATTCGATCCCCGTTTCACGCGTTTTATTTTTTGGTTTCCAACTTTTTTATTAATTCAATACTAGGGTAAAACCCAAACCCAAGTCGTACCCTGATGGGATTGGGTACTGAATCATGAAATGGATCAGCCCAACCCGAATATAAACGCGCAGTCCAGCACACTGCGCAATGTTCACTAGGCGCGCACCTAGAAGCATGACGTCACCCGCAATCTCCACTCTCCCACAATCACGAAAAATCGTGTGCCGATAGCGGTAAAAGCGGTACCTGTTCCATTTTTCCTTATATATGATCCTAATTGATTGCTTTACTAATATAACTTAGGGTAGTGGAGACAACCCTAATCGGGTCTCGGCCCATTATGATTAAGGTTATGGGTGATTATGGCATATGTCAAACTCTATATAAGGGAGGATCTCCCTAATAGAGGGGACACTTTTTTGCTAACCCTAAAAGATATCTCGAATAATATCCTTATCACCAAGTTTTTGTTATAAACAAATACATTGTAATCGTCTCCCTACTCGAAAATCTTTTCCATTTTACAGGATTCTAAGTGCCACAGAGATATCAGTGAAGGATCGTTTCTGTGGATCAGTAGTCATATCATCCCTACCAAGAGGTAAGGCTATTTGTTTCTTCATTGGCGCCATTTGTAATCGGCTTCAATCTTACAAACTGTTACCTATGGAACAAAAATTTTCAAGCCTTGTGGATGTTGATGCCACAATTGACAATGGGGTTGATGCTGTTACTCCCAACACCATCACAAAGAAGGCAACCTAGAAAGCTCCCAATTTGTCTTTTAACTTCACTTCCGACAAAGACGGAGCTGTGCTAGGTTAGAAAAAAGATACTGATCGGATTCCTTATACCCAGACGAATGGCTGGCCAGGGAAAACGCCAAGAACGTGGAAAAATACCAAAAAATGGTATTGGCAAAGGCCAAGAAAGATACCCAGAAAACACTAAGTTACGGGACTCCAGGCCAAGAACGTGACCCAGTTCAAGGCAGGAATGAGGGTAACCGTTTTCCCAAAGGACCTCGTCAGGCGGTACGTGGTGGAGATCGTGGTAGAGATACTCGTGATCAGGACAACGTCAGCCTAGACGATGAGCCTGACGGCTATGAAGAATCTGATGATGAAGTCAATTATAACTCAAGTTTCAAGCAACATTCAAAGTCGATGGTGAGCACACACTCGCATAGACGAATATTTCTGCCCTACAGGCCAAAATCCTTTGCAGAAAGATCAAAATTCTGCCAGCGCATTACGCTTGCCCCAACCCCACAGGGCCCCAGCAGCATCGGGAAGTATGATGGTTTGCGTGACCCTGATGACCATTTGCATGGAAGTTCCGTCTCGTGGCCAGTCCAAGTTTGGTGCCACCTATTTGCCCAAACCTTAACTGGTGCGGCAAGAGTATGGTATAAAAATCTCCCCGCAGGAAGTGTTGCGGATTTTGACTACTTGATAAAGAAGTTCACCAATCACTTCTCACATCTAAACAAGTACAAAAAAGACAAGGCTCACATCCTACTATGTGTGCTGAACGATAATGAAACTATAGATGACTATATAGTCCGTTACAATAAAGAAGGATTGCAAATGGGATGTGGAGAAAAGCTCACCCGTGCGGGCTTCATCCAGGGAGTCCGGGGTGAAGAGTTAATGAAGTGTCTTACTGGGAAGGACGGTATACTAACTTCCTGGGAAAAATCGATTGAAGCAGCTAAGATCTAAGCTTCGTCTGAGCGCTCTTTCCAACAAGCATGAAATTTCAATCATAATAACAGTAACAACGTGGGATCTAGCAATAAAGGCAAAGGGAAACAATCCGTTTGGACAAGAATCTCAAGAACAGTAGAAGATGGGAAGTATTCTTCCTCTCAAGATGCACGCAACTACTTAAGCAACAAACATCTGCGCGATCAGAGGGGACAATCGAAGAAGAACTATGACTGGACCCCATTGACCAAAACACCATCTTAAGTTTTGAAAACTGAGCATATACAATTCAAGAAACCAAGAGAATTGAGTCACCAGAGAAAGAATGTAGATACCAGCAAATATTGTGAATAACATGAAGATTACAGCCATGTAACAGACAATTGCTACAACTTAAAGATGGAAACTGAGAACGCGATAAAGTCCGGACAGCTAGCGCCCGAAACCTTCCTCCCCTTCCAAACAACAACATACAGACAGTAGTGAGTAGTGAGCAGCCAACAGCAGCCCGAAACCTTCCTCCCTGACCTCTGCTCCGCTCCTGCCCTCCTCCTTCGCCTCTAACCGCCATTAGTTCTGGACGTGCTTTTAATTCCAATGGCAACAAAGATTGTTCGTCTCCTGGAAAATCCAAGCTTTCTTCTTTGTCTACTAGGTCTTCTTATCCTAATAAGAAACCCTCCAAAGGTTATCTTTTTATTTTATCTTTCTTTATTTTCTATATTTTACTGTCTATTTTAGTTTTTTGGTTTGTAAATTCATGAGCTTCTTAGGGTAGAGAAGATTAGGGGTGATTATCTTATCCTACATAGTTTGTTTGTGTCAGATTTTGAGCTCTTGTTGGTTATGAGCTACTAGTTGCTTAGTCTTATGGTTCTGAAACTTCTGATTGTGCTCAAGGTTGTTAAGTTGGGTTTTTTTTTGTGTTGTTGTTAATGCATAGGAAGTGGGACTTTGTAGATATAATAAAAATTAAACAAAAGAGACCAATTTAGGTTGGATGTAGCACTGATGTAATGAAGTAGAAGTTCAAATTATATCAGTTTTTAGGTTGCAGGTGGATTAAGGAGAAAGAACATTAGGTAGAAGTTAATATATGTTGTGTGTGTTTATTTTAAGAATTTTCTAATCTTGTTTGGGGTATGAGGTGGAACTGTTTTCTTCTGTATATATACTTCTGGTTTTTATGGCCAATGAAGCATAAGCTAAAAAAGATGGTAGAATAGAATCTTTGGTGCAGATACTGATGCATGAACACATTTTTATTCCTTTTTTTATGTAACCAACCATGTACGAGATCGAGTTCATGGTCTAGTGTGACCAGTTTTGACTAATTTTGTATTTTTAACTAATTGAAATCTTAAGTTTATAAACCTTAATGTATTGTCAATTTACTTTGGTACAAACATTTTTGTGTATTTTTAACTAATTGAAACCTTAATTTGATATTAGGGAGCTACCACAACAAGTTTCGGTCAAGAATGTAATGCAACGTTTTCAAAAGATAAAAACTCGTAGAGAACAACTGTAGGTATGTTTTTTTATCCTTAAAGACAATTGTATTTATATTACGTGCTTTAAATTTCAAATGACGATGTTTTTTCATTATTGTATCGTATTTTATTATGTGATAAACCTTACTAGACACGAACCGTCAAACCGACCTGAACCCTTTAACCGACCCGAAATTTTTATGTTTGCTCATATGAAATTGGAACACCTAAAAAAGAAACCCAGTAAAAAAATTTTGAATCCACCACTGACCATATCCCTTCAATGTTCATGCATGTTTGCATCTACAAGTGCCTACATATACGTACCAGACCATAAACACAATTTAAAATCATGCAAAGGTTTTTACTTGATTTTGGTTTATTCGATTTGTGCCAAACATTTAATGATCATGTCCATTTAGGATAAAAGAAATTATTGCAATTTTTGGACATACATGGGTTTTAAGGGTTTTTTTTACAGCAATTAGTACTCTACTCTATTTTCCCGTTGCTTTAATTTGAACATTGGATCTCTTTTTTTAAAGACTAAGCAGTGATGGAGTTTGAAAAACTTTTTATGGGTCGGACTTAATACGTGTAAAATTTTCAGACGAAAATACATAAATTTATACTAACTACTGAGGAAAAACGCATAGATGTGGGACACCTCCTGACCTTAACTATACTTCGTCCTTAGCACTAAGAGACATGTAACTTTACCACAAGTAGAGTTACACACTTTTTTATTATAAATCCAACTTGTTTTATCTCATTTCAAAAAGGAAGAAACCATAGTAATTGTTTTGGTCAAAAATTAATAAGCAAGTTTTGTATTCTAAATTAATTATGTAAGGTAGAGTGTTAAAATAGTTTTGTAAACTTGTTATAATAAAATTAGTAATATCTTGAGAAAACTGAGGTTTTAAATATAAAGACAAAGGTTTGACAATTAGTGACTGATATGCTCAGGATATCACTATAATAACAGATATTAAAACAATGACATCCTTGGGATGAAACAAATAAGAATAAAGGTAAAGTAGCAATAAAGGACACGAGATATACAAGGAAAGCCCTTGATCAGTTTAGATGTCTGGAATAAAACCTCGGGAGCAGAAAAAAGTCCCCTGCTTTGATGATTTTATTAAAAGAAATTAAAAAGTACAACTTTGGAAACTTATGGATTGATTTACTAAGTGCTACAATCGGTAAGTGTGTTGTGAGTGAAAGAAAATGAGTAATAGCTGAAAGTAGAAAGCTGTAGGTGTCCTAAGTGATCGACCAAAGTCCCTTATACTAGAAAATGAAATAACTAATATCCCGAGATATATGTGATTGCATATAGTAGGTCCAAGTAGCCGTTGCAAGTCTTCCCTTCTTCATACCTCTTCTAACTGGTATCAATTGATCCTCCAAGAGTTAAGCAAGACCGAGTCTTCAGTTAGTTAGTTGAATTAGACCTGCATAAAGGATTTAATTCGACAAGGACTATTAGTCATTCTTAGGATATATCAAATAGACATGCCCTGAACACAATAATATCCCAATTATCCCGGGGATGTACACTCGGTATACATAATAAATATATCCCTCAAATATTCAGCACCAACAGTAATGACCCTAAAATTATAACGTTATGCATTTTAGAGATAACGGTCATAATTTTTCTAGATAAACACTCAAGTGCTGACGTCAACATGTCAGTCGATTTGACATGTTGTTATATCCGAGGCACTCATTGCAGAGTAGCCGTTGGAGTTTATCTCTCATCATCTCTATACGTAGGGGTTTCCTTTGCCTTTAAAACCACATTCTTGTTATTCAAAAGGTATTCCCTTTATTCTTCTCTTTTTTCTTTACCACTTGCAAAAAAAATTAACTTGCAAAACCCGATGACAAACAAACGTACTAGAGCCACTACTAGTGCTGAAATCACTCGTGATTTTTAGCCCCAACGTTTGCTTCATAATCCTAAAGACGAGATACGTACTTTCACTAATAAGGATATCTCGGCTCTTCAACAATCATGGGTTTTCCCAGAGTCTGCCAAAAAGAAACATATTCCTAAAGGTGTGTGGCTAAAAGACCTTGGGTTCACCTTTAGGGATCCAACCTTTACCAAGGAATCATACACACATCTAGTGCGATACTTGTCATGAGGCTTGAATAAAGAAGTGGCACCAGAGGTTTAGTTTATTTGCATAATAAGTCGAGGGTCGCAAGAATTACTTCATACGCATTGGATCATGGTGATTAGAAGCTTGTCTATGAGTGGAAAGCTCCTATGTTCTAGTGTTGTCATCTTTAGATGATTGTATCCATCTAGTATTCTCTAAACTTTTGGATTCGTTAGACTGTTTATATTATTAGTAGTTTATTCTTAGTTATTTGATGTGTTTATCTTCTTAAGTAATTCTTGTTTCTTTATTCTTTGTGACAAGTTCAATTAGTAGTTAACTTAACAATACTAAAACCAACCTAAACTTAACTTAACTTAAAACTATCATGGGGTTGGTATGACTTTTGGTAGTCCCAACCTAGATCCAATGTGAGGTATCTGGTATTGAGACTGATACTTCGGGTTTCTAATATCCAAACTAGATTCCAAACAAAGGCTTCTGAAGTGAACCAGATTTGGGTTACAAGTTTTGGTATCGTTCCAGATGTGTGTATGATTCCTTGGTAAAGGTTGGATCCCTAAAGGTGAACCCAGGGTCTTTGAGCCACACACTTTTAGGAATATGTTTCTCCTTTTTTAAAAATTTTAATTTTTTTATTTTATTTTTATATTTATGACTCAAACTACCTGAAAATAAAAACGAAATTCCTATCCCCACACTTGAACGACACATTGTCCTCAATGTGAGAGTAGGAATAAAATAAAGTAGAAATAAAAAAAATACAACAAAAAGGAACAGAGTCCCCTGTATATAAGCAATGTAGCTGCAAACGATCTTATGTTTTCCTTCTAACCAGGTCGTATACCATTTCATTCGCAGCCTTTGACTCAAACCTGACAAATAAAAACTAAAAAGAAGATTTAAAAACAAATGGTTACCTTAAATGATTGTTGAATCGTCCCCACCCGAATGGAGATTGAGTACAGGTGGCTAGATATATTAGACAAACCAATGACTAAAAATTGACTCTCTCCATCATCCCCACACTTGAAGGAAAGATATCCTCAAAGTGGGTTAAGAGAAAACCGACTCAATAAAACTATAAAAGCTGGGACTGACTCAAAATACAAAAATACAGGAAACATACTTGGAAGGCAAGATGGTGGTTAGTTGTTGGGTCTGCTGACCTGGAGAAGAACAGATGATTGAAAGCCAAAATATACTAAGTGTTTGATCAAGAATAAAGAACAGTTGTTACAATAAAGCTTCCTCCAAAGAACTGCTGATTCCCAAACTGCTGCTGCTTAACATCTGATACAAGACAACTGCTGCTGATGAAAAGTCTGATGGATAAAGTCTGAAGAGCAAAAGTCTGATAAAGAACAAGTGCTGATCAAAGATCTGAAGAACAAAGGTCTGTTGAACCAACAGCACTTTGGTTCAACAGATGATAAGAAGACATCAGAGCTTTAGTTTAACAGAGTTTATTAACAGTTGTTTCAATGTAACAGTAGTTTATTGTTTAAACAGATGTTATAGTTTGTTAGTCAGTTAGGGGTCGCTTTCTAGGTGACGTCAGCAACTGATCATCAGAGGTTTGTACTTGTCTATAAATAGAACAGTACTTGTACTGTTCTATTTGTCACTCGTCATTCTCTTTAGACAAACATTCTCTGAGTGATCAGGCTGAGGGGGAGTTAATTGTACTATTGTAATCTTTCAGTTTAATGAAAGCATTCGATTGAAAACAATTATTCTCTATGTTTTGATTATTCGTTATTCCGCTGCACTTTCCATTTATACTTCATTCATATTTCATAGTTAATCAAAACAGTCCAATACTCAGATCTTAACAATTGGTATCAGAGCTTGGTCAATTAAATCTGATCTAATCAATCAATTTAATACACAGATCAGCTCATAATCATTGATATCGTTTGTTTGTCGGGTTAAAACAGAGTAATAGTTTATTTTCGTTTCAACAGTTAGTAAACAGACTTTGTTTTTGAAAAACCAAGAGAATGACTTCACTCAATCAAGATCCACACAACACTGGCACACACAACAAGCCTCCGATGCTTGTCAGGTCAGAATACAACATCTGGCAGCGTCGGGTGGCTCATGTGTTAGCACAACAGAACACAGGGTGCTGGAAATCGGTAGTATTTGGACCACATGTTCCAATGGTACCGAGTGCCGAGGATCCAAAGATCCAAGTACCAAAGAGTGTTGAGAACTACTCAGAGCAAGATTTTCAAAAAATCGAGCTAGATGCCAAGGCTTTCAGCATAGTAGCCATGGCACTGCCGAATGATATCTATGCCGGTCTCTTGCACTGCAATAGTGCTAAAGAACTGTGGGATGCTCTCAAAGAGCAATTCGGGGGAACTGATGATGTGATTGAAAACAACCGTGAAATACTTAACCAACAATATGAAACGTTTAGTCACATAAAAGGGGAGTCATTAACACAGCAGTTTGAAAGGTTTAACTGTCTAATTAGTGAACTCAAACTGGTTGGTCTAACTTTTCCTAATTCAACACTGAATCATAGGTTTCTTAGATCACTTCAGGACAAATGGGACACTATAGCTATAGTTATGAGAAACTCTATCGGATTCAAAGACCTAACCCTGACCCAGCTTCATGGTAAGCTCCTGACTTATGAAAGGGAGCTTAACCAGAAAAAGAAGCTCCAGGACTCTGGCAAAGTGTCAGATGACTATGTATTTGGTAATACTGCACTGTTGGGTCAGGATGATGGTTCTGGAAGTAGTAAGGATCAGAGTTATGATCATTACATTGACATAACAACTGGTTTCAATAATGATTCTTACTCATCACCAAACAACTGTGCTTTTACAGCCAGTGGTGATATCCAGGCTTCTGATAATTCATCTTTTGTGTACAATGACTTGCAATACATTGACCCTTTGGACCTAGAAGAAATGGACATCTTACATCAGGTTGCCCTGCTCAGTATTAGAACCAATAACTTTTATAAGAAAACTGGCAGGAGGTACCCAGGTTTACATGGTGGGTCAAAGGTTGGGTTGGATAAATCAAAGATAAAGTGTTACAAGTGTCATAGAATGGGTCATTTTGCTAGGGAGTGTAGGAGTCAAAATGGAGTTCCTATGATTACCTATCCAAATCAAAGACCACAGACCAACACTTATCAAACCATCCCTAATGTACCTAATGTGCAAAACACTGCTCACTTTGCACAGACCCAAACCACTGTTCCTGTGCATTATGTCCAAACCACTGTTCCTCAGTATCACTATGTCCAAACACCTGTTGCTCAGGCACCTATGCCAATGACTGTTACTCCACCCTCTGCTCCTGCAGAGACCAGTCAACCAGGTCAACAGAGTTTCTTTACTCAGGGCTTTGTTGATTGGAGCAGTCTACCAGATGAGATAACAGATGACAACATTGCTCTAGTTGCTAACACTGAAAAGGATTTTTGTTTTATGGCACTAGAAACAATTGTTGAAGAGATTGATTCTGAGGAAGTGGTGTCTATGTCTGAAAATGTGACTGATGGTGTTGTTGGTGAGTTTGTTTCAGCTGAAGAATCTGAAGTGGAGGTTGTGAATCTCTCAGACCCCTGGGGTAGTGATGACTGTGACTGCCAGTGTAACTGTGCCTTGATGGCTGCTGCTAAGGTATCTCCTCAAATCTTAAATGACTTGTGCTCAGACAAATGTATTATGGCATTTGCTAAGATAAAAGAGGTGAATGAAAACTTTAGAAAGAAAATTTTGGATTCTGAAATTCAGTTTGAAAAGCTTACAAAAGAGTTAAAATCAAAAATATCTGAAAAGAGTCTGAAATCAGCAGTTTAAAACATGAAGCAAGCATAACCAAAGACCAGCTTCAGACTATGATAACAAAATATCATAGTTGTAAGAAGGAGCTTGAGTCCACCCAAGTTGAATGTAAGAAATGGGTGGAATCATCAAAGGGTTTTGAGATGATTGTCAACCAACAGTCTAAAAGTCATGTGAAATTTGGGTTTGGTTTTAAAACCACTGATCAAGTTTCACAAACCACTGACAAAAAGGAACCACAGTTGGTTGAGGTCATCCCTACAAACTCAAAAGGTCAAGAAATCAAGGTTACTGAACCCAATGGCAAGAAAATCATTCTTGAAAAGTTGGAAGGTACACCCTCATTTGATGAAATTGAGAAATATCAATTCAAACCAACATGGTCAGATGAGTGTGAAGTCCTTGAAAATTTCAAACCAATGACCTTCAAAACCTCTGATGGTAAAAGGGCACCTCAGGCCAAAGTAATCCCTCTAGTAAATCTTCCAACAGATGATGAAACATCTGTTGAAAAGAAGAAAGAAAAAGGGAAAGCCAAGAACAACTTGTTTTGTGATTTTTGTGAAAAGAAGAACCATGTCACCAAAAGCTGTTTTCTTCTAAAAGCATATGACATCAACAAAACAACAAGTTTAAATGATTCTAAATCTAAAGAATGTTCAATCTGCAAGAAAAAGAATCACAAAACAAAAGAGTGCCAATATCTCAAAAATTTTGATGAAAAGATAAAAGAGTATAAGGCTAAAACTCTGGAAAGTCAAGTGGTAAGTACTTCAAAAGGAAAACCCAAACAGACTTTTGAATCAGTTCAAACATCTGTTACCAAAAGTCTGAACAAAAACTCTGCTCCCAGAGAAGTTCAGGTAACAGATGCTCCACCTGTTAACAGATTACCAAGAGGATATGGACAACCCACTTGTCATCGTCTGCCACATGTTTATGAAGAGCCCAAGAGGCCTTCAAAACCAAAAGTGAACAGACACCCTCATGGTTTTCAACAACTGATAGGAAATGATCAAACATCTGCTGGACCAAGTGTTGACATTCAAGCACTGGCAAATGGTCAACTGCAGCTGTTGAACCTAGTTCAAAAGCTAGTCCAAACCACTGATCATTCTCCTCAACTTAAGGCTGAGACAGCTAAGGACCCATCCAAAGCCAATTTGGCTTTGGACACTCACCAAAACTAAAATCTTTACTGATGTGCAGGGAGCTTCTGCTTGTTTAGACAGTTTATGGTATGTAGATAGTGGAGGCTCCAGGCACATGACTGGATGTAGAGCCCTTCTTCTGGACTTTCTTGCTCATGGAGGGGGTGATATATCCTTTGGTAATGATTCTAAAGGTAAAGTGTTGGGTTCTGGTACTGTCAAAGCAGGGAGGCTTAAGTTTGAAAATGTTAATCTAATAGACAATCTAAAATTTAATTTACTTAGTGTATCACAAATGAGTGACAAAGGCTTTGGGTCATTCTTCACTAAGCAAACTTGTAAGATTGTTGGCCCAGAGGCTGTAGAAAAGATTAACACCATCATTGCTGAGAGCAAAGCACAACTTGTTGCTCACAGAAGTGGCAATGTGTATGTAGTTGATATGTTGAAGGATAATCCTACTGCAAATGTCTGTCTGTTCTCAGTTGCCTCTACCAAAGAGACAGAATTGTGGCATAGGAGACTTGGTCACACCAACCTTCAAACTATCAACTCACTCTCCAAACAAAACCTTGTCAGAGGTTTACCATCAAAAGAATTCAAATGTGATGAGCATTGTGTTTCCTGTTTAAAAGGTAAACAACATAAAAGCTCTTACAAATCCATTGATGAGTCCAAAACTAGTCAGTGTTTACAAATGTTGCACATGGACTTGTTTGGCCCTGTAAAAATCATGAGTCTAAGAAGAAAAAGATTTTGTCTTGTCATAGTTGATGATTTTTCTAGGTTTACATGGACTTACTTTTTACACTCTAAGGATGAGACTGCAGGTATTTTGAAGGACTTTGTCACCAAAGTTGAAAAACAATATGACTTGCCAGTAAAAGTCTTTAGGAGTGACAATGGAACAGAGTTTAAGAATAAGGAGTTGGATGATTTCTGTGTGTCAAAAGGGATTGTAAGGCAGTACAGTATCCCAAGAACACCAGAGCAAAATGGGGTGGTTGAAAGGAAAAACAGGACTCTCATTGAGGCTGCAAGAACAATGCTAGCAGATTCTGGTTTACCTCTGTCCTTTTGGGCAGAAGCTGTAAACACTGCTTGTTATGTTCAAAACAGAGTTTTAATCAACCCTAGACATCAAAAGACTGCTTATGAAATTCTGTTTAAAATCAAACCACTGATATCATTTTTCAAAGTCTTTGGCTGCCCATGTTTCATTTTAAATCTTAAAGATTCCATTTCAAAATTTGCAGCCAAAGTAGATTGTGGATATTTTCTGGGGTATTCTTCTATTGCAAAGGCCTATAAAGTGTTTAACACAAGGACAAAAACAATAGAAGAAACTCTGAATGTGAAGTTCAATGAACTCTCATCTTTGAAAATCCCAGCAAACCCTGCTGAGTTGTTTGATTTAGATAAATTCAAATTTGAAGATATTGCTGTCAAAACTAACCCTGCAGGTACTCCACAATCTTCACAACAAGACTACAGAATAGATGTTGTGGTTCCAGACCACTATAAAGTCTATCCTGCATCAGAGGAAGCAGTGGTTCAAAACAACTGTCAAAACTCTGTCACAGCTGAGTCAGCCACTGTTGGCCAGTCTTACCTTCAATCCACTGATTCACCCAGCCAATCCACTGTTCAATCATCTGTTGACAAGAGTCAATCAACTGTTGAGAAAAGTCAGTCCAATCTTACACCACTTGGACCCATTCCTCCACCTCCATTCCAAACATCTGTTGACTCTTCAAAAGTGCCAACAGATGTTATGTCAACAGAGTCTCCAAACCTCTGTCCTTCACCACAAAATGCCATCATACCATATCAGGGAGATCTAATCTACCTAAGAGCTCATCCACCAGACCAAATCATTGGCAACATCAGAGAAGGTGTGCTCACAAGGAGCCAATCTTCAAACATCTGTCTCTTTGCAGGCTTTCTATCCCTTACACAACCTGTCAAGTACCAAGAGGCACTGAAAGACAACAGTTGGGTAGAAGCCATGCAAGAAGAACTCCTTCAGTTCAAAAGACAACAAGTATGGGAACTTGTACCACTGCCTAAGGATGTCTGTCCAATTGGCACAAAGTGGGTCTTCAAAAACAAAACTGATGAAAGGGGTATAGTTGTCAAGAACAAAGCCAGGTTAGTGGTTCAAGGCTTCAGACAAGAAGAGGGAATTGACTATGATGAAACCTTTGCCCCAGTAGCAAGGTTAGAAGCTATCAGACTTTTCTTAGCCTTTGCTGTCAACCACAACATCAAGGTGTATCAGATGGACATCAAGTGTGCCTTCCTATATGGCAAAATTCAGGAGGAGGTCTATGTATGTCAACCACCTGGTTTTGAAGACACATTCCATCCTGATCATGTCTACAAGCTTAACAAAGCATTGTATGGACTCAAACAAGCACCAAGAGCCTGGTATGAAACTCTCTCTACTTTTCTCTTATCCATTGGTTTCACAAGAGGTAAAATTGATAAAACCTTGTTTTTAAAATGGAAAGGAAAAGATTTAATGATTGTTCAAATATATGTGGATGACATCATTTTTGGATCCACATGTAATAAAATGTGTGAGGAGTTTAGGGAACTCATGACAGCAGAGTTTGAAATGAGTGCTATGGGTGAACTTCAGTGCTTTCTTGGTCTTCAAGTAAAGCAACTGCAAAATGGCACTTTCATTCATCAAAACAAGTATGTTAAAAACTTGTTAACAAAATTTGAGATGAATGATTGTAAGCCATGTAGTACACCAATGAGCACTGTTAAGCCACTCACTGATGATGAAAAGGATGAACTGGTTGATCAGACACACTATAGATGCATGATTGGGTCTTTATTGTACTTAACAGCATCCAGGCCAGACATTATGTTTGCAACCTGTGTGTGTGCTAGATCTCAGGCTTCTCCTAGAAAGTCTAACCTTATTGCTGTGAAAAGGATTTTCAGATACCTAAAAGGTGCTCCCACACTTGGTATCTGGTATCCTGCTAATGGAAACATTGAGCTTTCAGGTTATTCAGATAGTGATTTTGCTGGCTGCCATACCACAAGGAAGTCCACCTCAGGAGGGTGCCAGTTTCTAGGGAATGCCTTAGTTTCTTGGCAAAGCAAAAAGCAAGCAGCTGTTTCAACATCCACTGCTGAAGCTGAATACATTGCTGCTGCAAGCTGTACAGCCCAACTTATGTGGCTTCAAAATCAACTACTGGATTTTGGGATAACTGCACTGAGGACTCCACTCATGTTGGATAGTCAAGCTGCTGAAAATATCATCAAAAATCCAGTCTCTCACTCAACCACCAAGCACATAGATATCAGACATCATTTTGTCAGGGATAGCTATGAAAAAGGTTTGATTTCTCTGCACCATGTTCCAACAGAGGATCAGTTGGCAGATGTGCTAACAAAAGCTTTAGACACATCTACCTTCACAAATCTGATCTCTCGAATTGGAATGTTAAACATGGATTAAAAACAACAAAAATGTTTTCAATAAAAACATTAAAATGTTTTCAGAAAATCAAATTTTGCTAGAATGGCACTTTGGTTGAAAAATCTGTTTTTAAAACCACTGATTCAGATAAAACAACCACTGTTTCATTAAAACCACTATTAGTTGAAAAATCTGTTTCAAACATCTGATCAGATAAAACAACCACTGTTGGTTGAAAAATCTGTTTCAAACATCTGATCAGATAAAACAACTGTTTTCATCAGTCTTTTGGTTAAACAACAGAGGTTGGCAACAGAGGTTTACCAAAACAGCTGTATGCCACCAGATGTTTCAACCATCAGATGTTTGCCACGTCTGCTCTCAAAAGCAGAGTTTTGCCACATCAGCGGTTTCACCAGAGCCTATAAAACCCTGTTCTTTCCCCCAACAGCAGTTTTACTGTCTCATTGTATTCAAAATACTAAAAACCGCTCTCGTCTTCCTCATAACCCTCAATCCAAGTTCATTACTTTCACAATCCAAATCCATTAAAATGGAACTCCAAACAAAAGCCACTCATAATTTCCTTCCTTATTTGGTTAAAACCGAAGACAACACACCATTTCATTCCACCATTGACATCATCAATAACTCAAAATATAAAAATGTTCTTATTGCTGATGCCCCCATATACCTGGAAACACTCCAAGAATTCTGGGCGAATGCTGAAGTCTTATACCAAGACAAAAAGCCAACTTCCATAATTTCAAAAATTGGAGACACCAGTATCGCCATAACCCCTGAAATCATATCCACTACCTTCTCACTGAACGACTTGTCAGGTATGGAAACTTTTCCAAAAACAGAGCTTCACACTGAGTTTCAAGAGAGAGGGTATGATGCTCAAATGACTGGTTCAACATTATACAAAAAGTTTTTCCCACCAGTCATGAAATTTTTCTTCCATACCCTCCTCCTCTGTGCCTCTGCCAAGACTACATCCTTCAATGAAATCCCATTGAGGATACAATACTTGGGATATGCTATGTTGTCAGATTCTGACTTCAATCTATCTCAGGGATTGTTCTTAGACTTGGTATCAAATATGAAAGCCATAAAATCTGGCTCAAACAATGCTTTTCTGCTCTACCCTAGAATTCTAAGTGTAATTCTACAAAAGATTTTACCTGAAAAGGATTTTCAAAAGGGAGAGTCTTTTAAAATGAAAAGTTTAACTGATGAAACTTTTACAAGAATGCTGGGTTCTTCAACCCAAGAAAAAGTGTTAAAAGTACAAAAAGTTTCCAAAACACAACCAAAGAGGACAAAGACAACAACTGTTGTTGAAACCTCTGTTGGTGAGCCCACTGCTCCTGGTGATCATGGCACTTCATCCAGTGCTGTGAAACCCACACCAGCCACCAAAAGAAACCGTCAATCCTCCAAAACAACCACCAAAACCAAAAAGGGACTTCTGGAAGATGAGATCCCAGAAGCTAACCCTGTTGCATCACCAAATCAACATGAAACCACTGTTGTTACTTCCTCACAACAGTTGGAGATATCTCAACCCAAGCAAACTCCTCAAGAATCCTCACAAAAGGATCTTGTTGTAAGCCAAAGGGAAACTCATACTGAGGCATATGAGTCACTTGACCATATGTTTACAAGCCCCTCTCCCAGGGCTAATCAGCTTCTTACTCCACCTACATCACCACCACATGTCCCACAAATAATGCAACCTCTGTTTGAAGCTATTGACAAAACTCAGGACAACTCCAGTTCCTCTCCTTCACCTATCACTGAGAGTATGCCACCACCAGTGACTGGGGCTGAGGAAAGTCAATCAGCTATCCCACAAACAGAAGAGGAGGTTATACTCCCAGAAGTCAATGTTACTTCTGATGAGGTTTCAAGAGAAGCAGCTACTACTGCTGTAGAGACCATTGTCTCACAGCAGGACAGTGGTTTCATTGATAAGACTTCCTTGAAGGCAACAACTGATGAGGACACAATTGTGTCTCCTAAAACAGTTGGAAGTCCCCAGTACCAAGACAAAGGGGCAGCAGGTTCTTATTCTATGGACTCACCTCCTAGAACTGAACCAGCTAAAACTACCTCTGGTAGGGACTCAGATGATCCTATTAACTTGGGTGATGAGTCAAAACTTCAAGAATTGACGGCTAAAGTTCAAAACCTTGAATCCTCTGTTGCTGACATCAAATCTGATGTCAAGTCAATATTGGAAACATTGAACAACTTTACAAAGAGTCAACCATCCACTGCTGATGTTGCTAATGAGCTATGGAAATCTGTTTCCCCCATCATCATAGCTCACAGAAAATTAGCAGATCAGACACAAGAGACCTACATGACTTTGATCAGAAATATGGTGGATGCCAGATTTAATGACACAAAGGCTGACATCAAGGTGATCAAAGACCATCTGCTGAAGACCACTGGCTCTGCCCCTACCACAATTCTCAGAGATGAAGATGATGATGAATTCACTGCTGATGATGCCAAAAAGGGGGAGAGTGGCAGAGATAGGCTACCAAAACTTGATCCATTTGGAGCACCACCCTCACAAAAAGGGAAGAAGCCAACTGCTGACAAACCAGGGTCACCCAAATCAGCTCCACAAACTCAACAACCAAATGTTCAGATCCCTGTCTCTGAACCAGCTCAAGCATCAAAGGCAAAAGAAGTTGATACTTCAGCTAATGAAAAAGCTGAAAAGGCTGCTCAAGACAAAAGAAAAAGGGCTGATACATTGGAAGTAAAGGCAGAGATGTTGGTGCAGTTGAAAAAGGAACAGCAGCAGGAAGTGGAAGATGTGAACACTTCAAAGAGAAAGAAAATGCCAGCCAAACACACTAGAAAACCACCTTCCAAACTAACTGCTGAAACCTCTGCTGTACAAACACTTGTTACCACAACCACTGCCACCACAACCTCTGCTACCCAAACCACTGAACCTAAAACAACTGAACCTAAAACCACTGCTAAAACATCTGCTCAACCCAAACCTGTAACCAAACCAATCACCACACCATCAACCACTAAACCAGCCACAACTCAACCAACACCCAAACCTACCTCAACACAACCTAAAACCCAAACAACTGCTGGTTCCACAAAAGGACCAACAGATGTTTCCCAAACCACTGCCTCATCCTCACCTTCACCCAAAATCTTGTATAGCAGAAAAAGGAAATCCACCTTTGTTATACAAGATGAAAACATCCATAACACACCACCTAACACCCCAATCTCACAATCCATACCAGTCAATGCCATTCCACTCTCATCTTTCTCACCACACACTGCCCAATTCAGATCCCATAGACCACCACCAACCATTACCCCATTGGCTGAGAAGTATCCCCTTGAGTTGGATCTAATCAAGGGGGAACTTCAATCCTTCTACAATACTGATCAGCCATCAGAAAGATCCTTCCCATCTCTCAAAGGCTTCCCTGTTCCACTCAACATGGATACCTATCTTAAATACAAGGGTGAACAGACTGATGCTGTCATCAAAGAGAAATGTAAAGGGAAGGATGACAGGACTGCTCAGGGCATCCATTCAGCAGAGCTTAGCAAACTCAGAAGGATTGAAGATTATGCTAAGACCCTGAGCAATTCCATGTCTTCCATGCCTCTCAGCAGACACTTGGAGATGGAAGTGAGGGATTCACTGCTAGAACAGATCTTGGCATCCAAGCCTTACAAAGCAACAAAGAACCAATTCACAGGCTGGACCACACATGCTCTCAGGGAAGAACTGATCAGAATTGAGAACATGGCCAAGAATCCTCCTGCTAAGGCCTCTGCCCCTGATTTCAGAAAAGGGAGAGATGAAGCTAGAGCCTTGAAGTTCAGAAGAATGAGACAAGAGCTTGTAGCAGCTAAGTATGGAGAGATGAAATCTGTTGCTAGATGGTCAGAGGTCAGACTAATTGAAACATACAAGAAACTTGAACAAGAAAGAAAGACCAATCCTGATCTTCCAAGAAAACCAGTGTATGATGATGCTCCCAAGAAACCCTCTCAGGCCTTTACATTAGATAGCTTACTTGCAACCTCTGATCTTTCCATTGCTGCTCAAAGACAATACAAGAAGCAGAAGGAAATGTCTGAAGAGGATACAAGGAAGTTCAATGAAACTTATGTAAAAGAGGGTCTCTTGAACCAACTTAGATTCTTCTCTGACCCTGTCACAGAGAAGTTCAGAGAACTCATTGGCAGGCCTCCATCTCCCAACTCATCCAAAATAAAGATGCATCCCAGTCACTCCTCTGACTCTAAAATTCTAAAATGGAAGTCTGATAAAGAGACCCATGAATTGACACTGATCAGGTCAGATGGTAGTATTCAGAAGTTGAGTATGGATGATGCACCTGGCCTAAGTGCAGAAGATCTCCAGACACTTTTGAATCTGACACTGGATAGAGATGCTGAAGACCTCTTCTCTCTAAGCTTTGAATTACAATTGAAAGGGCAAATTAGAGAAAGTCTGATGAGGAATAAAGATCAAGAATAAAGCAGAGTTTTGGCATCATCTGTTCTAGGGGGAGATTGTTGGGTCTGCTGACCTGGAGAAGAACAGATGATTGAAAGCCAAAATATACTAAGTGTTTGATCAAGAATAAAGAACAGTTGTTACAATAAAGCTTCCTCCAAAGAACTGCTGATTCCCAAACTGCTGCTGCTTAACATCTGATACAAGACAACTGCTGCTGATGAAAAGTCTGATGGATAAAGTCTGAAGAGCAAAAGTCTGATAAAGAACAAGTGCTGATCAAAGATCTGAAGAACAAAGGTCTGTTGAACCAACAGCACTTTGGTTCAACAGATGATAAGAAGACATCAGAGCTTTAGTTTAACAGAGTTTATTAACAGTTGTTTCAATGTAACAGTAGTTTATTGTTTAAACAGATGTTATAGTTTGTTAGTCAGTTAGGGGTCGCTTTCTAGGTGACGTCAGCAACTGATCATCAGAGGTTTGTACTTGTCTATAAATAGAACAGTACTTGTACTGTTCTATTTGTCACTCGTCATTCTCTTTAGACAAACATTCTCTGAGTGATCAGGCTGAGGGGGAGTTAATTGTACTATTGTAATCTTTCAGTTTAATGAAAGCATTCGATTGAAAACAATTATTCTCTATGTTTTGATTATTCGTTATTCCGCTGCACTTTCCATTTATACTTCATTCATATTTCATAGTTAATCAAAACAGTCCAATACTCAGATCTTAACATTAGTGATGGGTGATGGTATAAAGTGTGGTGAACTGCCGGTGAACGGTGGTAGAAGAAAATAAGATAGAAAATAATTTTTTTCTAATTAACTCGCATTACATGAATGACACTGGTGATCTCAACGCGCGTCGCAAAGGAATAAAGTATAACTATTCGGGGTAATTACTATTCACATTACGCGAAGAACCTTTTTCACATAAAGTTAATTAAATTTAATGTTTAGAAAAAATTTCTTTTATTACCCAAACCTCTACCAAAATTCCCAATCATATAAATATATAAATAAATACCCGGGATCCGCTCATGATGTAAGTTATCCTTGCCAAACAAACACAAAAACCTGCAAAACAAAACACAAACCAAAAACAAAGAAAAACACCTAATCCTCGAACTCTACAACTTGGAAACACCCAAGTGTGCCTATGCACTAATCACTCTAGCATCGAGTGGCTTCTCCTTACAGTACGAACCACCTTAGAAATCATACACCATCAACACCTCTTCCTTTCTCTCGGGTTCTTTCCTATTCCTATACCTACCTGGTAAATTCATCCACCAATTCACAACACTTACCGTCTCCTACTCTTTTCCCTTCCTTCTCCTACTCTCAACCTCCTTAGGGATTAATTTCTCTAACTCGTGATCTAGATGATCATCTATAGCCTGTAATTCATCAAACAAATTTCCTCTCATCCTAGGCTTAACACCAAACTCTGCCTTCTCTTCCCCCACACTTATGCTCAACTTACCCTCACCCATGTCTACAATAACTCTAGAAGTAGCCAAGAAAGGACGACCTAAAATAAAAGGCATTGCTTCATCCTCAGGCATATGTCACACCCTCAAATGCAGGGTTTTACCGCGAGGTGTATGACACACCAGGATCCCATAACCACTAGTTACAAGAACGACTCTAAATGCCCAAACCATTGAGTCCGTTTTCAAAATATAGTTAATTGTCTAATTCAAAAACTTTAGATAATTGCAGAAGCGTAAAAAAACATAAACTGTTTAAATCCATGCACAAAACAACGTGCCCAAAAACCAAGTAAATGTAAATTCAAAATAAAGTTAAATAATGTTCAACACCCATCAACACAAATGATGCATACCCTAATGTACTCCAAACCTAGCGACCTGCAAAAAGCATGCTAGTGTGTGTCAACATAAAGTTGTTGAGTTCACAAAGTAAAGTAAGTAAAAGTTTAAGTTCCAAAATAACCAACCACTAGTTTCAATAACTAACCCACACAATGTAACTAAACAAAAGTAGTATCGAGAACATACAGAAGTTTATTTGCCTTAGCCCTAGTGTCCATCAACACTAGTAAAAAGTGGTTAATAGTCCACACCCGTGCCTCTAGCACATCAGATGTGAGGTTGCTGCACAGCCTAATAGCGCTACTAACTAATACCCCGTTCGCCTCCAGCGATTAACCCGGTATAAAGTGAGGACTTTAAGTGATAGAGTTTCTCGTTTAGTTAACAAAGGTCAAAAGTTGTGAAACTAGTAAAACCCAATTCACCCAAGGGAATCAAAGTAGTCCCAAACCAGGAACTAAAAAGTTAAGTAATTTCAAACCAGATATTAAGTTGTCTCAAAACCCGAGACGCATGCTTTTGAAAACAGAGTAGTGAAACTCACCTCAGGTTGCGTTGAGAGCTAAATCCAAATCAAACAAGTAATAGAGACCCGATAACGACTCCATGTTATACGTGTCATTCTATAAGTACATGTGTATACACAACACACAACAAGACCCGTTTGTCCAAGACATCCAATGACGTGAAAAATGTTTTAAGTGACACTAATGTTTCTACATGCAATAAGTGACCCTACGACCCGTTGGTGAATATTACGTTTACTCATCATCACATACTCCACATATTATACACACACATTTACACATAAGTACAAGTCACATATAAGTCAATATAACCATTAAATAAGCTCATATGCACTATTTCCATAATCTGCATTTTCGGAGCAGATTATGAGTCATCAAAACAAATACTTATTCAACACATTAGACTCTCAAATTGTTACTGAACATCCCTACATGTTCAGCCTACATGTCACTATTTTTGTGACAAATCCATGTTGAAAAATTACGAAAAATCGTTTATCATAGCTAGGTTCTAAAAACTTTATAGCTGCGTCAGTTTACAAGAAATATTCTTAAAAATCATATATTCATCCAAACGGGATGAATCTACTTGGAAAAGATAGAAAACTCATATATCTAGTTGTTGACCAAATTTAATGATCTAACTCTTTATAAAACTCAAGTTATGGTCTTTAAAATCGACCCAAGTTTCAAGTCTGAAAATCAGATTTGACCTTTGTTTTTATAAAATCACAAAAACATATCAAACGGTATCAAAAACACATAAACTTGCACATTCTGAAAAGCTAACATCATAAACAACATGCTAGAACCAAGTAACAATCAAAACAATCACTTTAAGATCAGGTTATAAGTCATACAAGTTACTACATATAATAGGTCCACTTTTAAACATGTTAAAATCTCAATACTAACGAACCCTAGATCCTTAATATCGCCTAAACAACATCATAAACACATAATACTACATGTTCACAACATACATCAGATCCAACATGCAAGATTTATCTTGAATATTAATATCTATAATCCCTAGATCATCAACATGCAAGTTACATGCAATATCCATCATAATATCACATTATCATGTTAACCTACCATCTTAATCTTTATAAAAACTCATGTTTTAATCATTAAGGTTTTACATCAGATCTGGACAAACTAGTTTATATGTTTTTAAAGCATAATATAAGTGATTAAAACACATAAGATTGAAAGTTATACCTTAAGCACTTCAAACAAACAAATCAAACACCTTCAAGCTTCCCGAATGGTGTTCTTGAGCCAAAGCAGGTGTTCAAGGTTAATATTTACGTAATAGGTGTTTTAGAGGCGAGTTAGGGTTGTGGTTATGAGAAAAGTGGGTTAAAAGTTGATTAAATAGGTGATTAAACCGACTTGGCTCGTCAGACATTGCATCGCGGACCGCGGAGAAGATAAACTTCTCTCCGCGCTCCGCGGTGCATCTAAATTCTAGAAATTATTATTTTATGTCATCGCGAACCACGGAGGACCTGCCTTTCCTTTCGTGCTCCGCGGGAAAGGTTTATGCATGAAATTTTTATTTTCTTTTTATTATTAAAAACTTATTATTAATAATCCTATTATTAACAATCTAATACACGTCCAAGAGGTTCACATTACTGCTTTGGGTCCCGGTCCGTCACGGTTACCGACACGATGACATTTAATCACGTAATTTCACATAGTCACATCATAGCACATAAATTCGAGCATATCAAACACAACATTTGTATTTCACAATTTCACCAACGCTCGAGGTTCAAGACTCGTGTATGCAGTCCGGTAATTTTCCGAATTACCGTTTATGCAGTTATTAACCTATAACCATGTACCGTGTGACTCACTTAACTAACCCTAGTCAAGTAGAATGCTAGAAACGTAAGTACAAGTTAACTAGAGTTCAGTATACGGGGTATCATAACATATCTAACATTACGAAATTCACAGGAAACACGAACTTGTCCACCTTATCTAAAAGGTTTTCAATGATACCACGAGGGTATTTAGTGGACATGTCCGCCAACTAGATGTACATGCAGGTGGGCTTAAGTTCTCCTAGGTCTAGCTGCTTAAAAATGGAGCAGGTGCTTATAAATGGAGCAGGGCATTGAATTAACACTAGCACCTAAATCAGAAAGAGCATTCTTAAGAGACAGGTCACCTATAGAACATGGAACGATAAAACTACATGATCATCCATCAAAAATGGCCTATTTCAATCATTCAGTGTTACCACTCCTACTAGAATGGATTACACTAGATATTTTAATTAATGAAATTCCTTTAAAAATTAGGCCACATACGTGCACTATCATATTTGACTTCTTCAATGGCTCTCTAGTCAGTCAACTCTCATCACTATCACTGTAGACCTTTTATATTGATAGATATTTCTAAATTAATATTGGATTATCACAATTCTTAAATATCATATGTTTACTTTTTTGTTTAAACTGATTATTTAAAAAAAATGATTAAAAGAGTTTAGTCCCTTGAATTGTATCGGGTAGGAAAAAAAAAAACACTCTACCTTGACCCAAAGACCATAAAGAGTTAAATATCATAAGACACTAGTTTCGTCACAGATTCAATGGAAATTGTATAATTTTTATTCTATGTATTTAGAACAAACAATTGTGAGAGCAGTGGCGGCTCTAGAAACCCACCATTTTTCTCAGTGAGTTCATTTTGGTTTTTTCCTCCAAACCAAGGTTTTTATTAATACTTTGTTAGATCTGCCACTATGTAAGAGACGGGTTCATATGTTGATCGAATTTGCGATGGATTTTACGAGGGAAGGTTTGAGAGAAGAAACTATTTAATATTCAAACATAAACATTGTTAATATTTTGATGCCCTAAAAAAGGCTAATAACCTTCAAAGTGACATGTCAACGATGTAATGGCAACATAGTTGAAGTATCCTGGTTTTACCCATAAGACCTGGGTTTGACTCCCACGAGGAGCAACTCGCATGTCCTCTTCTTATGTGGGGCTGGTCTCTGTGAGATTTTTCCAATATACGTCAGGCCAAACTATGATGCCAACATGGCCAGGTTAAAACAACATAGTCTAACTAGAGTGGGGCAATAGACTCTCCAAAAAGAGGTACGATTAAACATTGCTAAAGTTAAAATTCACTGTCAAAAAAAATCTTCAAAGTGACATCATATCTCTAGGAATTAAAATACATGGTTCAAGAAAACACACAAAAAAAGGGGTGAGACATAGGTGGCACCATGACGTAATGGACTAGCAATCCCTCGATATCCAGCAACTTTTAAGCATTAATGCAAGCAAATGTCACTACGTGCATCACCTTAGGTAATATTTTGTATTACATTATTGTACAAACTTTTTTTTTAACGGCTAATTTCACCCCTTTAAATTTATCTATTCTTACCCCTTATGAGGTTCGAACTCCTAACCCCTTCTTTAAAACGGCAACATCTTTACCACCACACCACAAGGGGTGGGTCCCATTATACAACTTTAATACTCTAGTGATAACTAATAACAAAATAGATAGCAAAAAGGGAGGTAAGATGTCTTCTTTATTAAACATATATAGTTCTAGTACACAACTAGTTTGGGCATATATCTTTGTGTAAATATTTTTTTTTAAACAACTTTTATTAGAAACCATGCCCTGCCAGCAAGCAACTAGTAAGAGGCATCATCATCATACTCTGTTAATCTCACCAATAGCAAAGCTAAGGTATGGTTTGAGAAGTGTAAAATGTAGACAGATTTACCTCTACCTCGTGAAAATAGACTGCTACCAAGCAAGAGGCAAAGACATAAAAACAGACTATATTATTATTACAAAATCAAAAGATTTCCACCTATTCCAATCCTACAAAACTAACTTAGAAAGGGTTTTAATCCAAAGGTAACTCCTCCACGTAAGTTCTGAATCTTTGTTGGCATGCTGTTAGAGACCCAATTACTTTGAGCCTTCCAAATAACCTAACAAGCCACAAGAATAACCGATTGAATGCATCTTTTTTTTTGCTTCGAACCTGAAACTTTATGGATCCTACAAGTTATCAAACAAGAAGGCAAAGACCGGATGAATGTTACAACACGTTCTAACACATTACCATATAATCGACATAACACAAAGTGAAAATATGATCCAAAGATTACTCAACTAAGTACTTCTGTTAACTCAATGTTTCACACCTGGTAACAACCTTAAGAAATTATTCATTTGGTTTCGAACCAATCACGTAAACTAAACGCCAATAGCCTTTTGACTGCCAATCTGGTTCCCAGCTGTGTTGTAAATACACTGCACGGTTTTTACTGTTAACAACCCTTCACTGTAAAATATCGATCAACAACTCGACAGGAAAACAAGCGAAGCCAAAATGGCGAAATGCACAATGTTGACAGCTGTTATTAACAGCTGAAATAAAACAATAACTTTAAAATAAATGGAACAATACAAGTTTTAGCATCAATCCCCCTATCAAATAACCTAATATATCATCCAACTCAAAACATATTCTACAAAACCGCTAATGCTGATCACTCCAAGGTGTTAATCAGCATATATCCGCAACTTGAAGAAGCTTCAAAACATAAAACTTACCTTGCTCCTTGGAACAAGAAAAGCAGACCCATCCTGAAAAATGAAAACTTTTGGCTGGTAAATTATATGCATGAGTTTTTGTTGTGCACGCCACCACACAAGGTGCTGATGTGGGTGGAAGCGAGAGCGAGGATTGCATACTTACAGAGTTTCTGAGCATTAATCCTCTTCCATGGGAACATCTGGAATATCAAATCTGTCTTCATCTATGGTTTTGTTGATCACAGAAATAGGGGAAGGTGATACAGAGTTAAGAAAATAAAAGTTGTAACGAATTCAATAGGAGGTGCATCCCGTTTCCCTAATCACGGGTCAATTTGGGTTATATTTTATCTTAAAGATTTCAAAAAGAGATAACTTTACAAAAAGTCATGCAAACTGTTTTTAAATGCTTAAACCTCAAATATAGGATAGAAGAAGTTAACAAATCAAGCCAGCCCGTTTCCACATGCTTAAAATTACCCATTTTGACCCGCCACGTAACTAGGCCCTGCCTGTTTTGACACACATTAAGAAGCAGCCTTTCTTATAATACAAAGGATATATATTGACATGAGATCATCCTCCTTCTCCCCACGGTTACGGCTATGATTCAGCTCTCTTAAAATTTCTGGTGTAACCTGCATCAAGAAATATTACCTCAATCTTAATATGGTTAAAAGTTAAAACATGACATTAATGTTAGATTCTTTGTTTCTTCAAATACCATTTTATGTCTCTGCTTCTTTACAAGATAATTGATGTCGTCTTTTTGCTCCTTTGTCAGTTCATGTTTGTACCTGAATAAAATCGCATTATTAATTATTAATATTTAAACGACGCTAATAAAATTGAACAGAAAAGGACGAAACTAACCTTTGCATAAATGCAAGAAGTGACTGATGCCAGATAACAGGCATATCCCTCGAGTCCTCACAAAATCTCATGAAATGTGCTACCATTGCATCAATAACTCGATACGGTAAAGCGTATTTCTTCTCAACTAAAAGCTTAATAAAATAGCTGCAAATTGACAAAGAAAAAATCTCAATAACCAGGTACCTTTGCTATATATCATGTGCAAACAAAAATAAATAAATTGTCAACATGCTTGAAGCTCCAAAAAATACCTTGTTGTGCCACCATATTCCATTTCTGCAAGTTTCATTAATGCAAGACTGCACAAGAACAACAACACTTAGCAACATTTATGTCCAAAGTAAATAAAAACAAAACTTATTTTAGTTAATTAGAAATAAATTAAGTGAAAAAATGTCAGCAGAGATTATAAAATGCATACAATTATATAAATATATGATAATATGGCTGGGTCAACCTAGTATAATCTTTAAAAAATATATATGAAAAATGCCATTTTGTAACCCTATTTAAAACAACTCCAAGCAAATTCTACTTGTGATGTGGTTCGTTTTTTTAAAGTTCACCAAATTCGACAGTGATACCTGGAATGAAGCGGTGGAATAGAGACTTTTTGAAAAACGCTTCCAATAATAACAGCTTCTCTCAAATTGCAGGTTCTTGACTGCAGACAAGACACAAGATCCTTTATGATTGGACTTTGAGAAAACTAAAATGACAATTAACGTTAACACAGAAAAAAAACCCACAGTTTTGTTCAAAAATGTGTTTTAAAAAACAAAATAACAAATGGTCTTCATGAAAAGAAGTCTTCGACATGTTAATAGATGAATTCTCCTAATATTATCATTTCTGTCATCTATATACAAGTAAGATACCACTGCAGTTGCATAATTTGCAAACATAAAACCTTGCTCGTTGTATTAAAAAATGGCAGTTTATAATTTGTAATATCAAGTAAAGCGTAAATAACCACTTTGGCTCTTACGATGCATTCTCAAGTTTTAAGTTAAGAAAAACAATAAATAAGAAAGGAGAGACAAAAATATATAAACAACAAATCAACTAGTATACTTGTGTTCTGGAGTTGGAAAGAAGATAAAAGGAAAGTAATGGATTTTCATGTTTTATGTTGAGAGATAAAAGAAAGCCTACAGTTTTACAAGTGTGACCTACCTCCTAATTGTGCATAAGATTAAAAAACTGACTAACTGAGAACATTTTAGTCATTTTAAGATGTTTTATTAAAGGTCTGCTTAGTGCTTAATGTTTTATAAGAAGAAGTATTAAACTTTCCCACTGTTTCCTCTTTCCCGTCCCTTTCCTCTCGTCAAAAACTCAAGACCACAATAGGTAACACAAAGTCCCAAATTTATTCTTCTAATGCAGTCAGCTTGAAGGCACCTCTCTTGATTACCACCTTAAAGTGTTACATAATATATATTGACACAATGTAGAAGTGGATGAAAAGTCAATTTAAAGGCACTTCTTCATATGTTTTACTACTAACTTAAAGTGGCCAAATGGAAAGATAAATAGTGGGTCAAAAGCGTTACATTTTTCTAACAGGTTAGTTTGAGATGACCTGGCACACTTTATGTGAATGTATGAGTAAAAAAACCCACTCATAAGTAACCAATCAAAAAACCACATCTACTAGAAAGAACTATATAGCATACAACAAATAATGGAAAATATCAAAAAAAAAAAAAAAAAAAAAGTTGTGCTCTTGATATTTGCTGAGAGAAAGGAAAAGAAGATTTTATAAAAATTTCTTCAAATACTCACATAATGAATACCTATAATCAGCCTGCTTTTCCTCTCTATTCAACTCAAAAGCACAAACAAAACTAAAATAATCCTTTCATTTCCCTTCCATTTCCTTCCCACCCATTCTGTTCTCTACTTTACTTTTTTTTTCATGTAACAATAACAAAATTTCCTTCGGTTAAGATTTGGTAAATTCATACCTCGCATAGCGGGAACAGAATTCCTTTATTGAAGGCAGCCGGTTTATATACGGCCTTTTTCAGAGCTTGATATAATGCAAAATGAAGTTTTTTATTCTTCCTTATATCCTGTCTAATACGAGGAAGTAAGACAAATTTGTAGAACCGTTCCACTTTCTTAGAACTCATATTGGAAGCAAGGATTCTGGTAGCTTGATACACTGCATTTGGTGACCATTTGTCGGGTTCTGTCAAATACAGGAGTTCCTCCCAATGTTGCTTTGCTGGTATGCTCTTAAAGGCCAATGGCAACTTCCCTGAAGTATATTTCTTAAAAATCTCTCCAACACTGCATATCCAAGTTATAAAAAAAAATAAGAATACTATTTTCATAATTCATGTTAAGAAAAGGGATGTTCAAAAACCGTTAAAACCGGCCAAACAGCCCAAACCGACCTAAATTAGCAGGTTCGGCCAGGTTAGGAGTAACACGGCTCAGTTTACTGTTTGAAACAGGCCTGGGTAAACTAAGCCAGACAAGATATTGCGCGTGCGTGTGTGTGTATGTATATATATACATAGTTTTTAATGTATATAACTTTAACAAAAAAATCATGTATAGGAATCTAACAGTGATATACGGACAAGTGTGTGTGTGTGTGTGTATTATAATATAACTAATTTCATGATCTCAAGATTTTCTTAACTTTTTTTTTTCATAAACCGTTTAGTACCTTTAATGTAAAAGTATGCATACCATTTTACAAAACTTCAAAAAATCTAATGGTAAGATTTCGATTTCGTGTTAACAAACTGATTTTCATAAACTATTTGGTACTTATAATGTAAAAGATATGCATACAGCATACAATTTTACCAAACTTTCGAAGCTCTAATGGAAAGCTTTCATGTTAAATAAACAAACCCAAATCGCCAAAACAAACCATTTGGCCAACCCAACCCGTTTAGCTTGTCCAAAAACCAGCCGAGCCAGACTGTGAACATCCCTAGTTAAAACTCTATCGAAAAGCCAAAAAACTAGACATGTAATGCACCTCTTGTATATTTCTATGATTGAATCATCCAACTTGGGCAAAGGTTGAACTCCTGCAGACAAACCTATCTACAAATTTCAGTTCACAAACAAAAGCAAAACCAAACCAAACCATAACATCAAACAGATCAAAACCTGCAGGCGCTTGATCTTTTTCTTTAATTTTCTCCACAATAATATCAGCCAAAGTACGTTGTGGCCGTGCATCCTTGGAAAAGAAAGCTTCCAGCAACTTCTCTTCATCCTCATTAATTTCATCCTGTGTTGTCAAAAAAAAAAAAAATAGGGGTGTTCATAAACCCTCGAAACCTATTAAACCCCTATCAAACCGCCCAAACCAATACACGTCGGCCGGTTCGAAATATGTACGTTCCAGTTCACAGTTCTGTTTTTATGACTTAACAATTTATGGTTCGAACCATGGAACCAGCCATGTAAACCAAATCGACCCACTTAACCTTCATTTTATTTTAGATATAACGATATATAAAGTTGTGCATATAAAACATGCTATGAACAAAATCATGCTTTAAGAAAAATGATCTAAAACAGCAAAACGAAACTGTCAAACCAACCAATTCCGCAGTTCAATTTTGTATTTCCCTACATTCCTACTGCGTGTTCGACCTGAAACTTTCGTGAAAACCAGCCGAACAAAATTCTTAAAATTTAATACAAAATCATGTTTTTAAAAAAGTGGTCTAAAACCACAAAACCAAACTGTCAAACCGGCCACTACCGCAGTTCAATTTATATTTCCCTACAATCCTAATAAGTTCAACCCTAAGCTTTCGTCAAAACCACCCAAACCGGACCGCAAACACCTCTATTTCTATTTCTATTAATTACATAAACAAATTCAATAAGTATTAACATTAATAAAAAAAAAACAAACAAACAACCTCATAACCACCAAACTGGCTAAGATTATCAGAAAAGCCAGCAAAATTATCAACATCATCATCATCATCACCATCCTCTAATATCGTCTTATTAACAGGCTCTTCAGGAAAAACAATATTATTAGGGTTTTGGGCATCGGTCTCTTCCTGAATCTCCTTCTGCTGAATCAAAGCCTCCTTCAATATCTTCGAACTCATTCCCGCCGACAATACCTGTTTAATAATATAAAAAAAAAAGTAGTTTAAAATTGATGAATAATAATAATATTATAATGGTTGAGAGTTTGTATGAAATTGGAAAGGAAGGAAGGAAGGAAGGAACCGTTTGTTCGGTTTGGTGGGTTTTAGGGGGTTTGGTTCGTTTTTTGGAGAAGGATTTGGTGGTGTCATCGGATAAGAAGGGTTCTGGATTCAGATGTCTTTCTCGTTTCTTCCCCATTTGTGATAATAATAAGAGTATGGAGTTGTTTGTTGCTGCTTCTGGTGGCTGCTGCTGCAAACAAACTACTAAAAGTCTAAAAACCCTAACCCGAGAGAGAGATGGAGAGCAAGAAATTTATCTCATATTAAATAGTGGCTTCGATTTTTTTACTACACTAGAAGTCTATAACCATGTTACAGTACATGAAGATGCGATATAGACCCAAAGTCACAAATGAAATGATATGGCTAGGCCCATATCTCCAAATAGGCCTCGAGGCCCAATTATCCAAAAAGGCTACCATGCCTCCTCTACATTCACAAGCATGATACTGTGCACCAACAGAAGCAACACGTCAATATCAAGCGGTTAGACCCTAGAGGGAACCGTCCCAATGATAAAAGAGACAACCAATTGTTCTTAGTATAAATAGGTTTTTTTTTTCTGTCGCGCGTTGCAACGGCGTCGTACGTTACGGGATAAGTTATGGACTATAATGAACAATCAACCCGACTCGTTTCAGAAGTAAATTTATATCGATCCGTAGAGTAATCCAAATTCATACCGTAGAATAAAAATATATTAAATTTGACTCGACTTGTTTTCAGACAGAATAGCGTACATGAAATTAAACATGTGCAGTGGCGTTGTGTACGGCGTGGTAAAGCATCGACTACAATCGACCCGACCCAACTCGTTACCAAACTAAACTAATGTCGAAACATATAATAACACAAATTTATACCGTTTAACATAAACATATTACATTTACCTAATTTCTTTCCTAAGAAAACTTACGTGAAAATATAGCTCAACTAAAAACGCACATAAAAAACATCTATATCTATACATATAATATTTAGAAGCAATTTTGGACACTTTACCCCCTTAGCAATTATCTCTCCTCCATTTGCGAAGCCACATGGCACCATTAGAGAATTAATAAAATTTTCTTTTTTTTTAAATTAAAATCATTAATTAAATTAGGTCAATCAAATTAAATGAGGTCAATCAATGATAATTTACTTCTTTGTTAAAGCAAATACGTTTTCTTCTTAAAATATCATATGCCTCAAGATTACTCCATCTTCCCCAAATCTTAAAACCCTAGTCCTATACAAATCATCGCCGCAGTTCAGTTCTTCCTTTTCAAAGGTATAGTTTCCATCTAACCCTATATCTTATTATAATTTCCATTCTTTTATTTCAAAGGTAATTTTTTATGTCGATACAGAATCCATACGCCTCAAGTTTGTCTTCTTGATTGGGTTTTTTTCTTTTGAGGTTTTTTCTTGATACGTAATCAGGTATGATTTAGGGTTTTTAAAGTATTTTGATTCAATATTAGGGTTTACGAATCATTTTATGAATGTTCTTTGTTTTTTCGATTCTATTGTTTGAATCATTCGTCTCCTTTATTCTTCTCCGTCGATTATCAGGTAACAATCGTATAACTTCATCTTCTTCCTATGTTTTCATATGTTTGTTGCTATGTAATCGTGTTTAATCTATGGATGTGTTTAATCTAAAATGGGTAAAATGGTAATATCACAGAAATCAGCTATAAAAGATAATGTTCTTGAATGTATTTGTGTAAAAAAATGAACATGATTGTTTCTTGGCTTAATGCAGGTTGTGAGAAGTTTTTCATCCGGTAAAAGAGAGGGTGGAGATTTTGTTGCAGCTTATATATCACATAAAGGCGAATGGATATATTGTATTGGTGAAGACAGGTATTGTCTTTACTATAAACGTGGCATGGGTGGATCAAGAGGGTTGGGTACTGGGTCAAAACAGAAGGAAAAAAAATAGATTTTACCTGTCAAAATTGGTTGGTTACCTAATCGTTTTCTCTTCTTTTTTCTGTTTTACCCATCTGACTTTTTTATACTTGATGGTTATGGCGTATGAACTTACCATTAACTTAACCAGATCATATGGGTTGATTTGGGTTTCTTTGTCTCTTAAATCAAGCCATTGTTGATTACCTATTGAATTTTTCTGCAGGAACTTGTACTGTTTCAGCCATCAATCTGGCAAACTTGAGCACTTGATGAAGGTACGTTATTCATCTTATTTACAATGATTACCGTGAACTAGAGATGGCAAAGTGGGCGGTCCGCTGATGGGTCAAAAGACTCAGAAAAAAGATTTGGGTTGAGTGGTTGACCCGCCAATGCCTTCCTATTTATTTTGTCTAAATTTGTAAAATAACTTATGTATTAGATATGTATTCCATGGTAACAATACCCCTTTCGACTTATTATTCGACCACCCGCCCATTTTGCAATCTTTATGTACACCCCATTAATGTGGAAACCCGGGTCAGTTAGGGTTTTAATTATCACTACCCTCAACGGAATCTTGTATGTATCACCTGCAGGTGCATGAAAAGGACGTTATCGGTATTTGTCACCATCCTCATAGGAATCTTATAGCCACATACAGTGAAGACTGCACCATGAAACTATGGAAGCCATAAAGCCTTTCTTTTTCAAGTACCATTTTAAGTTTATTCCCTTTCTTGCATGAGCCGTATTTCATTAGCCATTAGTGTAACATTATTCTAATTCATGATAATTTAATATTCTGCTTTGTTTTACCTCAACTATATGATGAATTGCTATTCAAGTATTGTTTTATTTAGATCAACATAGAATGTGTCATCATTTACAGGTTCTTGAAGTAAAAGCCTTAAGTGAAAGCCATTGAAATGTGAGAACCGTATACTTATTGTTTTAGACTATAGGGAGTGGAAGGGGGGTGAAGCGTCATGTGGCACGTGTGGGGCCTACGTGTGAAAGGTGAAAATTGTGAGGAGTGGAAGGCGGGGAAGAGAATAATATTATATTGTGTTAAAGTTATATGGTAACAATTTATCCAAACTTATTGAATATTAATATACCAAACGTTATAAGTATACAATTGATTATTTAACTTAGGGGTGTTCTCTTCATCCCTAAATTACTGTTCATTTTACTGTTTGTTATGTCTGAAAATAATTGTTATATTTTTCTCTTTTGTGAGTCATTACTTATTGTTGTTGCATAACTTTTTTTTTATTAGAGTGCCTATGCAAAGCTAACATGTTCACAAGGGTGGTTTTGGGCTTCACTTACTCATCCATCTTCATGGTAAGTATTCATAATTCGTAATTAATTCGTAAAAAAATGGTCGTGTATTTTTGAAGTTGGGCAATGAAGACGATTTACGGTATGATTAATTCATAATTAACTTATCTATTTAAGAGGCCGTGTATAGTTTATTACATAAATGCTTCATTAGCAGGCACTAACGTGCCTAACGATGGAGCTTCTGTTTTATGGGAAAACTATGGCTTTAAAGTAGGTAAAAGTCTAATTGTTTCTTTGAATTTCTTACTTTATTTTGCTATAATTGTTCTCCAGTTAGGTAAAAAGACAATGCAACTTCTTTGTTTTACAAATATTTTTGAACATAGCAATTTAAATGATAAATATGGTTCATGATGATAATATTAAGGATAAACAGTTTGGTGCTTTGAAGTTCTTTAATATGAATTGAACCCTTATCTAATTAACTGATTTTTTATTTATCCACCTAATTTTATTATTACTTTAACTAATAATCTTCAAGTGTGGTTTTATCTTTGACTTTTACCTTTATTTAGTATTTTAGCATGAGTAATTGTTTAAAAAAACAGCAGCATCAGTTAACTAATCATTTTGTTTATACTGGAATCAGAATCCCGGAGAACTGGATAATTGGCTTGATGATTTAAACCCCGAGTCGAAAGTGATAATACCATGTGCCTATGCTGTACCACCACTCAAATTTGCAGAAGTAGATGATATGTTTCAGTTTGAAAGGCTTGGTAACTTCTATAACCTTTTCATTGTTGCATACTTCATTGTTAACAAAATTTGTTTTCTTGAATTATGAATTTGTTTGTCGCAGGATATTTTGTGGCCGACAAGGATTCGACACCTGAAAAGCTCATATTCAACAGGACTGTGACACTACGAGACAACTATGGTAAAGCGCCCAAGTAGTTTAATCGTCTGAATTGTCTGTGTACTTACGATATTCATGCCTTTTGTAAGTCATATTTAAGGTATTCCTAAAATTCTGAAACAAAGTGTTCTCGACCCGTTTCTTTGGTTCTGTACATAATTACCCTTTTTTACCCGCTACCCTATCTATAATTCCACCTATATTGTTGTCATATTAAACTAACGTAATAGTGTCGTCTAATTTTTTTTTCATTGTGCGCGTTTCTAGGGTGGTTATGGGACTGTTATTTTACTAGAATCATCATGTATCCTTGATACAATCACCATGTCTTTAATATCTAACATTTCTATCATTATCTTCAAGTTTAATGACTTTTTGCTGATGTCAGTTTTAAAAAGTGCATTTCAGGTGTGCCTAAGTGCCCTCAACCGAGAGGTTCATCGCTTAACTGCTTGAGGCGACTCCATGAGGCGTGTTTAGATATCCAAGAGGCACTCACCTCGGCGCCCTCAAGTGAGAGGTCTATCGCTTGACTGCTTGATGCGACTCAATGAGGCGTGTTTAGATATCCAATAGGCACACGCCTCGGCAACCAGGTTTATAAACTATTCCTGGTGTGATTATAATAGCTGCTATATCTTCTGATGAATATGACGATGCCTTTTGTGGTCTAAGTTCAAACGGGTCGCAAATATAAACGTTAAAGTATACCTATGAGTAATACGTTAAAGACACCATCATTTTCATTCTGAATTTGCTACTAATATGACTTAAGATATAATTGTTTAGTTTGCACTTTTGATTTGCTAAAATTGTTTTGTTCCAATACCTAAGTGGTTAAGATAAGTAATTATGTAGTCTATTGTTGTTTAGTTGTTACTAATATTACTATAATCATTATAATTTTGTAACTTTTTAGGCATTTAGCATATAAAGCTCCATAGGTTGAATTATGGCATCTGGGTATCGCACAAATGAGTTTATTGACACAGCCGTAAGTCGGTTTTTGCTAATTGCATTGGCTGCTGGTGTCAGTCTGCTTGTGAATGTTGGCATCTATCCAATCTGGGCTGGTGAAGAATTGCATAATTTGGTAGTTAAGAATTTCTATGGTGTTGCTAACTCCCTGGAAGGTAAATACTTTTGATCTTCATCTTGAATTTAGTTCAAGACTCTTTTCTTTTGAGGTCAAACATAAAAAATTCAAATTCATAGTTCGTATGGATTTCATTACAATTTAACACAATTTCTTTTTTGGTATTCTGATATCTAAACAAATTGAAGCATACCTACATTTATTTTCCTGGAAATACAAAGAATCCATATGAATTTTGAAACTTAAAAAGTCTTCTTTTGGCTTTAAAAGTTAAAGCACACCCTTTGTTGTGTGAAATTTTATATGTTAAATGTAATACCCGTTTTTTTTTTACGAAATATTATTGGTTTTATTATAAATAATTAATATACTTAATAGAATAAAATATATTTATTAAATAATCCGAAAGTTTAAAAGAACATACAACAAAAACTAAATCTTAATTTACGAAGATTGGCATATCTTGTTGAGAAAGAAAATAAATCTATAAAACCTTGCCCAGCAAGTTAGAAATGGGTTAAGCTTTGACCCAAAGTTTGTAAATGGTTTTTACTTGGACCCAAAACTTGAAAACGGGCTTTCTTTGATCCAACGTTTGAAACATGGCTAAGCTATCATCTATACATATCTCTTCTACCTTGGTCACAAAGCAAAACTCACCTATAAAAGGGCATGACCCAAAAGCTAAACTCTTCACACCTTCTAGCACTAAAATCCGACAACGATCCGATTCTCCGGCGAACCCAAACACAAACCAAAACGCCAAAATGATAACGACCCTACATACCTTTACCTGTGAGTAACTTCTGAACCCGGTATCATGCTCAGAAACCTTTTGTTGAGCTCGAAATAATTTTCCGACCAGCCTGGTTGTTTTCCGACGGAGTGTTGGGGAAGACAAAGTAGGCACAAGGTATATGGTATTATTATATTTAAATTTTCAATAATGAATTAAACTCAAATTTAGTTAAATTATAAATCACGTCCTTTGTTTATGTATGTATACATTAGCTCACTGATGTGTGCACTGTGCTTTCATTCTTTTCTAACAAAGAAAGATAATACCATCCATATTCATTATTTTATTATTTATTAAGTATGACCCACTTAAACTTTTAAGAAAATAATACTAAATCTCATATGTATAATATTTATAATAGCTAAATCTAAAATAAATGTTTTATCGTTTACGCCTAGTTATATTTTAATGACTAAACATAATTTTCAGAATAAGGATTTCATTTTGTAATTCTTGACAAACTCTTTTGAAATATGAGTTTTAATGGTTGTTAAAATAATTATTATATTATATATACATATATTATGAACTAATATTAATATAACAATATTATAGGATTTGTTGATTGTCTAGACGTAACCTTTTATCTCAGTTTTTGTGGTCATCGTTTAAGGTACGGATAGTCTAAACCCCTTCTTTCAATACGTGCCGTTTGGCCTACGGGCATCTAATTCCTTATTTTAAATCTCGCATCAAGATTTTATGAAAATATCTTTTGGAAACTAAAACCATTTCAAGAATGATTTACATGTGTAATTCGATACATGGATTATGGAATTTATGTTTTCACAAGTTTACAAGTATGTATATGAAATCTGGTACCCAAGTCTGTCACCACTTGGGGAGTTGACCCCAAGTACATCGTTGTGGCATAGAACGGTGTAGTACCAACCGTGACGGTACGTGGAGATCACGGCGTCTCAATCTGTTAGCTCTATGAGCATTCTGGTACTTTATGTATAATCTGGAGGCGTATGGATCGATCCTAGGAAAAATTAAATATAAGTCTGGGAATAGGTAAGTGTGATTTGCCCACACCCTATTCTATCTGGATGCTTATGGGCTAGCTACCCTGCATCAATCTGTAATTAATTGAAGTCTGTGGGCTTTGGGTACACTATTTGAAATGAATTTGCTACTAAATTGTTATGATTTTGATAAATGATTTGATTCTAAAAATTCTGAAGTATTTGACTTATGATTCTGAATATTTTTATTGAAAAAGAGTTTTGAAAACTTGAAGCCTTTTTAAATGAAACAAAACAAGCCTTTTTGTCACCCCCTATCCGCTCACTGGGCAAAACTTTCAAATTTTGCTCAGACGTACGTTTTTGTGTTTTTCGTTCTTTACGTCAAGTTCTCAAGACGATCAGGGAGGAATATGGGAGAGTGCTAGAGAGAATGAAAAGACCTTTGTGCAAGAAAATGTAATAAAGTAGACGGCACTTCCTATTAAGTTGTCAAGCTTTGTAAAACTTTAAGAAATTAATGGAATTATGTTTTTGATCTGACTCTGTAAAAGTGACACGTCAGCCCGCTCCGGGCCGGGGTGTTACATTAAATTTCTCTTTTTGCCGTTTTTTTCCAGGTTGTATCAATCAATATCTTGATTGTGTTGAATATAAATTCAAAACTCTTTACTTACCAACCTCATGAAGATCGACTTTATAGCGGCTACAGATCGGCTGTGGAATCTATCAGTCAAGAGGATACTTCGGTATCAAACTACAAATGTCGTCTACAAAGAAATAATTAGTAATTTGTGAATAAGTATGTAATCATATTTTTCTTAAATTGTTTAATTTCATTTTTTTTGTTGTATTTTTTTGTTAAACTATGTTTATTTACTAAAAATTTTCATCTTCATTTGCATGTCGTTTATATAAATATAACGGCATCTTCATTTATTTATTTGTTTTTAGTGACGTCTAATCAGACATTGCATAATTCATATATCATTTATTGGATAAACATTAAACTTTTTATGATATTTTTCAAGTAATCGAAATTCATAGGCATTGTAATATGTAAAGTTCCAAAAATTAAAACTTTGTACACAACAATCTTTATAAAACTCTTATTCCTAGAATAAATATGATACCACCTGATAACAAGATTCCAGTCAAGTTCCAAAGGCGCCAATTCCCAATAAGCGTATGTTTCGCAATGACCATCAATAAAAGCCAAGGACAGTCTCTATCGAAGGTTGGATTTATTTAAGAGATCCGGTATTCTCACATGGCCAGCTTTATGTCGCATTGTCAAGAGTTAAAAGCAGGGCAGGCGTGAAGTTACTTATACTTGATGCTGATGGGAAAGTGAAGACTAAAACAAAAAATGTGGTGTATAAAAAAATATTTAGTGATATTTGAATAGAATGTGTATTGCTTTCTTTTAAATCTTAATAAAATATTTCTGCTACATTTTTTTATATGTTTTACCCCTCAAAATAATTGTACGTTGGTGAGCCGCGTGTAACGCGGGCAAAGATCTAGTTATATAATTAAACCGTATCATTTCCGAACAAAATACATATTACGCCGTTGGCACTAACGTAGACACGTACACAAAAAGAAACCTATGAATTCAGTACGTGTAACTACACATAAAAGAAATGTACATCGTAAATACTTAGCATTCTTAGCAAAAACATAAAAAGTTTTAATTTATTAAAGTTAGGTAGATAATAAAAAAAAAATTAAAGCAAGGCTGGTTATTAAAAAAGATTTTTGTTTAATCAATAAAAACTATTCCCAATATGTTTCCTTGTTTCCTCTCTATCTATCTTTCTCTTTCTTCCCCTAAAATCACCTGCCCAAGCTTTTTATTAAATAACCAAGATGCAAGCATAAGCCAATATAGGAAGCATGAGTTTTTTTGTGGTGGTCCAGGTCTAGCAAGAAAGGGAATCGCTACAGCGACATGTGAACAGGGCTTAAGGTCGGTGGCGGGGTAAGCCGGTCTAACCTAGCAAGTCCGAATGGCTAAGGCGGCTGCCATTGTCTCATGGAAGTCAACAACCGCACCTATGGGTGGTGGGTGGGCTTTCGAGCAATGAATTGGTTTTCCGGTCACCAGTGGTTCAATTAGTCTTTAGATCTTGTATAGCTCCGTCATCTCCGGCGAGGCCTTCATTGACGTGCATGTTCCTCTTTTGACCAGATTGGATGTGACGCCGGTTGTGCATAATCTCGGCAGGCATTCGGGAAGTAAGGGCGATGGGGCGACTGCATTTGCTTCTGTTGAGGTTGTCAGAGTGATACCGTAATTTCAGTGATTTGATAAGGGCAAATATGTAATTTATTTAGTCTTTTTTGTCGGTTGTGCACCGACAATGCTTTTTAATAGTATATATAACTAGAACATTGTCGTTGGCCGCGCGTTGCGGCGGCAAAATTATAATGTCAGCGTTATGGTTATGGACATATGTCACCTTAATATATACATATATTAGTAGCACTTAGTGGGCCATTGAAGTCTTAATATATACATTACATATGTCAATAGCGTCTTTAATCACATTCATGTTTTATGCGTATAGGACTGATGTATCATACAAAATTTGATGTGTTGGTCCTGTCTTCTGGTATCGTGAGCGTTTGCCTCCGTGATTTATCAAAAGTCATGTTTTGTGCTCACTTTTTTCAGACATCCAAAATAGTTTCCAAATGGTGGTTCTTCTTTGGAATGGCTATTAAGAGACGGTATGTTAATATGAAAATAATATGATAAGAAGAATATGATAAGTTGACTTCATTGGTATGACTTCAAAGTGGCTGAATTTGTGAAATTGTATGAATAAAATTTACGTCAAAACATAGACCAACCGAAAAATGTATTATATTTGACCTTACACGTTACCGAGAAAAAAATTTGTCGAAACGAAAATCAACTTGGATTTATATCGAAATGTACTTAAAAATAAAAAAATAGTGTTTTTTAAGTTAAAGAATGATACCACATGTTGATGCACGTTAAACCACCAGAAAGAATAACGTACTCTAAACTTTATAAAATAAAATCAAAACCTTTATGTAAACACATCTTGTGTCACAGCAGACATTAACAATAACAAAGGATCGAACGTAATGGATATAATGGAATGTAAATGTGTAGATAATATATATGTATGGGGATGGTTTAAATAAAAACCCACTCAAAACGAAGAAACCCGGTAAACTCTGACTTCCCGAACTTTTTATCATATGAAAAAATTAGGGAATGTAATATACATGATTTTAAGAGTTTTGAGCCAAAAAAATAAAAAAAGCGCCGAGTGGATATTTTTAAAAAAATAAATAAGTTTTTTGTGTTACATATGTTACATGTCTGTTTTTGTGTAACATACGTAACACAAAAAAACTTATTTATTTTTTTTTAAAAATATCCACTCGGCGCTTTTTTGATTTTTTTGGCTCAAAACTCTTAAAATCGTGTATATTACATACCCTAATTTTTTCAGATGATAAAAAGTTCGGGAAGTCAAAGTTTATCGGGTTTCTTCGTTTTGGAGGGTTTTCTCTCTATACTTAGCCATATATGTATTCAACAAATATGGGTATATACTTACATAGTTAAGTATAGTATCTACTTATAATTATTTAACTATGTCATACTAATTCATCTTAACAGATAAGCTCTCTTTTCGTATAACATACTTATTTAGGTGGGGTGTTTCTTTTCTTTTAATATGTAGGGAGAAAAAGTAAATTTTTTGTTAGTTTGCAAATTGATACATCGGCTAAAAAGTAAAACTAAACTGTAAAACAATGACTAATTGACACCTCTCCCTCCTCTCTCTCTCTTCACTTCACAGATACAAATGAGATTCACTTCTCCCTACCACCACATTAGACTAGAGGGTATGGGGGCGGCATAGGGGTGGCATCCACTTACCGGGCCTCTCTACACCACCCCCCAGGGGCGGCATAGGTAGTGGGGCGGCACCAAAGGCATTTGGTTGCCGTTCAAGTCGGGCCAATATTCGAGGAGGGGAACGTTGGACAACGGTACATTTGACCGTTTAAAAAAAAGTTTTTTTTCAAACTATATAAACCCAAACACTCCATACCCTTTTTCACCACAACTTTTATAAAAACTCTCTCAAATACTCTCACTATATTTAAACCAATAATTATTTATAAAAAATCCAAACCCTCAAACAACCATGTCGTTATCATCTTCTTCGTCGTCTTCGTCTTCTTCGGGTTCATCATCTACAAACGAAGCCGTAAATTTTGTTATAAACATCGTGGCGCAAGTGGCGCAGATTAGTGCCGAGGAGCAAGGAGATGAAGTCGATTCGGTACCTCGAACTAGGAAAGTGGCTATAAATAGAGACCGAGAGGGTAAGTTTTATATTTTTTTATTATTTATGTGTATTATATTTATTTTTTTTAACATTTTAGATTTTTATTGTGTTTACATTTTTGTAAATATATTGTAGATTTTTATTGTGTTTATATTTTTGTAAATATGTATAGGTGCCCATGATAGATTGGTGGCCGATTATTTTGCCGACGAACCCTTATACTTGGCGGAAGATTTTAGGCGTCGGTTCCGAATGAGTAGAAGATTGTTCTTACGTATAGCCGATGATGTGGCTAACTTCGACCCATTTTTTACCTTACGATACGATGCTAGAGGCAAAAGGGGGTTCACCACCCTACAAAAATGCACGGCGACACTTCGGCAACTAGCGTACGGGACTGCGGCGGATGCGTGGGACGAGTATTTATAGATGTTGGAAAGAACTGCACGAGAAAGTCTGTACAAGTTTAGCAAGTGTGTGGTGAAGCTTTACAGCAAGAAATATTTGCGAAAACCAAACTCCAGTGAGGTCCTACAATTGTATCAGTTTCACCACCAACAACATGGTTTTCCAGGAATGCTCGGAAGCATTGATTGCTACCATTGGCCTTGGAGAAACTGCCCGGTAGCATGGCGCGGAATGTTCAAACGAGGGGATCAAGAATATCCATCAATAATCTTGGAGGCGGTGTGTTCACAAGATCTATGGGTTTGGCATGCTTTCTTTGGCGTTCCTCGTTCGAACAACGACATTAATGTTATTAACCAGTCGGAGATTTTTGACGATGTCATAAAAGGAACCAGTCCGGATACCAGCTTTACAGTACCGGGGGTGGAGTATAGGCGCGATTATTATCTTGCTGATGGAATCTACCCATCTTACTCGACGATCGTTAAAAGTATTCACCACCCGTTCGATGAAAAAAGAAAGAAATTTGCCAAGTATCAAGAGGCGGCAAGAAAGGACATTGAACGATTATTTGGTGTTCTACAAGCAAGATGACACATCATTGCAAACTCGGCATGTATGTTCACTCCTAAAAAATTGCGTTACTGTATGTATGCTTGTATCTTGTTACATAACATGATACTCGAAGACGAAGGCGCCGCCAATTGTGCGTATGACGAGAATGCCCCGCCGGAGAATACGGTGCCTGTCAACCCACATCAACAAGATTTAAACGAGTTCTCGTTACATAACGAGTTCACACATCGCAATCTTCAAGCAGACTTGGTTGAATATATTTGGAACAACGGGCAAGAGTAGATTATTTGTAAAATTTTTTTATTTCGAGCAGCTTACTTTAATTTTAGTTATTTTTTTTAAATTATTTGTAATGGTTTTAATGTAATATTTACTTTTTAATATTAATATTAGAATATCTACTTTTTTATTGTAACATTAAAAAAAACAAAAAAAAAAGAAAAAAACATTAAATGATGATGGGCCTCTCCACACCCCTAGGACCATCATCCTGTTGATGCTCATACCCTACGCTGACGTGGCAGCTGAGGTGGAGGAGCATCATCCATGATGGGCCTCCTCCACACCTAGTAGTCTTAGCCATCATGTCACACACACACACTTTCTCTCACCACTTTCTCTTTCTTTTTCTCCACACCACCTCCATAACCACTCTATCTCCACACAAACTTTCACCAAGTTACTACCTATCTAAAAACACTTTCACTTTCTCTCTTGAAAATACCCAAATAATGGAGCTACGCAGATCCATCGATCAACGTTTCGTTGGTGGTTGCATGGTGTTAAAACCCCCGTATTTGTCATATGTTACATCACACCAAATCCCAATTGCCTTTGTTGATACTCGCTTTATCTGACGGTGGCCTGGTAAGTGGCAATGGCGAGGCGTTTGGCGGTGAAACTACCGCTAAACTGATAAGCGATCAATTGGTTGTACCCCATGCTTAAGACGCTTGTACTACTATTGTATCATATATTAAAAAAAACTTAGACCAGTCGCGCACTGTTAAAACTATGACAATCATCGTCATCTCATCTCAAACCACCACCGTCATCTCGTCTTCAAACCACCAACCATCTAATTCTCAAGCAACCATAGCAACTGGCATCTCTCACAGCTGACCGAAAAGATGGAGAGAGGACTTTAGAGCGAGAGAGAGTAAAGTATTATAGAGAGAGAAACAAACTTGGATACATATTAACATAGCTTTGAGTAATTTCGTAATTTAAGATGGGCAGTATGGTAATTTGGTCGTACCCACTGACCATGAATTTTAAGAATATATATAATTTGTGATGTCTCTCTTTTTTATTTTTTTTCTTTTTATCTCCGCGACTACTTCCGGGACTTTTATCTTTTTATCCGAAAATATGCACTCGTTCCTTGCTTTCCAAATGCGTTAAAGAGCAATGAACAAGATACCTTGGAACGCCATCTTGTTTACCCCTTTAAAATTGTCACACCCCGCCAAGACGTAAACATGTGATGTAACTCAAAAGTTTTTCAAGCACAAGATTCAAGCAAACAACTAAATAAAACATAAGCTTTGATTTCAACTTGTCAAAGGTTACAATTCGAGAAATTCATTGTTTTTGGAAATCTAAGGATCTTATATCCAAACTTTGTAAGACTTGATAGTTCAAATAAAAATCCCCGCCAAAGTAATGTCGTGTAACGCGTGCTTGAATCCCAAGTTCCATTCATGAAAATCTATTCCTGAAAAACATGCATAAAAGATTTTGTCAACATAAAGTTGGTGAGTTCACAGGTTTTGTGACTCTTTGTAAATTGTTCATGTATGTTTGGGAAAATCCCGTGAATTGTTTATGAAACTTGTAACTTGTTTGTGAAAACCATGATTTGTCCTATGGGAATCCTTGTAGGGTATTTCTTGGACTGTGTCTTTTGTACATAAAAATCATACACTTAGAATCCTCGTAAGGTATCCTTTAGGATGATTTGGAAAACTCGTAAAACATTCCTTTGGAATATTATTGTAAACTTGTAAATATATTCCCTTGGAATATATCATGAAAACTATTTGGTAAGTATTGTATTACTTCTTAATGTTCGAGAAAATGTACACAGGCCTATGAATTCGTGAATGATCAGGTTTCTGGTTATCTATAAACCAGAATGAATCATTGCCTAGCTAGGGCAATGACGTGTGTGTCAACATGAGCCTATAACCAAACCTAAACGTGTTGTGTCTCGCCCATTGTACACTAAAGACAATGTATGAATGTTCAGGAATAACATGCACTCTTTTGATACATGCAATCAGGTTAGCACGACTAATCAAGAGTGGGAGTGTTAGCCCAATAGTACTATTCAAGTGTTCAACGGCTAAGTCCATAGCTAATGGTTATAGTAATGAAATGACACGAGGACTTCCTTGCGCAAATTGTTTTGTACCAGGATGTCACACCCCGCCAAGGCTAAAACACGGGAATGCGACCTTGAAAGGTTTTCAAGCACAAGGTACAAGCAACACACATAATTTTATTTAAAAGATATCACCATAGGATGATTATTATCATAAAACTTAATAAAAGTTGAGAAACATTGTCTGGAGACTAGTGCATTGTCTGAATAACCACAAACCACAATACTATGGAATAGTAAAAATCCAACCCATGATGATACCACCCAGACACCCAGTGCCTGCTTGGACCCCTCTCTCAAATCCCTGCTGCTCTCCATCAATTACCTGAAAAACATGCATGAAAGGTTGGTTAACAATAATGTTGGTGAGTTCACAGGTTTGAATGTAACATGTAAAATATTTGTGTAATTCGTGTATGACTAATCATAAGCTAGCTAAGCGAATGATCATTGTGCAAAACCATGAGTCCCGTAACCAAACCTCTTGACTGTTGTGCCTCGTGCATTGTACACTAAAGACAATGTATGTATAGTAGAATACTAACACTCTTTTGTATGTAACCGGTTAGAGCGACTAACCAAGAGTGGGGATGTCAACCCAATAGATATATTAAAGTGTTCCATGGCTTTGATAGCTAATGGTTACAGTGTAATGTAAGGATGGGGACTTATGAGATCTCATGAACCAACTTGTCTCATGTTCCACATGGTTGTCAAAATAGAATATACACACCCAATGATAATTGTACTAGTTGTGGCATGTTTTTCCCCCGAAATATGAAAATAGTAAAATGGGGCCGTGAAAACTCACATGACAGATATATATGTGGTCTAGTGAAGTCGAAATATGTAGCAACTATCGCCTAGACAGTGATTGCCCTATGATTATTGAGGACACAGTAAGTTGTGTGTTCTCGTTTAACATACAAGTGGGGCACCCATTATTATGACCCATGTCATTTGATGTGGATGGTGTTTATGTACGGGGGCTTATAATCAGTGTTTTGAAAACCGGACCGGACCGGCCGGTCGGACCGGTCGGACCGGCCTCCGGGACCCGGACCGGTCCGGTTCGGGTGGTTGGACCGGTGGTACATCGAACCGGCTGAGAACCAGTGAACCGCCCGGTCGAACCGGAAAACCGGGAGGTCGGACCGGAAAACCGGGAGGTTGGACCGGTTTTTGGTATTTTTTTTTATTTTTTTTATTTTTTTTTTTGTTTTTGGGCCGGTTCGTTGGATCGGTCGAACCGGTCGGACCGGTCGAACCGGTGAACCGGCCGGGGGTCCGGTTCGACGTCCGGTCCGGTTCTGAAAACCTTGCTTATAATAGATCATGAAGTGGACCCATATCGGCCCCATGTAGAATCATGGGCCACATATTGTCTCTAATATACCACGTATGGTTGTTTTATTGTAAAAACGAGTGTCCTACCATGAGTTAAGACTTACATATGTTTAAACATGAACTAACATGTGTTTTAGCTGAACTTAACATGTGTTAGTAATAGATAGCCGATTGTACTACATAGTGTGTTATCGTGAATGCTTAGCTAGGGGCTAATCTAGCTTTGTCAAGGTACCTACGACTTATCACAAGGCATGTTAATGTGTGATCTTGTGTTGGAAGCCGATTGTATACCTCGATTAGGAGCCTTTACAAATTAAACATGTTTTGATTATGTATAAGTAGAACAAAATGTTTACCATGGTCATGACTTAGAAGCTTGGCTAAGCCGATTACTAACACAATCTAAGGGTCGAGTGTTATGATCAAGAGACTTGGGTTTGGGTTCACAATAGGGCCGAGTACTAGTGGTTGAAGAAGGTTAGTACTTACCTCGAGACTTGGTGAATATAAGCGAACCTTGGAACCTCTTGATGCTCCCTATGGCTCGGTGGTTGTGTTCTAGAGGGGTTAGATCGAATTGACGAGATAAAAGGAAGTTTGGCTCGATTCGACTTACCTTAGCTATAACCGAAGAAAAACTTGATTGATGTGATGGTTTCCTCCTCAATGTGGCTTCCAAACACTCGGTTGATGCTTGTAACTAGTGGATGGTGATGATGCTCGATCGAAACAGCCCACTCGGGCTTGTCTATGGTTCGGCCGAAGGTAAACAAAGGAAGGTAAACATGTAACTATCGACATGATAAATTAGGAAAGTTCGGTTGAGTTAACAAACTATTAAAAGGTAGTATAGGCGCCTAAAGGCCAAAAACAAGGGGAGGCATCATCCATCATCAGACATGCCCAACGAAACTCCTTCAATACACTCTTCTCTTCTCCGGTAACAACCCCTAACCCCCCCCCCCCCCCCCCCCCCACCCACCCACACACACAACAATCAACGAATCAATCAGTAACTTAATGCGATCCACCGTAGCCACGTGGCAGTGGCGATTATTATTATTATTCAATGCATCCGGTGAACCAGTAGCGAGGTAGGGTATAAAAACCTGCAAATGAATTGGCAGAATACTAATAATAATAATAATAATAATATGTTGCTGTTATTGAAGAAACGGAAGAACGGTGTTCCGTTAGGGTTTAAAAACCTGGGTAATACGTGCTATTTAAACGCTGTTCTTCAGTGCTTAACCTACACTCCTCCTCTTGCTAATTTCTGTCTCCAGCTTCAACACTCTAAGTTCTGTATGTCTTCTTCTTCTTCTTTTACATTCATTTTGTTCTTCTTGTTTATTATCCGAATGTTTCTTTATTTGACCTAGGTTTTGTTATGTATCCGACCGAATGTTTGTTGATTTGACCTAATTTTTGTTACTCGAGTGTGTGTATGCGTTACGGTTAGGGATTTGGTTTGTTGATATGGTTGCGATCACACGTATTATCTGCATGATCATCACTCGTCAGTTTAGTATGGTTTTATCACAACAGTTGTGGAATTGGGGATATGGTAACTTAAAGTGGCGATTTTCGCTTTTTAAACACGGGTTATTAAATTCCTCAAATTTGAGTATGTGAATCCCTTCAGTTATGGAATTGGGAATTTAAGTGTAAGTTTGTTGAAATTGTTGCTATCACACGTATCAATTTAACCTAGTTTTATCACCACTTATGGAATTGGGGATGTGAGTGTAAATTTCATACGGATAAACTAAATTCCCCTGAGTAGAGTATTGTTTTCGCTTTGTAAACACCAGCTATTAAATTCCTCTTATTTGAGCATGTGAATTGTTACTGCTGTATATCCACATGTTCATGAACTAGGCTTATGAAATTGGGGATTCATGTGTAAATTTCACACGTAAATTAAGTTTTCTGTAATTGAGGGTTAATTTTGGATATCTAAATATTCTAAACACAGCTTGTAAAATTGCCCTTAGAATATGTGAATTTCTACTAGAGTGTATGCATTAGGGTTACAGTATTCAGTTTGTTGATATTGTTTCTACACGTTTGTAGGTGAATCACTGGCGCAGCAAGACAAGAGTGATTGTCCGTTTTGTATACTAGAGAAGAGAATTGTTCGTTCTCTTAACACCGACTTAACCCTAGATACACCCGGCAGGATCATTGGTGGCTTGAAAGTCTTTGCGGAACATTTTCGTCTAGGAAGGCAAGAGGATGCTCATGAATTTCTTCGGTTTGTCATTGACGCCTGCCACACCACGTGTCTCCGCTTGAAGAAATTGCAGCAGCAAAGACGGAAGGTTACCAGTAATGGAGGAGGTGATGGCTTTAGTGGCAGTTCAGTAGTTAAGGAGATATTTGGAGGAGCTTTGCAGAGCCAGGTGAAGTGTCTTGCTTGTGGCAATGAATCCAATAAGGTTGACGAGATAATGGATATTAGTATCGATGTATTAAATAGCAATTCTCTCAAAGATGCTTTTGAGGACTTTTTTCGACCAGAGACTCTAGATGGGAATAACAAATACAAGTGTGAAAGGTATGCATACCATTCTTACCTTATTGCTCACATACGTGTATGTTTTATATCATGTTTATTCATACGTCGTACACATGCTTGAGATAGAAATTTGTGCTTTTGTAGTTGTAAAAAGTTGGTTGCAGCAAGAAAGCAAATGTCTATTCTTCAGGCACCTAACATTCTTGTTATTCAACTAAAGGTGGGTTCTGTTAGTGACTTTCTTTATTGAGTTCTGTTTTGTATTATAGAATAAGTGGTGGATAATTAAGCTTTTCTTGTGGTTTGATAGAGGTTTGAGGGAATATATGGCGGAAAGATAGACAAAGCAATTACTTTTGAGGAACGACTTGTTCTTTCAAGCTTCATGTGCAAAAGGAGCCAGGTATGTATGATTTTGTTTGTTTCTTGTGTTGGTTTACTTGCTAGTGATGAAGATGCATCAGAAATGGTTTTAAGCTCTTGAGAATATGATATGCATAAGAGTCAAGATTCTTTATTGAGTAAGAGGATGTGACACATAGGATGTAGGCTGTACTGTAGTATAGACAAGGACATGACATGCTGGATCTAGGCGTCTAGCTAGTAACGAATCCTTTAGTTTACGAAAGGTTTGTCATTCTTAGATAGTTTTTAACTCTAATTTAAACAGTATTATCATCAACTCATGAATAATGATCAAACGAAACGATAGTAACTGTTAGCAAGAATGATAGGTGGCGTAATGTGCATAAATTGATGGATGGCCCGTGAATCAAGTACATTAGGTGTTGAAACGTCTCTTATATGAGAAATTGCTATCTTGGACGATATATAAGCTAATTAGCTTTGGGAATTTGCAGATAATTATACAAATTGTCCCTTTATGTTTTGGTGTATCTTTTGCTGCTTGCAAATTATCTAAGATGTGGTCATAGCCCGCTTTTATAACTTGTTATGGTTACACTCGGTTTGCAAAAGCAAGATCATTTGTAGCACATTTCTTTAGGATATGCATTTGTATTTTTCTGTTGGCAAGATGTTGGGAGAATTAGCACTCTCTGTAGAGTCTGTAGTGTACCTTTTGTTGAAAATCATTCTAAATGTTTTTATTTCTTAATAGTTCTCTTGTAACTAGTTCCTGATGCAGTTGATTATGTATATTGCAGGATCCTCATCCTGAGTATAAACTTTTTGCTACGATCATACATTCTGGCTATTCACCTGATTCAGGACACTATTATGCTTACATCAAGGTTTCTTATAGCTTTGTTATAATTTCTCATATTTAGCAGTCTATTACTTTATTAGAGTGACATTCCCGACCCATTTACTTATAAAACAGTCAATTCGACTTATGTTTAATTGTTGATGCATAAAACCTGAATATTTTATTCAAAAAATTAGATTGTTACTGAAGTAGGGTTTTTTATTAAATCAGACCCACTAACTATTTGTAAAAGGTCTAGCGATTCTGGACAAAATGTATTCCTGGTCAACTCATACAAAAAGTATCAGTTTGACCAGTCACCCGGCCCACCCATTTTGCCACCTTCAGTTGATAGCTTGTGTACTAACTACTAAGTACTTATGATGTTTTTAAACATGTTTACAGGATGCTATTGGCCGTTGGTATTGTTGCAATGATTCTTATGTTTCCGTTTCAAACTTAGAAGAAGTTTTATCTGAGAAAGTCTATATTCTTTTCTTCTGTCGTACCAAACAAAGGCCTGTTCTATCTAACAAAAAGTTATCTGCCAAGTCCAACGGAACAAAATCTTATGATTGCAATGGAAATGATAGCTCAAAAGTTCCAAAATCTAGTAATCTGACGTCTGCAGACTCACAACAACAGAAGGTTGATCCTGCCGCTTCAACTAAAGTTGAAAAACTGCTTTATGGTCCTCAAAAGAATCCAGGTAGTTTTAGAAATAATGGCGTCAAAAAGTTCCCTGAAATCATTATTCATAGTAAGGAAAACAATGATAATAACGGTGATGCAAAAGCCTCACACTCTAAAAAGACGAGTGATAAAGAAAACAATGATAATAATGGTGATGCAAAAGCGTCATACCCTAAGAAGACGAGTGATGGAAAGTTTCCATTATTGGAGGACAAGAATGGCGTTAGCCAAAATAAACATGTCACAAATGGAAATGGGATCCAGAGTAATGGAAATGAGCTTGTTGCAAATGGGTGTAAGAACAATGCTACTACAAATGGAACAGAAACTGGTAAATTGCATAATGGTATTGTTAAAAATCTTTCTGATGAGTCGGACTTACATAGGAAACATAAAGAACAGAAGTCTTGTGATTCACTCGTCCATGATCAAAAATCGGTAGTGAAACATGAAGAACTGAAAGAAAGGTATGTTATTTGTCACCTTTATTTAATGCTTTATGCTTCACTTATTTGTGGTTTCTATACAGGTTAGCATAAAAAAATTGCAATTAGATTTTATGAAATAGGAACTTAAGGGTTAGATAGTAAATTCTGGACTACGATTTGATATTAACATAGAACATATAGTATGGGAGGTTAACAAAATTGTATTGTATATGTAAACTGATTTAAAAGAAAGGAGGGTAAAACTGAATAGAAAATCTAAACATGCCAAACCCTAAGAATAAACTGTTATAAAAAAGCGAGCCTAAGGTGTTTCGCATCAAGGCGATGTCCAGGTTGCATCAATTTGAGCTATCATTTTCAACGAGTATGTGGCTGTGTGATGTGTGTATTTTCGCCTTTCATCTCGGCTCTTGTGACCTCGTCCCCTCGGGGCGCCTAAAGCTTTTTAGAACATAGGGAATAGACTGTAGCAAGAAACTGAGAATACAAGTTAAGGGGACAACTAACTATTGAATTAAGATTACTTAAGGGATGTTTTGTATCTCTCCTGAGTAACTATATCAAGTATTATCAAATTTGAAGGGTTAGTGTTCTGGTAGAAAGAATCAAGAATAAGCTCACTCAGATAGCACTGGTCACTGGGCCACTAAGTTGTGTCTTGAAGTTGATTATTGTTTTCTCATAATATCTTATGAAAAGTATTTTTTTTGGGCATGCTTCAGTCTCAGGAAAGAAGCTTCTTCCTTTCTGCGAAACTGTGGTTATTCAGATGATGTTGTGAGTTTCATGCGAGCCAAGAGGCTGAGCATTCGAGATGAAGGCAATGAAGCATTACAGAGGAATGAACTTAAGTAAGTCCCTCCTACTTAATATACATATATATGTGTGTGTGTGTTTATATGTATGTTTCAGTAAAGATATGACCTTTAAATCGGTGCAATATGCAGGAGGAAAATGATAGCTGATGCCAAGGCTGCCTTTATCCCTCAAATTCCTCAATCGCTGAAAGCCGATCTCGTCAAACGTATCAGATCTCATATTGATCCATGAAACAGGCGCCGCATGGTACTCACCACAACACTTCTTTTGTTTTAGTTATGTTAGACGTGGCAAATGGACGGGGGTGTGGCAGGTTGGGTAACAGGTGGGGTTGGGTCCAGCTGACCCGCCAACATCTATTTGTGAAAGCAAAATTGTCTAAAACTTTGATAAAACACAACCTGCATCAACCCATTTTACATGAAGGGGTCAGAATTGACACTTAAGTTATTGTGTTCCGTGTTGATGCTTACAACACTCATGCTTCATTGTTTTGCAGTCTCCCAACTTGTAGGAGGTCGAGACAGAATGCCACGTCAGCATCTGTATGTATTTTAACGAGGCATATAGGCGTGGAAACGTGAAGATGGTTTCTCTAATGCTAAATTTTGTTTTTTTTATAGTTTGTATGGAGGATCTTTATTAATTGTTGCGGACTGTTTTTGGTAAGTGGCTTCTGAGTAAGGAATCTGTTGAGTGAGGTTATTATAGAACGAAATGAGATACATGATATTCTTTCTGTAAAATATAGCTCTTTTTTGTCACATTTTGTGTAATTTACCATCAAAACTTTCAGTTATACTATGATCTAATATAATTGTTTCGACTCTTTACCTGTTTTTTTTTTTTACCTGAATAGTGATCTAATATAATTGTTTCGACACATGTTCTATATTGATCAAAAACCATAAAAACGAATACAGATATTGGTAATGCCAGTGCGGATATTCTGTTCCCTCGTGGTCAGTTCAACCGGTACCGGCACTCGCTATGACTTACGATTCCAAAAGAATACTCTATTTTGAACAAACTCCGTTTTCAGCAAAATTTATACCAGAATGTCAAATTAAAAAAAAAAATTATTATTTTATACCTTGGCTAGTTTAATCAATCTCCCCTTATTTTGTATTTAATCACTCATAGATAGTTCATTGACTAAATGATCAAATGATCCAAGAGTATTAAAAGGGTTCTAACAAAATTTAGAAGTTTTGTAATCATCCCTCCTCTATGTGAGTAGATAGATATATTATATGTATCTATATCCATAACTAGACATGGTTATATGTATATGAAATATTTGTAAACCGCAGATGTATTCACTATTTAAAGAATAAGGTTTCAAACCTCCATCCAAGTGACAAAAAACAGCAAATACAAGATCAAAATGTTTGATCAACAAAACATGATGCATCAACTTTCACCTATCAAAATCCTTTTCCCCTAACAAGTTCCACCTCATTGCTGTTTTCCTGCTACCTTTACAACTTTCAGAACTCGAGCTTTTCGACTACATGAATTGTCGATTTTGTCTCTTTACAAGCCCTAATCCTATTTCTATGTACAACGTAGTAGCGTACATGAAGATAGTAGACAAACTATACGAACCTTCTTGCGCAAGCCCATAATTTGTAAGGAAAATGTGACGTGCGTCACGGTCACATGACTGATGCTAACATGTTGGATTGTTGAGGATCTTGTATGTGACTTCTTCTGTCATAAACATAGGATGGAAATTAAGATTTCTGTTCTATTTGGTATTCTTTTTTATATCGCGATTCCAGCTTCTTTAAACGCTGCTGTCATAGTACTTGATGCTTCTTCAAGTGTTCGCCTTTTCTGAATAGAATTAAAGGCTTCGATTACATCACCTTCCTCCCATTCGTTAAAGTCATCAACCCCGATACCACACTCTAGTCCCGCATTTACCTGTTCAAGAAAAAAGAAAAAAAAAGATTTTATATATATTTTTTGTGACTGCAAAATTTGAAGTTAACATTTAATTATTTTTAGTATTTATAAAATGAATATAGAGGTGTTTGTGGGTCGGCCCAGCCTGACCCGTAGTCGAATCCAGTGTGACTCGACTATTTCGTCATCCGGCACATTTATGTAGTGATATAGATTTATAATCATATTCAAGACATGCAACTATTTGAAGGAACTTAAAAATATGAATATATAGGTGTTTGTGGGTCGGCCCAGCCTGACCCGTTGTCGAATCCAGTGTGAGCCGACTGTTTTTGTCACCCAGTCTTTTGATGTTATGATTTGTTTATAAATCATATCTAAGACATTTAATTATTTATAGGATTTTAAGGTGTGAATATACCTCTTTGACATCTTCCTTGATCCGTCTCAAAGAATCAAGAACACCAACAAAAATTGTTTTTCCTTTCCTGTTAACCCTAACTCCACAATCTTTTGTTACTTTTCCCTCAGTCACCATGCATCCAGCAATCCGCCCGCTGCCACTGCTAAACACCGCCCGAACGTCTGCCGAACCAATTGGCACTTGATCCTGCAAGGTACCAAGAGTTTTTTTTTTACTAAAAATTACAAAAGATAATAAGGTGTTCGTGGAACAGCCCAACCCGAAATGACCCAAGCCCTTTTGACACATAACTTGAACATACCTCAACAGGGTCTAGTAGTCCCTCCATTGCGGTCCGCACATCATCAAGAAGATCGTATATAACTTTATAACTCCGTATTTCAACGCCCTTATTGTCAGCATAGCTTTTAACAGAACCGGATGCTTTGACATTAAACCCAAAAATAATTGCTTTACTCGCGACTGCTAGGTCAACGTCACTAGTGTTTATGTCACCCGTTGCTTGTAAAATGAATTTCAAAGTGACATTATCTTGTGGGAGCTTTTGTAAGGCTTGTTTCACAGCTTCAATTGATCCCTAATCATGAGTAACATAGTTTAAACATGTTCTTTAGAACATAATCACATACAAAAGACAAATTCTGTGCATACCTGAAGGTCGACCTTCATAATAATGTTCAGCTGGTGTAAATCTAATCCAGAATTCTTGCTTGTTGTAACAGCCGAAGCAAAGGACGAAAGCGTTATTCTACCGTCTCCAGCCTTGGCCAATATACGTTCATCTCTTAACGATATCGCGCGTTCCTCTGCCCTCTCTCGTGCAATATCGAGTGAGTCAACCACCTCAAATTCATCACCAGCCAATGGGACATTGTTTAATCCAATCACCTGCAAAGTACGCAATTTTAGTACGTGTCAAAAGTGTTCAGATTTTGAAAGGTTAAAGAGATGGAAATGGGTCAGTTTCTGAACGGGTCTAATGGGTTGGGTAGAAACCATGCATATTTTGAATGTGTCAAACAGGTTTCGGATGAAACAGATCACAGGTTTTGGATGAAACTGTCCATTTACTTAACTGACAAAAAATGTTCGGGTCAAAACATGTCAAAAGAATTTATCAAAACGTGCCATTTTTAGCGGGTTGAAACGGGGCAGACAGATTCGGGTCAAAACAGGTCATTTTTGAACCGTCAAAGGGCTTGCGCCATAACAGACAAATTGATTTAAGTTGAAACGGGTCAGATAGGTTTTGAGTTCTTTTTAGCATGAGCCGTAGTGGACCTAAGCAAAATTTTACCTGTACTGGTATTGATGGTCCAGCAACATCAACACGTTTTCCAGCATCATCAAATAAAGCTCGGACCTGTAGTGTCCCAAAAAGGAAAGCGCTTTAGGGATCAAATAATATGAACTCAGTCTTGATCTTGGTTATATATTTAACATTTTAGCGTATTTACAAACCTTTCCAAAGGCTTCACCACAGACTACTACATCCCCTTTTTTAAGGGTGCCATTTTGCACGATAAAAGTAGCTACGGGTCCTTTTGATTTATCAAGACCTGCTTCAATTACCGTACCCTTTGCATTTCTGTCAGGATTTGCCTTCAATTCTTGCAGCTAAATAATCAAGAAAAAATAGCACAATATTATAATCACAAACTAGTTAAAATCCATTTTCTAAACAAGAACTACTAGATAGTAGATCTTGAGCGTACTGTTTTATTAACTTGTATGCTGGTCAAGATTTGTTACTTGTATATCTCTGGAAAATAACAACTTGAATAAAAATTCAAATAACTTAGCGGAAAATGATAGTACATTAAAGGATAGGTTTAGAGGTAGCATTTTCGATTCACTTCTTATGAATGGGTCCGTGCAATGCGGATTTATAAAATTAGATTTTTATTAGAATTCAACCCCCAACCCGGATTTATAAAAAAGGGAAACAACGGTTCGTGTAATGCGTTAGTTTACCTCTGCAACAAGCATGGTGGTTTCCAACAAATCATCAACATTCTTGCCAGTAAGAGCACTGATCTGTAAAAGGAAATTTTAAGTTTGTTGATGATAATAAGGATCGTGTAAAGGATATTAACACTATAATGGAAAAAAAGTAGTGGCTTTTCTAGTGCACCTGAACCATAGGTACATCACCACCCCAATCTTCCGGTTGGCAACCATTTGATGAAAGCTCTTGCATGACTTGCATGATTCTATCCGAAGCTCCCTCCTTATCTATCTATAAATATTTAATAATAAATTGAGGTAAAAATTAGCAAAATATGTAGGCAACATGGCAAGTAGAACCATTTAAGTACACTCACTATACCTTATTAATGGCAACAATTATTGGCACACCGGCGGACTTGGCATGGGCTATGGCCTCGGTTGTTTGAGGACGTATCCCATCATCAGCAGCCACTACAATAATAGCAATATCTGTAACCCTGGCTCCACGAGCTCTCATTGCACCAAAAGCCTGAAAAAAGGGTTGTTTTTCTTTTCAAACCTCCTTACCAAAACAATATAAGTTGGCAAAAGGTAAATTGGGTAGATCAGATCAAAAGTAGCCAAAAGTGTTCTCAAATCTCAAATGCGTAAACCTTCTAAATTATTTTATTGAAAACTCAGTTATTACTTATTATGTTAAGAATAAAACCAACCATCAGCAGCTTAGTTCCTTACTCCCTTAACCATCTTTTTTTCTCCAGCAGTTATATCCCTTGACTATTTTTTAACTATTAAACAGGAGACAAGCTTATGTGGGCCAAATAAAAGTATAATTTTTAATACTTAAAGAAGCTTAGGGATATTATTGAGATTTAATAGAGAGAATTTAAGAAACTTGCTATATTATAAAAGAATCATCCAAATACAAATGATAGGGGTTGGCCCTATTTATACATAATGAAAGGGTGTGATGCCCTTTGATGAACCGACGTATTGGTTCACTAACTAACTGCCATATAACTAACTAATATAATACTTAGGATATACACTAATAACCCATACTTAGGATAATATCAAATATTATGTCTAACAGATATAACACAACAATAGAAGTCAAGTCACTAAACTGATAAAGTGTTGAAAGTCCATTAGTTTCATGACTTCATCCAACATTAATCCATAAAAAAACTTGTTCAACACAAGCATTTAATCTGTCCAAAGTTCAAGATGGAAGAAGTTAAGGGACTATAGTACTATACTGCTAATATTTTGAAATTTGGTTGGCTTTTACTAACATTAAAGTATTAAACCTTATTTTAACAATATAGTTTTTGAAATCACTTGCACATTCATTATTTATAAAAATTAAGAACAGGACAAAAAGGTTTCATGAGTTTGGCCCGAGATCTGTACTAAAAGTACTACTTGTGACATGTACCTAAATCTACAAGGATTCGATGCAATTACCTCATGTCCAGGAGTGTCAAGGAAGACACATGGTCGCATAGTGCCATCAATAGGCACTTGGACCTTATACGCCCCAATTCCTTGTGTGATCCCACCAGCTTCAGAAGCTGCCACCTGTAAAACAAGGAACGTAAGTATCCAACTACAATGCATGTTAAAATGAGCATTGAGGTGGAATTAGTATGTGTAAAGAAACGAAGCATTGGTACCTTGCTTTTCCGGATATAATCCAAAAGTGTTGTCTGCCAAATACAAAAAATGTAATATTAGCAAAAATTAGTCTTCAAAAGAACTTTTTTTTTTTTTTTTTTTGTAAAAGCTCATATATATTGCTGCTTACTTTTCCATGATCGACATGACCCATAATAGTGAGAACAGGGGGTCGATCTTGCAAATTATCAAGATCTTCTTCATCTAATATTTCTTTCTTTTTCGCCATTTCTTCTATTTTAATTGGACCCGCATCCATAACTTCCACATCATACTCCCTACAAACCATTTTCACCATTTCTTTATCCAACTTTTGCACCCCATCCGGCTTAATACCCTTTGCATAAAGATGGCCAAGAATTTCACCTTCACTAACCGCCAAATTAAACGCTAACTCATCTACTAACATACCTTCTTCATCAACTTCCATGATTTCAACCTTAACCGGTTCAGCCTCCCGGGCTAACCGCATTCTAACCGCCTTCCTACTAGCCTTACTCCATTTTCTTCCCTTTTTTGCCCCTGGGATTGAGACATTAAGCTCGGATGTCTCGTCATCATTAATTTCATCATCATCTTTAGCTTTGGGCCTACGGGCTGATGCACCGCTCTTCTTTCTGAAATCATCCTTAAATTTCCCGGGAGCCGGGATCTTTCCAGGTTTAGGTGGTGCTAAAACGGCTTGAGCCATCAACGGGTCAACAGCAGGTCTCTTGGATGCAAATTTATCAATCAAAATCGGCCCACTTCGTTCTTTTGTTTTTGTACCAGAATCACTTTCATCAGTAACAGCAGATTTCGGAGCAGCTCCCAAATCTTTCAAGATAGGTCCTCTTTTAACAGGAGCAGCAGACGGCTTTGATTGTAACTGTGGTTGGACTCTTTGAGGTGATCTTAATGGAGCAACTTGTTGACTTTCGACTTTCCCAGTTACCTCCAACTTTGACTTTTCATCCGGAACCTTGTCAACCTTTGTAGCTTCTTTCACAACATTCTCCACCGTTGCAATCGGATTCCCTTTCCGCCACACACTTTTAAGCGTTTTAGCTTTCCCGTTAGCTGAATTAACCCGATTACCATTGTTTGCATTCAATGACACTGAGGTTGAAGGTTTTTTATTCGGTAATTCTCTATTCCTATTACTCTCTAACTTCTCAGCTTTCTCTAACACCTCTCCCAACGACTCAATAACCGTATTCCTCTCTTCTCGTTTGCCCAAACCCGAACCGTGTTCTATCTTAGACTCAGGCCGTTTCAACACCGGCCTAGTTGGCTTAAGTAAAAGATCAGAACCAGCTGCATCCTCATCGCCACTTTTATTCGTGGCATTAAGCGATACAGAAGTCCCTTGATCAGTTACAAACACAGAATATTTACAAACAGAAACATACCTACTGGGAAAATAAACCCGCCTAATCGATAACCGGGTACCTTCTAATTGCCCCAGAGAACAACTGCAAACACTTCCCAAACCCACTAAGGAAGCAAAAGAAGCCATAATAATTTAAATAATTTTAACTCACTGGGACATTTTATCAAACACCTTATCTGCAATGTCTAACAACACTTTCTTTACACCAATTTCAACATAATTTGATTCACTAATTATACAAATGAGTCAATTAAGATTAAACCAACATGGGTTTGAGTTTAATTAATATTACAATATACCCAGAAATAAAATAAAAAAGACAAGAGATTTTTTATACCCACAAGAAAAAAAGATAAAATCTTTACCTCTAAAAATTGGGTTTTTTTTTGTGTGTGTGGGTGGATTGGGTATGTGTGTGGAGGGAAGGAGGAGTTGTAAGACGTTGCTAAGTGTGTGGTTGTAGAGGGAAAGGAGATTGTGTGTGTGGCTAATTGTATGCCTTGAGTCATGTGATAATGTTACATGTGTATGATAAGATTTCAAGATTTCTTTTATTTTATTTGTCTTCGGATAAAATTGCTAAAACCTTTTTCTACAAACCAAATTTTAAAAGAGATTTATGAACCGAATGAAAACTAAATGTTTGAATTGATGCACGCTTATTGTAACGTGTTAATGTGTAAAAGTTAGACTGAAAAGTACAACATATAAAAGAATAACCAGGTCAAGTCCATAATCGGAAAAAAAATATACGTAAAAACGTTCAACCATAGACGTGCGTTACAACGTTTTAGCTCGCAAATTTAGGTTGAAATGTGAAAAGGAAAATTTGTAAACGATGAAAAATATAGGGGATCAAAGGTTAAAATAAAAAGTGTTAGGGTTATGAGTGAAAGATTTTTTGACAAATTTGTAAAAGACGAAAAAATTAGGGTTAAAAGTAAAAAAAAATTAAAAAAATAACAAAAGGACAAAATAGGTACAATTACTAAGCACCCAACATTCATCCTATGATGGTATAATCGAAAGTTACGGAAAAGTTATTGGTTCAGTTCGTTACGACATCGACACTCGTTATAACCATAAAAATGAATATATGTGACGGGTTCCGAACGTAACAAAATAACCTATTTATGACGATAAATGTAAATTTAGAAGAAAAAAAACATTACGTTAAGAGAAAAAAAAATACAATTTCAGAGTCTAAATAGTAAATAAAAAAAGTGTAAAGAAAAAAAAAACACTAAAAGTTGAAGGTCTAAATATTAATGGTAATAAAGTGTAAGGATGGATAATAAAAATTATATATATATATATATATAGTGGAAGTATATAGAGAAAACCCTTGTTATATGGTAAACTCTGGAAACTCTAACTTTCCGACTTTTTTTTATGAAAATTTTAGGGTATGTAATATACATTTTTTAAGCATTTTGAGCCAAAAAAATCGAAAAAGCGCCGAACGGTTTTTTTTAAAATAAAAAACGTCTACTGTTAACATATAATTAACACATGGTTAACACCTGTTATTATCGCTTAACATGTGTTAGTCAAAATTTTATTTTTATTTTTTTAAAAAAAAACTACTCTGCGCTTTTTTAATTTTTTTGGCCCAAAAATGCTTAAAATCATGTATATTACTTGCCCTATTTTTTTCAAAAAAAAAAAAAAAAATTGGGAAGTCAGAGTTTCCAGAGTTTACCGAATAAGGATGGGTTTCCAAAATATCCTAACCCTTATATACATATATATGTATATAATATAAGTTGGAGGGCTAAACATCATTACGAAAGTTAAGGGGCCATATGATACATTTTTTAAAGATCAAAGGGTTGGGTTATTCTACAAAGGCTACAAAAAATAAGAAGGGTGAGAAGCCACTAGAAAATGACATGTGTCCAAAGGATTAAACAAGTGGGAGGGGTAATTTTGTCAAAAACATATGCATATGCAAGTCACATGCCATTTCCACCTTCATTTTTAAATGTCCGTAACTTTTTTATACGTCATCTTTTTTAAAAAAAAATTATACCATAAAATTGAGCGTCTTTTTATCTTTACTATGAGTACCATATTGTTATACTTTTGAAAAAAAAATCAAAAACCCACTTGCGTAAGACACAATGGAGTGTAAAACACAATGAGCACCAATTAAATATAGGGTATAAAACATAATCAAGAGTCTAGTAAAACACAATGGACGACATACTAAAGACACATTGAATAGAAGACTAAAACACAATGAATAGAAGACTAAAACACAATGAATACTTTTGAAAAACAAAGTTGAAAACCCAGTTGCGTAAGACACAATGGATGACATACTAAAGACATAGTGAATACTTTTGAAAAAAAAGTCAAAAACCCAATTGTGTAAACCACAATGGACGGCATAATAAAGACACAATGAACAGAAGATTAAAACACAATAAATACTTTTGCAAAAAAAAAATTGAAAACCCAGTTGCGTAAGACATAATGGAGATAACGTAAAACACAATGAGTACCAATTAAATATTCAATGAACAATAGGGTATAAAACACAATGAACAGTCTAATAAAACACAATGGATGACATATTAAAGACACAATGAACAAAAGACTAAAACACAATGAATAATAGACTTAAACACAATGAACAACATAATAAAACACAATGTACACCTAAATACAAAACTCATTTGCATAAAACACAATGAAAAACATACTAAAAACAAAATGGACAAAGTTAAATCATGTGTAGACTAAAAAACCATAACAATGAACGAGCAGAAAACACAACGGAGAAGAAAACCCATCTAGCATGATTTTTTTTTTTCAATTTTAATATAGCAATGTGGTACTCATATTAAAGATAAAAAACGCTAGTTAATATGGTGAAATTTTTTTGAAAAAAAATCGTATGAAAAAGTTATAAACGTTTTAAAATAATGGGGGAATTGACATGTGCATTGCATGTGGAGAGAGAAAGTCAACAATTTTTTTATGCCCTTACTCTAATTTATTATTTATTTTTTTAAAACAAACTAGTCTCAACCCTTCATATATGATCAATGGATCACAATCCTTCTCACCCTTCCTAGAAAAAGTGTCTTGTGTATTTGATCCTAACCTATAAGTTGGAGGGCTAAACATCATTACGAAAGTTAAGGGGCCATATGATACATTTTTTAAAGATCAAATGGTGTAAATGAAAATTTATGCCTTAAAACCAAAAAAAAAATCACTTATTCATAAGATACCTGCAGAGGATTCATATGGATTCATATTTGATTCACCAAATGGATGTTAATGTTTTCCTCAAATTATATGGGGTGTATGTAAGTGGTTATAAATGGAGGAGAGAGAAAATATTTGGTAGAAACATTGTTCACCCCTATATTTTGTAGGACAAACTTCAACCATATTTATTTTTTAATATTTTTGTAAATTGTTGTAAGTGAGACGAGAGAAAATATAATGATAAAAGTATAAAAAATATTATTTATTTAAGAGGAGAGAAAATTTTATGGTGAAATGATAATTTTTAATGTAATAGTGTATAATATAATAATTTTTTTGAATAAAATAATAGTATATAATAAAGTTTTTAAATAAAATAATAATATAAATAAAATATTAATATTTTTACTATTCATTTAAGTTACTATTCAAATAGGTTGTATTACTAATATAGTATAATTTGATGAAGGGGATTCATAAGAACACTCTTAAATGTTAAAAGGACGTTTTTTGCATCTGGTTTTTGTTTTTATTTTATGTTTCGGTATTTATTAATGTATTGATTTTTAAATTTAATATACATCTAATGAATTAAAAGGACGTTTTATGCATCTTGTTTTTTTTTTTGTTGATGTGTATATTATGATTTATGCGGGTTAACATATCATATAAAAAAAGTCATGTCTTTTATAGATTGTTTTATGTTTCTGTGTAGGTTTTGGATTTATTTATGGAACTTTTATTTATGTATCAGTAGCGAAGCTTGAATTTTAAGATGTGAGAGCTGAAAGTAATAAGACCAAAATTTACGTAATATCAAATTAAACTGGTGGGGGCCAACTTAATATATACAAAATTTTAGACAAAAATAGAGAAATTTACTATATTGTGTCAAAAAACGGTAGGAGCCGGGGCATCCCCGATCCATTCTTAAAATATTCAGAAAAATATGAAAGTCGTGAGTGGCATAAGAAAGCTGAGTTGTCAGGCATAGAAATAGGCCAACAATGCTTGTGTGCTGCGAAAAATGATGCCATTAATCAGCTTAAAATATTCAGAAAAATATGTGAGCCATTCATTAATGTAACACTGTTAAGGTCAGCAACATCCGTTTCTTGATCTCGGGTTACGAAAAGATGTTCAGACCAATAATTGAGCTTCCATATTAAGAATCAGATGTTATACACATCTGTTGGCAATTGTTAAAGCCCTTAACTTTTGAACTTTTAAGAGGGAAAGATTTAAATTAACATATGGAAGCGTGGTTCATTAATTATGCTGCAGTCGTAATCATAACAATGAGCTTTCTTTATAAGTATAACCAGAGGATCATTTGAGAAGAATTTTAATTTGAAAAGAAAAAGAAGAAATAATATTAAATACTTTAACTCACTTCATTAATTATCTAACTAATTAGTTTTAAATATTTTAACTTACACACATCAAAACTTGTCCTACACATATAAAAATTGATCCTACACACATCGAAATTATCATACATTTATCCTACACATATCGATATTATCATTAGGTTTATCCTACATACGTAGAAATTCATCTTACATTTATCCTACACAGATCGAAATTTATCTTTCACTATAAGTTATCTTTGCTTTAAAGATATATATTTGAAAAATAATTATGATTTCATTTATTTAACTAGTTTATGAGAGTTACAAAAAACATACAAATTTATTTAACATTAAATACAACTATTAAATGGAAGATTTCTATTGGTTTAAATTTTCTTCTTTTCTTCTTACAAGAAAATTTGTTCTCATTTGAACTCTCCACTAACCACATAAGCACATAACTAATACAACCCTCTATAAAAATCAGTTTTTAAATTTCTACAGAGTTTCTCCTAACCATCATCTCATCTAGATAAATAAATATTTTTTTTAAAAGCATGTCAATGGAGGCGGAGAACAATAATCTTACTTTTATTTGTGATTTGACAGCCAAATATATATGGAATATGAAAGGACGAGTCATACATAAATGGAATCAAAATTTTAAGATGGAGCTCATATTGATCGATGAGAAGGTAACGCAATAACTGTGATTGTTTAAGTTTATATATTTTTGTTTGAGGTTAATGTTGTTCTCTTATCTTCATCATATCATATGGTGATAAGATTCAAGTTGCTGTGATTTGTCTTGATCTTTGGTCTTATGGTTATTTTCAGGGGAGAAAATTGCAGTTTTCGTCCTTGTGGTTTGCCTAAACTAACAGGTTCAACCCAAGCTTAACACCCTGAGTACGTGTGGTTTGGTTTTCTAACACTTTACGTCCTTCTAGCTAACGTCCGTCACGTCTGCCGTTACTTGACCCTCACGTGCACCTCACGTGAGGGTATTATCGTCATTTCAACTCGTTTATTTAACACTAACCAGTGTCTTCGTCTTCACAACCTCATTTCTTCCCCAATTTGATTTCTAAACCCTAATCTCACAAAACCTAATGTCGAATTCTAGGTCTACCAGATCATCAATGTCTAATTCGAGCTCCAATCACCATCGACGAGTTGCACGATGGACTGAGGTTCCTCCATTTTGCAGATGTGGGTCTGAAACACAGGTTCGAACTTCATGGACTGAAGCAAACCCTAGTCGAAGGTTTCACTGTTGTGTAAGTGGATGTGGGTTTGTGACATGGGTAGAGGGTCCAGTTAGTGAAGGGAATTCGAAGGTCATCAATGGCTTAATGAAAAACTTGAACAAACAACAATTAGCTGAAGCAAGAGGGTATGAGGCAAGGAAACTGAGGATCATGCTTTTTTTTAGTTGGTTGTTCTTTGTTATGTACTTTGTTCTTAGTTGATTTAATGTAAGTGTAAGTATTCAACATTGTAGTAAATTTGACCTTCAATGAAATGAAAATGATGTTGTTACTTAAACATTCCATACATTTGAGCTTGAATGTAATGAAAATGTTGATGTTGTTGTGAATGGGTCAGATTGGGTGTTATAACCTGCTGCACATTATGATAACCTGCTACACATTAACCTGCAATGACCCATTTAACACATTGATGAACAATAAGCTGCTGCACTAACCCATCTGACCCATTAACCTGAACAATAAGCTGCTGCACTGACCCATTAACAATAACAACCATTCACAAGTCATGTACTGTCTGACCCATTAACAATAACAATCATTCACAATATGAAGCTGTCTGACCCATTAACAATAGCTACCATTTTCAGACATTAACAGCCATTAAAAATAACAAGCAATATGACCCATAATCAGTAACAACCAATAACAATAACAACCATTCTGCATACCCATTAAACATCATAATCTAAACATTGTTCAAGAACAAAACATTGTTCACCATCAAACACACATAATAAGTTTTAAAGTAGTTAATATAACAACATAATCAGACTTAATCTTGAGGTGCTGACTATGAGCACTGTTGTGAGCTTGGTTGTTGACCTCTTTTTCCACAGCTTCTGGAGTTGTGCCCCTTCTGTCCACATTTTTTGCAAGTTGTTGTACCCCCTTTCTTGACTTTTTAATCCCATCAGTAGTTGTAGCCCCTTCATTGACTTTTTTCTTTCCCTTGTTCTTTGGATCACCAACTTCCTTGCTTGTAGGTTCATCACCTTCATTGGCTGACTTTCTCCTCTTTTTCTTTGGCCTTCCAATCTGTTTATGAACTTTAGGGGCTCTGATAGTAGTTGGGCATGGTGATGGTCTCCATAGGTCCTTACCATTAATTGGCTCAATAGTGTTCTGGTACACTTTCCTCCATGTATCTAGCCAATACACCTCATTCACCCATCTTTCAGGGATTCCAACTTCATATCCATGCAGAGACATGTCCCATAGCACTGCAACAACATGTTTGCAAGGCATTGCAGTTAACTCCCATTTTCTGCATGTGTAAGTCTTGGCTTTTATGTCAACCACATGTTGGTCTGACCCATGCATACTCACCTAAAACCAACACATTGATTAGTCATAGAATAAAAATTATTGACATTGAACATTAAAACATATATTGACATTTGCATACCTCATATTTGGTTGGACTTGCCATAAGGACATTATACTTTGCAGCATCCTCTTTAATGGCGTCAAACATCTTATTTGCATAAGGTGTCAAAGGTCCTTCACATCTTTCAATGACATTGTGAACCACCATTATCCTCTTAGTCATGTACTGTCTAATAAAATCCAAGCATGTGATGACAGGCTTATCCCTTCCAGGAACTAATTATCTATTAAAGACCTCACACAAGTTGTTGAGCAGAACCTCACATTTGGCCCTACCTGTTTAATGTTTAATCTTTAATTAACTAATGCTTAATTAAACTGTTTACTTAGTTAACTGTTTATTATAAACATACCAGTAAAGTGAGCTCTGCTCCAACTTTCCACTGGAATTTCCTTTAGCCATTGATATAACTTAGCATCTTCCTTTTTAACTTCCTCCATCTTCTTATCAAATAAAGCAACAGTTGTAGTACTAGCACATCTCCACAACATGGTCTTGTATTCACCTCCTCTCCAATTTGTTTTCATATTTTCATGGATGTGTCTCAAGCAGTACCTATGCTCAGCCTTAGGGAATGTCTTGGATAATGCAGGAATTAGACCCTAACAAATAACAAGCTGTTTTTTAGGTACTAGTAAATAAAAAAACAATTATAACATATAAAGAACAGAAGAATAAACACATTACCTTTTGCCTATCACTTATGAAAGTGAAATAGGACCTATCATCAAGATCAAGATCAACACCTAGATTTTCTAAGAACCATGACCATGACTTAAATGTTTCAGCTTCCACAAGTGCATATGCTAGAGGATATATTCCATTGTTTGAATCAACTCCAACAGCAGTCAAGATTTGTCCAGGTTATGGACCTTTCATGAAACAACCATCTAATCCAAGCAGTTCCCTCCTAAGCATTTTAAAACCAACCTTTAATGCTCCAAAACAGATGTAAACTCTCCTAAACTGCCTAGTAGGGGAATTTGGATTGGGTTCAGGTTCAACATCAATTTTGAGAGTGGATCCAGGATTAGATCTAAGTAACTCCTCACAGTAGTCTCGAAGTAGATGATACTGATCTTGGTAATCACCATTGATTTTTTTGTTTGCAATAGATCTGGCCCTTGATATTTTCATGAGGGAGATATGGATCTGATGTTTCTTTTGAAGTAGGTCTTGCAACTTAGTCAAGGTTATTGTAGGGTTACCATCAATTATTGGTGCAATCTCTCTTGCCATCCAACCCATTCTGTACAAATTTATTACCCTAGTCTGCAAACATTGGTGCTTTGGATTGTAAGTCTTCACCTCCCATAAATCATTCACAGTGGGTTTGGATATTTGCACAGCCCAAGGACAAGTGGGCTTTGGATACTTTTTCCTTGGGGTAGTTGGCTTTTTAATACTACTTTGACCACCACCCTTTGTTTGCTTTTTCCTAGGGGCTGGTTTCTTTTTCTTGGGGGGGGGGGGCACCTTGTGTTTGAGAAGATTCCCCACTTGTGAACACTGGATTATGCCCCCTGCACACAACTCTAAACCTTAGATGCTCATTCTTGACAATATGAAGCTGTCTCCTTGACTCCACAGCATGTTCTTTAATAATAAATTTCCTTGGTTCATTTTCATCTTCTTCATCTTCACTTAGACTATCTGATCGCATGTCGAGTGCTAATAAAAAACTATGTTAAAAATAACTCCTTAGCTACAAGGACTGCAGTATAGGAAGTAGGGTTGTTGAACCACGAGGAGTATGTGGTTAGTGTTAATAGCAATTCTATCAATTAAACTAATTAATTAAAAATAATATTTTATGAAGTAGAATGTTGTTGTGCTTGAAAAAGTTGATTAAATGATTTGAATAAAAACAATGATAATGAAGAAGTAACTCCCTCTAAGTTTCAGGTTCTAGGTTTCACACATAATTCAATTATTTGATTGGGAACCACATAGACATAGTTCTGGAAATTAGTTAACTAGCTAGTAGCATAGGTTCTTGTCATCAAACCCTATTAACTACCCAATTGTAAGCATTAAGTCAACCCTCTTTATGTCACCCAACCCGTTACTAGGTTTTGTCATCAACCGAACAAGTTGTAAAGAAAGGACTCAAAACACATATCATTTGTTTCAATTAACTAATGCATCAATAATATTTAAGATGTTTGTCATCACAAGCAAAAACAAAATCCAATACTAAAAATAACTAAAAACGTATGAAACCTATACAAACCGTTCATCTAAAGGAAGTTACAAAAGATTTAGCCTTGCATCTTGGTCATTACGCTGCTTCCTCTATTTTTCTTCTTCGTGCGATCCTCTCGTCTGTGTAACCTTCGAACTCCCACAATAATATCCTCCCCCTCCCAAGTAAATTGTCGTCAAAAGAATAATGTGTGTTCAATGTGTCTTGGGCCATGGGCCGTGAGTCTTTGTCACATTTTCTTTTTTTTTTTCTTTTTTTTTTTATTCAAGTTGTTGTTGTTATTACTATTATTATTATTATTATTATTATTATTATTATTATTATTATTATTATTATTATCATCATCATCTTTCAACTCGGGTATTCTTCGCTCGACCAAAATTTCTCGTTTACGCCCCAACGTCCATGAACACCTACAAAACACATACGCGCTAATAAATAACTAAGACCCACTAAAGCACACAATAAAAGATTAAAATATATACAAAGCTAACATATTAACAAGGTTTGTTTCACTAACACATCACTATCAAAGTTATCAAGGTCTACATGTAAGTCATCTGCGTCAATGTCGACATTATGATGTAACTCCTCATCATCTTCTACATCATCAACAGCAGACCTAAAATGTTTCATATCCACTTCTGGGTCCTCTACCATATTGTCAGGATCAACAATATAATCAGAGTCGTCACTATTATCCTGTTCAGAACCAGTTTCATCTTCTTTTTCATCACTATCATCTTCTTTTTCATCACTATCATCATGTTGTTCCTCTACCATATTGTCATCCTGTTTTGTATCAATTAATTCTTCCCTTTCCCTCTCAAGTTTAACTTTAACCAAAATAATAGATTCATTGGCATCAATGTCATCAATGGTTGTTTTCCCCATAACCTGATCTTCTATACCTTCTAACAACTGATCAATTTGATCTTCAAATTCAGAATCAGATTCTAAATCCGGTTGGCCTACAGGATCATTACATTCAACCACTACTGCTTGTTGTTGCTTTTGCCTTTCTTGATATTCTCTCTGCCTTTCTTCATGCTCAACCATAAAAGTATTAATCTTTGGCCACCAATGTTGCACATATACCTCCATAACCTTATACTGTGTAGCCAACGAATAAAACCTTTCAACAAAGGCATTTTTAGCCAATGACCTTAAACCTGTGTCTAAATCCCCACCAGGTAACCTAAAATGATAGTAAAACACCATGTCACAGGGATACCCTACTGATTTAGTCATCTCAACTAAGAGGTCTACTCCAAAATCTTCAGTACAACAACAGTCTATATAGCAAGACTTGCCATTCATATACTTTCTACTAGGACTATTCATAAACTCACCACCATGAATCAACTTAATTGTAAACAATGTATTATCCTCGGCTACAAATAAATAAAAAACAAAATCAGTTTAACAACATCAATCATCCATAACGATCGATTACAGCTAAATGACAATTGTAAAAGAATTAGGGTTTCAAAATACTTACAGTAAATTTCGAATGGGTCGTAATCAACGCCTGGTTCACGAATCATCCATAACGATGACCACGTTGCAACTAATTATTGTCTGATTGTTGATTGAAGAAGTTTAGGGTTTATGGTTGGGAGGGAAGCTGATGAAATAAGAGGGAAAATTAAAAGGATTTTTTTTATAAAACATAATAAACGAGTTGAAATGACGATAATACCCTCACTTGAGGTGCACGTGAGGGTCAAGTAACGGCAGACGTGACGGACGTTAGCTAGAGGGACGTAAAGTGTTAGAAAACCAAACCACAGGTACTCAGGGTGTTAAGCTTGGGTTGAACCTGTTAGTTTAGGCAAACCACAGGGACGAAAACTGCAATTTTCTCTTTTCAGGGTGACAAGATTCAAGCTTGTATGAAATGTTATTTGGTGCAAGTTTTTGATAGTCAACTTCATGAGGATGATGTTGTTCTGTCCAAATTCGGGGTTGGTGAAAACAATGACCCTTACAGTGTTGTTGCACATGATTTAAAATCATTTTTATCGTTGTACTACTGTCAGGCATGTTGATGGATGGGAAGGTCTTGAATATGGGTTCATGTTCATTCCTTTTAAAGATATTCGGAATGGAGAAGCAAAGGAACTATTGACTGTTGGTTGGTCTATTATTCATTTTTTATGTTACAATAAAGTTCAAAAAACAGTTTACTGAAGTTTTTGGTGATTTAGTTTGTATATATTTTTAATAGAGTTGTATTTTTTATTTTTGTTACAGATGTTGCTGGTAGTGTGATTTGGTGTGGTGATTTGGATGTCTTTAGACAAGCTCCAAAAGAAACCAAACGGATGAACTTTGATCTTCAAGATTTGGAATAAGTATTCCTTTATATCGTTATAGATTTTGTTTATTCTTATGTTTCCAAAAGTTAATACACTACAATCATTTATGTAATAAATGGCATGAATTAATGAACTGGGGTAATAAACTAAATGAAGAATATACTCCTCAAGTACTGTATTATTTTGGAGTTCTACCTCATTTAGTGATGTAATAAATGTTGCTTATCAAATATTGAGTTCCCCTTTTTGGATATGTATTTACAACCATAAATTTATTGTTTGCATGTAGAGGTGCCATTTTACAATGTACCATCTGGAATGATTATGCAATACTATTTAAGAAACTCATTTCTAATAACACGGCTACTGAGCATGTGATGGCTGTTATACAGCATGGGAACGTTAAGGACTGGAAATGTAATTTCTCATAAACTTATGGTTTTATAAAATAACGGTTAATGTCAAATGAAGTCACTAAATATATGTATATTGTTATTTTTAGAACAAATTACCGTACAAAGCGACAAGTATGAAACTCAGCTCTTTCTCACTAAAGAAATTGATGAAGTTAACCAGCTAAGGATGAGGTACAATATTTAGAACAATTTACAGTATAAAGTGACAATATTTTAAATTTATATTTGACATTTTTTTAGGCTTGTAGGTTATTTTGGATACTAATTCTTTTTACCTTTTTTAGTCTTCTTAAGAAACAGGCACAAGAATCTGGTTCTACTTATCAAACACTACTTTCCTCCCAGTCTATTTACCCATTGCATCAAGAATTCATTGCTGTAGCGTAAAAGACACACGTTGACGAGCTTAGCGAGATAGACAGGGTTTCAATCTTTTTTTCATAGCTTTCATATTTCTTCACTTAGTTTATTACATCTATTTTGATTTTTATATCTAAATGAAAACAATGTTGAATATATTGTTGTATTGCAGGCAATGTCTTGTGTCGTGGTTGCAACTATAAAAATTGTGCAAGAAGGCTTTGGTTGGTTTTATGTTGCGTGTAGGAAATGTTTCAAAAAGGTGTAAACTGAATAAGAGTATTTACAACATGCTGCAAAACTTTCTGAAGAAATTTTGAATTTGCCTGTTACCGCTTTGGTTTGTCCTAAATGCGAGTGTGAATGTACATCTATCACAGCAAAGTACAAAAAATGTTTTTTACACTTTGTTCAAGTTTCATATGATTTCAATCAATTTATTATAAGTTATCTATTTCAGGTTCAAGGTATAAGTGAGGGTTCAGGATGAGAGTGGTAGTGTATTGTTTGATAGAGATGTGTCGAGTATTGTTGGTTCATCTGCATGTAATATAAGGGAAAGACAGTTGAAGCTGGATGATAGTGAAGATTTTCCTCATGAATTATTTCGGTTGGTTAATAAGCTATTGGCTTTCAAGATAGAAGTTTCTGAATACAATCTCAGAAATGAGTACCGTGTGTACACTGTCCAGAAAATATGTGATGATCCCGTCATAATTGCTAAGTTAGTTGCTGCCAATGACAATGGAGATGATAATGCTGGAGAGGTATTTTATTAGTGTCATTTGTAATAAGCATTTATTTACTTTTGAGTTGTGGTTGCAAAGATTGTGAAGTTGACTGTTATTTTTTTTTTGTGTATGGACATTTCTTAGGTCAGTCAGGGAGATGGTGAATTCAAGTGTGTTAACCTTTCTGAATCTTCGCAATCCAAAGACTGCTAATAGGGCCAGTTGGAACTCCCTGCACCATTCAAGTAAACGGGCAGTTCTTTCAGGGGACCCAAGCCTTGATGGTCTTGGGTCTTGAAGTATCAACAGTTACAGAAACAACTTTCTTTTCATCAATTTTCTTATCTACAACTTTCTTATCTGAGACAACCTTCACAGATTCTTGTGAAGTTGAAGTAGAACCACTAGAAGAACCTTTAGGTAACCAAGTCTGCTCGGGTCGTTTTAAAATTCTTATTTGTTTTGGCATTTCAGTTTTAACAGTCTCAGTTTTCTTTGAAACAACCTTTGGAGGAGCATTCTTAGTAACCTTGTCTGATTTAACAGATGAAGGTCTAGCAACCGACTTAGCAGGTGGTTTAGGGTAAACCTTTTGCTTGTCATTTACTGAGTTTACCATTGATTTCTTCAACGGCTTTTCCATGGCAATTCGGTTTCGATTGTCATAAACAATCGGTTGTTTTCCTCTTTGTTGATATAACTGATTTTGAGGATAAACAACATTTTTCCTTTGGTCTCGTCTAACCTCAACCTCATGCCTCTTGTGTCTCACATATGGGCAGTGAGCAAATAAATGCCCTCTCTCCCCACATTTGAAACAGGCACGGTATTCTTCAAATTTGTTTTTATCATGATGATGTGCAAATGTGTTAACCGGGTATTAGTCATCAATACACTTGCGCCTTAGACTCTCAGCAGCGGGCTCCCATGAGTAAGCTAGTTCCACAAATGCATTCACACGATTCATCAGTTTAACAAACTCAGTCACATGAAGTTTGCCCGTTTTTGATTCATCACCATACAGTTTCCTAATTAATCCTGGTGGAAAATCATTTGTTCTTTCAGATTTAGGAAACCCGATTGTGCTTTCTTGCTAGATTTTAGCAATTTTAGAGTAGTTTACAAACTGTATGGGATATTTTGAATCAACAAAAATCTGATCGGATCCTTGCATCCGATAGAAAATTTTGACTGGTTTGTCATCTGATTCATTTGCGTCAGTTTTCTTTTCTGATTGCATAGGCTTTTTCTCAACCTTAGTAAGAACCTGAAGCTTTGGTAAAGGATCACACTGAATGTGATTTTCCAAAGGAATATCAACTTTCTTTTTCGGTTCATCTTCCTCCGAATCAGAATCGTCGGTTAGAGCTACCACATTTTCAGTGTTCACACCCAGTATCGGTCTCACATCAGAATGCGGATCTCCCACACTAGAGGTGTTAGATTCGTTTTCAGATGTGGAAGCAGAATTATCTGAACTCTCTGGTGTCACAACATCAAGGTTGTAGTTTTAAAAAAAACCCAGGATGGAACAGATTTGTAACTAATACTGGTTGGAACGCCTTCCTTATTAGGCACTTCCACAATGTGGTCCAAAACATATGCCACATTGAGGTAGCTTTCCAACTTCTTGTTCATCTTATGATACAAACAACTGACCTTGGCCATCTCAAGCTTTGTTTCTTCAATTTCATTTATGTAGTTGTTAATGGCAATTTGTTTATTTGAAAGAGTTTTGGTTAATTAAGAAACATCCTTTTTATAGTTTTCAATTGTTTTATTCAAAGCTATTTCATTATTCCTATAAGTCTCAACAGCTTATTTAGCACTAGCCAAGTCAATTTTCAAGCTCAAAGTCTCACCATCTAGTCTATCACACTTTCCTAGTAAAGTAACACAATCATTGCATTTAGGAAGTGAGCTAGAACTTACCAGGTTTGAAGAATCAATCATAGCCATTAGAGCAAAATGAGCTTCCTTCCCAGAAAAGAATTTAGAATAGTCGACTCTGGTGTAAGAATCATCCACCATGCAAGATTTCTTGCTAAGAAGAAAATTTGCTTCAGCTAATAACTGATCAACGTCATTGTCCAACGAAGTTACACTGACTTTCGAATCTGAATAGTCTGAATCCTGAGCGTCAGAAACTTCACTGACAACTTCATCAACCGTCTCAGAAACGGTCTCTTCAACTACGGGCTCTTAATTCACCAATTCCTCTACTCTCACCGTGTCTTCATTCTCAACTTCTAGTGCTAAACATTCAACGCTACCCCCAGAAATTTCTTCGACACCCATTTGCATGTCATTCTAGTTAAAATCCTCATCCTACTGAATCACCAACGCTTGGTTATTGTTTTGGTTTTGGTTAGTTGGAGTGGTTATTGGAACTATTTTTCTTTCATGATTTGGTGTGGTTTGAGTTTGGTTGGGTGTTGATGTTTGTCTTTGGTTGGAATTTTGAGAAGTACGGTTTTGGTAATTGGTTTGACGGTTTTGGTTTTGATTAGTTGGAATTGAATGGGTTTCGATTACCTTGTTGTTTGGGTTTTGTGCATTCATGGGCAAAGTGACCTTTTGTTCCACAATTGTAACATGTCACTTTTGCTTTGTTAAACCCGTAAGTGGGGTTAGGAGAAGTAGCAAGATCGGTTCCACCGGTTCTCTCCATAAACTCAGTCGCTATCCTCACTACACTAGCAAACGCCCATTGGATATCAATGAGTTCCATATCATCCTTGTCAATCTGAGAATAATCCTCATTTGTCAAATTGTTATTTCCAATTTGACTAGCTACAAGTCCTTTATAAGATTTTACCATGGCAGAAACCAAGGCAACATGTTTTTGTGCTACTTCAACAGTCACATAATCCATATTAGATGTTTCTAGCACGACAGAACTTGAGCTGGATGGTCCTTGTCCAACATTAAATGAAGTTGGTTGTGACATATTCATCGTTGGAGCTACCATCCATGGAACAGATTGCATAGGAGGCTGAGTGGGTGTGTAAGATGATCCTGAAGATACACCATAATAGCTAGCAGCATTGGTCGGTTCAACACTTGATACAAAAGCAGTCTGTGGTGCCGAACTCACACCTACACCTGGAACGGCCGAAGATGAGGAACTTGCATAATACATGGATTCTGAGGAATTTGGGCCCTCGTCGCCTTCCTTCTCTCTCCAATCTCCTTGTTTTCTAGCCTCTGAATAAACTCGTTCAATGTCCATAATGGAAACGAGTCCTTCTCCCTCAAAACTCCACATGTTGACTCCAATAAACTGGTAAAGCATCTGCAAATTCCTCCACACATTCTGACATAGGATAAACAATTCATAGTTAGAAAGTTCAGATAATAAATGGAAAAATCTAGAAGTTAACTCTTTTAAGTTCTCATTCCCAACAAAGTTAAAGTTTTCAAACTCCTTCTATAGCTCATCTATCTTGAGCTTTCGAGTCTTCTCATTCCCGTCATTCTTGCTTCTGAGTGCATCCCACAATTGCTTTGAAGTAGTGCACGGTCCGAATTAATGTAGTAGATCCGTGGTCAAAGCTTTAGACAATTGTGAATACGCCTTCTTTTCAGCAGCATACTTCTTATCAGCATTGGGTAATCATCAAGTGCAACTGGAGTGTTTGAGTTCTCCACCATCAAGTCCCTCTAAATGAATCTTGACCCTCTTATGCCACGATGGATACTCAATCATGTCCATCAACTTTGGTGGACTGTTCCCATTTCCCATAGATAGATCGTTCATCAAGGTTGTTATGGCAGTAGTGGTCTGATTCTGAATAGCTGCGGCTGCTGCGACACCCCAATAGTCAGGGATTGGTTATGTAGGAGGTCTCACAGCGGGTTAAGTTGGCCCCAACACAACCCAGTAATTAGTCATTGGTTGTGGTTGCGGTTTTCCTCTCTTAGCTGCTACAGCCCATGGACTCATCGGTGTTTGCTGTTTGTTGTGTCATAGCAGGTTGGTTGTTCATTGGACATCCCCAAATGTTATCCATGATGTATAAAATCTCAACACTTAGAAAATTTTAACACTGAAAATTTGGTTCTATATATCGAGGGGTCGAAGGAAAATATGAATCTTGATTCGACCTAAAAATAAGCCCAAATGAAAATAGTATCAACTGGTTCGACCTAACAATGACCACGAATGGAATCTAGTAACATGATAGATTCCATTTTCAACACGTTTTCATTAACTTTAATGATCATATAATGATTATAGACTCAAAGTTATGAAAACTATCACTTCTAGAACATACGCTGAAAACACACACAAACTCTCAGACTGAAATGACCAACTGTTACAATCAAAACAAACTTCAACCTATATATAAGCAACTCGTTCGACCTTACGTGGGTTCGAACCAGTTGGTTCGACCTTGCGTTGTCACGAACCAAAATATTAGACATAAAATAAACTGGTTTGACCCTTTGTAATTTTGGTTCGCCCTCTCGTTTACCCGAACCAAATACATAAACTACCAAAACTTCAAAACTTAAACTTTAATCTTTGCTAATCCGAATGCAACAGACATATATATGAAATATGCGCCTACATACATATCAGAATTATATTGGATTTCTGCTAATTTTTGTTGAGCCTAGATAGTTGGCTCAACTGATTTTTAGAGTTCATTGGCAAGCTCATCTGTTTTCTCTTGGATCTTTCTTCTTTATTGCTTCAAATGAGGCTTCAAGTTTGGTGACCTTGTTTGACAAATTCTGATATTTTAAAGCATCAACTAAATTAATAGGATCACCTGGATTCCTACCAGTTGTAGTTGTATTTGTTTCAATGGTATCAGCAATTGGACATGTTTCTTGATTTTGGGGACTTCCAACTGGAATAGAGGTTACAATTGTAGGATCAACTGTTGTTTCCGTCAATGAACTCTGATTTGTGTAACCACTTTCCAACTGTGAAACAGTTATCTCCACAGTTGTAGTGCCTAATTCATTTGAACTACCAACAATATTTACTTGCAACTCTGTGGTCTTCTCTGCCTGTAGGTTAGCAAATTGATTTTTTTCAGGAACAGTCTCTTCTGGCTGTAATGCTGTATATTCTCAGTGATGGGTGATTGAGATGAACTGTTTTTAGCCTGAGATTTATCAATTGCCTCAAACAATAAATTAAAAGTAGGTGGAATGAGAGGTGGTGCATGTGAGGGAGACTGTGGTGAAGTTAAAAGAGACCCAGCTCTGGAAGGACTTTTAAACAAATGTACAAGTGAATCATCTAGGTCATTTGTACTGGTTGTGGTTTCATTTTCACCAGCAGCACTCGGCCTCCAGTTAAAAGAGGTGTCGCTACTAGAGTTTCCTTTGGTATCTCAACCTCCAGAGATACGCTTTTTGTCTTCTTTTTGCTGTGCTTTTTTAATGGTGGTTTCTTTGTTGAAATTACTGGAGTGGGTTCCATAGCACTGGTTGTGGTTTCATTTTCACCAGCAGCACACGGCTCGGCAACAGATGGTACAACAACAGATGTTGAAGCAACAATCCTTCGTTTTGTTTTAAAACTTTTACTTTTAATGGTCTTTTCTTAGCCTCTAATGGCCAGCATTCTTGTAAAAGTTTCATTTGATACGTTGTTAATTGTAATAGGTAGCCCTTTTCTAAAATCATTATCAAGCAAAAGTTTTTGTAAGCAGAAGCTCAGCAATCTTGGATATAGTAGGAAAGCATTATTGGATCCAGATTTTATAGCCTTCACATGGATACTAAATCAATAAATAGGAAAGTAAGGTGATAATAGATACAATTGATAGTAGGTTAACATGGGGATTGTGTTTCAGAAAGTATTCATATAGGAATTTAGTTGATTGTATGATTTAGTAAGAAGTATGCATTAGTAGTGTGTACACTATGTTTAAATAATATGATGCATGCCATGTGTTAGATTAATTGGTAAGATGAATGATCTTGTATTTTAATAAGATATGAATATGATGTTTATGGTGAATTTCATACGGTCTAGTAGATTAATATGGACATATGTTTGTAATAAGAAAGTTAGTATAGTTGAAAGTTGACTATCTGGAAAGTCAATTGATGTGGAAATAACATGGTAAGTTTTGTAGCATGATTGTGAGATTGGGGATTCCGTGTGAGACACGTTAGCTTGGTTATGTGATATATACGATGTTAAGTTTAATTGCTTGAACTATGAATCAAAACGGGTGTGAGGCTATGTCTTATGCATGTTATAAATTGACCTATGCAAGTCAATGTAATATACGAGTTGGATATGATTGGTTTATGAATGAACATGTATGCTAACAACGATGTGAACATGATGACATGAAATGATAGGAATGATGGACTCAAGCATGGGAGGCTAACGGGTTAAGCTGAGGCAAGTAATCGAGCATGAACTTGGAGGAATTGAGGTAAGTGATTCCCAAACTTAACACGCATTTATGATATTGAATTATATGTTCATGTATAATGGGAATCTTGAAAGAGTAGGTAGCTTATAGTTGCGTCAAAGATCATGAAGAAGAATTTCAAGGTATAGTAATGAGTCAACGCTACCCAGTAAGTACGTAGATTAATAGACGACCCTCGAACCAAGAAATGCGAGGTAACAACAATCTACACGAAGTGTGGATGTCAATTTGGTAAGTCATTTCATAATTATGACTAATGTGCGCTTAGAAGCTTAGAACCGACTAAAATAGTGAAATACTAAGTCCATAGGGGCTTAGAGGTTTCAAACAAAATAATGGGTCAAAAACAATGACTTTGACCAAGTTGTGTTGCCTACATGTGACTAAAGTAAAACAATTGCCTATAAGGACATTTTGGAAATTAGTGATAGTAATCAAGGAAAATATTGAAATGGGACATGGTAATTTATAACGGATGATGTTTTTTTGACTTAACATAAGTTAAATGAGTAGACGATTGGAAGCCATTAGGCGTGGTGCTTAAAACCTCTTAATGGGTCGAAATGGACTCGCATACATGGCTAAATAATTATGAATGTTAGAGACCGAATGAGATGATAAAAATCTGTCCTTTTATGCTTCAAATAGGCTATAAGGTTAAGTGTATATTGCTTTGGGGTATCAATATCTTTGATTTTGTGCAAAACCCCCAAAGTTAGTAGCAAAACTGGTCCGGGGCGCAAGGTGAGAGCACATCAGCGCACCTTGCATTGATGCCTTGTCAGCTTGCAGCCTTCTGATGTGGTCAGATAGGGGCGCAAGGTGGCCAACGCACCTTGCACTGGTGTGCACCAACTTGCGCCCCACTCCAATTTCTTTTTTTTTCGCTGGTAGTTGTACCATGTGTTTTCAACTCTTGTTAACTTAAATTTCGACATGTCATGTCACACGAAGAGGTAAGGGACGAGCTAGAATAACAAGTAGGGTTATCTTGCAAGAAGATATTTTATAAATTACAAATCTGGTAATTTATAAATATGAAAGCCTAATGGTATTGATGAATGCATGGAATTTCAAGGTTAGAATCCAAAGATCGGATTCGAGATGGTAACTTGTATGAGTCCGAACTTGCAGAGACAAGGTAAAATGATCATCTAGCTTCTTTGGGATGCTATTACTATGCTGTTTAAAATATTAATTGAAGTCACTTACTGAACTAATGATATGGTTATGTGGTGATTGCAGATTGGTGTGAATCTTCCACATAAGCGAGGAACGGTTTGGGATGCTATTACTATGCTATTCAAAATATTAATTGAAGTCACTTACTGAACTAATGACATGGTTATGTGGTGATTGCAGATTGGTGTGAATCTTCCACATAAGTGAGGAACGGTTGAAGATCGAGTGAGGACCTAGATTATACGCGGTCGCATAACTTCTAATATAGAGGCATTTGTGTTGAATCTAATAGTAGAAGATAATTACGTAACACCTTTAACATATTGAAAAGAAAACTGGTTTCCCAACATTCAAGATTATTTATAAAGAAAGAAATTTTTTCGATAGGTACTTTCACTGTATATTTTCGGTTAATTCGATTTAAAGTGTTACGAAAAAACCATTTCACCCGGGGGTCGGGACCACTGGAGCCCAAACAGAAAAAGTTCAACAGTGGTCTCCCGCCCAATCATGTATACATTGAATGCAAATGTGCACTACGGCAGAAAAGGTGATAACAACAATGAAAAAGGGATGTTTCCTTGTCAGATGACAGGGGTTGGTACGCCGATGCCCCCTATTGGACATCTCCTAGACCTAACAGTCAGAGAGAGAAAGAGAAGGATCTTCCTCATATATAAGAGGCTTCTTATCAGATAGATCGTCTGGTCTCACACCAGAGAACACACACTTCACTGATAATTCTCACCAGAATTCTCGTCGTATACATACACATTTAGCCCTTCCAAGTAAGATACTATCCTCATGCCAGAGGGTAGTTATGACCCGTTAATGATGGTCTAATAGTTTTGCTTTTGAAATATTGTTATATCAAAATTGTCGGCTCCAATGACCAATGCACACACACAATACATTTTCCTAGACAAGGGTTTTAAGCATTTTTGGGCTTTTGGCTCAACATTTGAGACATATTTTATCCCAAACATTTGTTCACTAACTTACCAGTCATCAAACTTTATAACACCTTGTAGGTGTTTATGGTATATGGTTCAGTCAGTTTTGACAAAGGTTTTTTAGCCTAACGATCAAAACTGAACCGTATAAATCTCTAACCATCTAAACCAACTGACTTACTTCGGTTTGGATGGTTTAGTCGATTTCAACAGTTTATGAACACCCCAGTAACCACTTGCGGGATAAGTAGCTAAGATTACACAAAAGTACGCAACAATCAAAACTTCAGACTAGTTATTTACTTAGAAGATGCATGTAAAAAGTATATTTATTTTTAGTTACTCATATTAAGAGATGGAAAGATCCACCGACTATCACTGCTTGCTCTTGTCTCTATAGCCTGAAAATAGTGAAAACAAGACACATTATCAGCTCATAGAATAACACCTTTGGGTCCATATTGTGAAAAACATATTACTTACGTGAACAACTGAGGGCGATTACGAGAGAGCTGAGGCCGTTTCATAGGTGATAATATCAGATTTCTCAAGGTCATAGACGGATTGCTCGCTCCACCACCACCACCACCACCGCCACCGCCACCACTTCCATTACCACCAAACATAGGACGGCCAATAGGTCTTCTGTTTTCAACTGGAATTGCTGAATGTTTAGCAGGTGGGCTAGCAGAGATGTCAAATGGCCCAGAGTTTGAACTGTTCTGTCTTGCTGCTTGTGGCCATATATCTTCCCGAGGTCCTGGAGTGTCCGGGGTGGTAACCGACCAATCTGCAGCATATAATTAACTAGCATTTCTTGGATAACACCAACATTATAAGCAAATATTGTTCATATACACACACATATATATGTTTATCTTATTATCATAATATTTTTTTGGTAAACGAAACTAGATTACCTTTCCTGATGGGATCTCTGTTATCCATCATGTTAGCTGGACTAGCAAACAAATCATGATCTGTTCTTGAATAGAAGTTGTTTGCAGGTTGAATTGCTGAGCGTTTGACCGATTCATACTCGCTTCTTAACTGGTCATACATCTCATCCAGTTTTCGCTTTTGTCTACAAAACATAATGAATCTTTAAGTATCCCAGTTGAGAATCAAGAAAACAACTATGACTGGATATTTACAAATAGCTTACCTTGATTTTTCAGAAAACTTTTCTTGAAGCTCCTGCTTATCTTTAGACAAATTTTCAATTTCTTGTTCTGCCTGCTGGCACCGCTTCGCCATTTTCTGATAGGCTGTATGCACTTGCTCCATTTTTTCGGTGAACTTCTCTTGCATTGTTTCACATTTTTGCCTGCACTGAGCTACTATTCTGTTCATCTTGTATTGCATTTCAAGTTCTTTTTGTCCGATGTAGAACATGATGCTTTTATATGAACTCTTCATTACTTAACGTGTGTCAAAGAAAATATATATCATATATGAAACATGAAGAGACTTTTAGTTAACTAATTCAAGTTAATAGGATACAAATCTGAGGAGATATGCCAGCCATAGCCATCTGCAATTAAGCATATGAAGAAAATTAAGAAAGATGCTAAAATCGTAAAGGGAGTTCATGAAAAGCGTTTTGGATATATTGACAGTATACTGAAGCATATTTCTTAACAGAAAACTATTCTGGATGTGTGCTCTTACATTTACCCATTCATCGTTTGGGTTGATATCTACAGGTCTCATGAGACTGAAAGCATAAATGCAAATTAAGTCAATAAGAACCAGGGTACAAATGATTGAAGAGATATGTTGTTTGCAGCGTTAATAAACTCAAATAGTAAAGCAAGTGGATCAAGATCTACTAATACCTTTTAGAAAGAACTTGATCGCAAATAGGACAAGCTCCATCATTACTTAGTATCTTGCTGGCATCTTCGTTGCCTTTTAATGTCATCAAGGATAATTTATTGTTATTCGCTACTGAGAAAGGAGTATAATTGAGTAATCGAATGATGATTAAAGAAGGTTATAAATTAAAGATACACAAGATGTGGCCACAAGTGGTAGAAATAGCTCTTCCTTCCAGCTCCCGCCAGCACGCGTTGCATCTCATTGCAGTGAGTATCTACAAATAATTTGTTACACAAAAATACTCGTTGTAAGACCCGTTCACAAAGTTTTTGCTACCAAAGTGGAAAACCCAATGCATAAGAATAATAAAGACTGTCACTATAACTATGGATAAGGCCCTTGATCAGTTGTGATTGCCCCTCACAGATGGCTACTTAAAATCCATATGCACACAACTACATAACAGTTTTCCACCTTTTTAGGACCCACGCTTCAAGAAAATAATTACACCAGTATTATATAAAGTAAAAAGTTGCCTGATGACAGCAAAAACTCCATTCAGAAAAAGAATGAACTGTTTAAGGATGGTATCATTGTGTTGCAGTACTTAAGAGAACAATTAGGGGGCTTTTAACAAAAACAAGGTCAATGAGACTAACGTGTGAACATCATGATGTTAGGTATCAAAAGTGAACCATTTGAAGCTACTAATCAAGCTTTAACAATACCAAAATTACTATTTTTGAAATTTCTATAAGCATTATTCACCTATTCATTCTAACATAAGCCTTGGCATATTAAAACCATCTATATTTGCGTGGAAAGTAACACACAAAACATAGCTTTTGTTAGCATTATATGCCCTGTACTGCCCTTTGTGAAATATGAAAATTAAGGACATCCTGCTCTTGGTAAATGTGGGAAACAAGATCAAAACAAATTCAAACAGTCACATGCATAGCTGAATACAAGCAGCAGATCTAGAAGTTTTATCAACACATAATTGCATAAACCCTAACAATTGCGATAATGCATAATACATACCCAAACAATTAATACAAAACTGTGCTCATCTTCTGATTCATCTAGGCTAAAACCTTAAACTACATATCATTGAGCATTAACAAAAACAATTCAAGTTTTCCTGTTAAAAACTTAGTATTACTCGTTTCACTCTATTTCTTCACCCTTCCTTCAAGTAACATGCCATATGTTAAATTACTACAGTCCACAGACAAACAAAAACCTAACACTTAAACGAAATCGAAACGAGAACAAATCTGAAATTCACTACATCCAGTTCCAGATTTACCTATTAGTTTCGACGTCTTCCTGAATCAAAGATGTAATTCACTGCAGAATGACAAGATCAATCCACGTAACGCTTGTAAGTTGTAACACTATACGATTGCAATCAAGCACGAAAAACCTGCAAAATACTTATATTATAACGTAGAACAAATCTAAATCATACAATACTATCAAATTCGAGTTAAATGATTTGAAAATTAGGGTTTAAACAACTTGTGATCCGACCGATGCAAAAAATTAGGTTTGCAATCAAAATTACTGTTCAATTATGAAATTCACGACATTCTGTTCCGAATTTACCTGTTGATTTCAATGTAGTCCTAGATCGAAAATGAAACTCACTATATGATTGCAATCAATCACGAAAAACCTGCAAAACAATCAGATTATAACATAGAACAAACCTAAATCACATAATACATGAAATTCGAGTAAAATGTTTCAAAAACTAGGGTTTAAACAAAGTGTGAAGAGATCGATATTGTAAATTAGGTTTTCAATCCAAATTACTGTACAATTACATAACAGTGATGAAATTCACCTCAAAACAACTAAAACAATCCACAAAACATGTCAGAAGCTGCTTCTAAACTTAAATGATTCAATTCAGCACAAAAAAAACCTGCAAAACAATCAGATTATAACGTAAAACAAACCTAAATCATATAATAATATCAAATTCGAGTAAAATGTTTTAAAATTTAGCGTTTAAAGAAATTATGATCCGATCGATATTACAAATCAACGTAGAACAAACCTAAATCATATAAACAAAAAATTCGAGTAAAACGTTTCAAAAATTTGGGTTTAAACAAAGTGTGAATCGATCGGTACTGCAAATTAGGTTTTTGAATCGGATTACTGTTGAATTACGTAACAGTAATGTTCGTTAGAATCAACAAAGATAATAATCAAATAATAATATCTTACCTACCAGAAGAAGAAGAAGAAGAAAGCGTTTGATCTCTGTGTTTGGGTTGATAGGTTGTGTTTTATATGAATTTTTCTAAAAAAAATGGCGGTGAAAGGGGTTTTTATACATATATTTAAACGTAAGGTAGTTAACGGTCGGGTGTGTGAAGTGTGATAATTGGTGTTGCGTTAGTGTCAAAATATCTTCGGATTGAAAAATCGAGGGATAAGTTAGGTTAGGGATGAGGAAATGGGGGTTAAATAAAGTTCGGGTTTGCCAATGATCTCCAGCCCAGCTGGTTTGAGGTGGGAAGGTTTACCTCCTTGGAGGGTTCCTGCCCGGGTTTGGTCTCAGGTTCGATTCCCACATTCCACCAAAAAAATAACCGTTGGGTTTGAAAGGAGAAACCCACATTCCACCAAAAAAATAACCGCTGAAACACTACTCTCCAAAAAAAAAATAAAGTTCGGGTTTACGGGTTGTCTGGTTGACTTGACGAATTACATGAAAAAATTATGTTGATTTAAATGCGTATCAAACTGGTTGATTTAAACGCGTATGAAACTGCACACGGCTTTATATCTTAGGTTGATATTAAGGGCATGCAAACTTCGGTTTGGTTTGGTTCGGTTCGCTTATTACCCTTAAACGAAACCGAAATTCAAATCACAGGTTAATCTTTTTATTACCAGTCAGTTTTCAGTTAATCGATTTGGTTTATTCTAGAAATTTGTCAGTTTTCGGTTCGATTTGGTTAATTCGATTAATTTGTCGGTTTTGGTCTACAATTTTTCTTAAAGATACATGAAATGGACTTATAAATTCAGAACGTACAAATATATTAAATGTGGGTATAAAACATGAGATACATGAAACTGAGGTATAAAAGCTAGAAATATATATCTAAGTATAAACACTTCGATTTGGTTAACTGATAGTATAAGAAAAAAACGATAACTAATTTTTGGTTTTATTAGTGTCCAATTCAGTTTCATCAGGTTTTGGTTAACGAAAGCGACCGTGAAAGTCCAGCCGTTTGATATGTACACGATTGATTTTACTGAAAACAAGTTGTTCGTAAATTACTGCTTTGAAATTACATATTTACGTTAAATATATAAATGCTTGTAACACAGTTGTGCTTAAACCATGTGAGTAATCATTCATTTTTCTTTTAGTTTTAAGTCATAACATAAAACATGAAACTATGTGAGTAAGCATTCATTTTTCTTTTAGTGTTAAGTCATAACATAAAACATACAATTAGTTTAATATTAACATTATATTTTTTAATGGTAACATTAACGTTATATATACAACTAGTTTGTGTCTTGATATATAACTAGCAATTTAACCCGTGCACGTTGCAGCGCGGGCACATTGTAAGCGTTGAATGGAATTTTTATGGTGCCAGATTGGTTGCATCCAGTTTAAAACTACAGCCTAAAAAAGTGTCACAGTCTTATAGATTGTATACTCTTAAATGACTGATAAATCTAACACAAACCAAAATAAGCCTACTATATGAAAAACACATTTCATTCCCACTTGCGCAACTCCAAAATCAATAGGATTAAACTGTATTCTTTTATGAAATGAAAACTTGATAAACTTTTATTTCACAACAATTCTTGCAATTATGCGATTTATAATATATAACATGTAGGCGGACAGCATAACACAAACTCTATAACAACATAATTTTGTTTCATACAAACTTGCAGATTGCAAACATTAACAGCATAAAATATGTTTCATACAAACTTGCAGATTACAGACTTTAAATTGCCCCAATTTTATCTAAAAGAAGCTTGTGTTTAGATATTAATACCGTGTACTTTGTATTAATTTTTCTAAGGTGTGCATGATGTATATCTTAGGTGAAGGTGCATCATAAGATTGAGGAACAATATGCCCTAAGAACGCATGTGAGGTTTAGATTTTGACATCAGCTTGTATTTAACTTAGTTTGCCTTTAATTTACAGCATTTGCATTATTTGTATTTACATTCTTAAACGTCTTCGCCATAAAAAAAAATCTTATTAATTTACTAACGCATTTTATTGTTTTAAAAACGAAAATAAATAGCCACCTCCCCTGTCCCCCCTGTCAATTTACAGAGTCAATATATCTATATAAAATTTCTGAAATCACATAAGAAACTAATGAATTTTTAACTCAAAGTAACTCAACAATGAAACCAAAATCGTTGGAAGAAACGCATCGAGGCGGCGACACCGGAAACCAAATCAGCAACAATGCGATATACAAATACGGGGATACAACTGATATCAGGCCAAATTCAAACATGCAACCAACCAACCAACCAACCAACCGCATGACCGTTGAAATCGGCAAACATCATCTAACAAATGAACAAACAAAAAGGAATAAGATAAGCAATACACATAACATAAAAACGAACTGAACAATAAGAAGCGTAGAGACATTACCATGAAACATCTAAAACAAACAGCTAAGAAGACGCAGACAACTAAAAGAACCAGTGAAGACGAAAGCACTTTATATTGCATTAGAAAAACAAAGGGGTGGTACTGCAAAAGTAAAGAAAATAAGGGAGGGTAAATGGAAAAGACACCGACATTTGTTTTTAATATTATAGAAGATAGATAGATAATCTCTATACAAATTTATAAACTAAAGTAGTCAACCCGTAAAATTGACACATAGTAAGTCCTGGCTAACTAAGTGGTTCCATTTGTTGGTTTGCCACAAGGGTTGATTCGCAAGGCGAATAGTTATAGGTTATACAATTTGAAATAAACATGGATATCTTTATCAATTTTGTATGTTCGCTTTATATTAAAGTAAATCTTTAATCGTATAACTCAAAAAGAAACAAGAATGAGAGTATCTTCTGAAAACTTGTATCCAATATTCGTATGTAAAGCTGACCAAAAATCTTTTTTATATTGGTAGAGAGCAATCACCACATTTAACAAAGAATATATTAGTTGACAGTTTTTTTTTACATGGTTGCTAGTTATTTGGTTACATCAGCACTAACTCCGTCAACAAGAACTTATTTAGGAGTAACTCAGTTGTTGATGATTATCATGTTAGCAATAAGCTAGCTAGTTTGTGTTGATCCTCCAAGTTCCCACACGCACAACTGCTGCCATAGCGCAAGTTACTACTGATTACTGTTTCTTACTTGTTGGCAATCATTGTTCCTACTAACAATTGGTTTCTGGTGATATTTGTCACTTACAGACCTCACATGGATCTTTGGTGACGGAGATAAGAATAATCTCTAAACACTCCACACTTCTTAATCCGTATCAATATTTATTCTTATTTTTCTAGTGTCTTAAGTAAACCCAACTAAAATAACTTGATGACACTAAAATCATAAACAAGTTTGTTTGACACAAACAATAGTTTGTATATTTATGTTTATATTTTGGTGGTAAACCATTAGGCTATGTGTTACGGTTTTGGGGGAGGGTGAAGGGGGTTGCATCCCCTTTAAAGGGCGGGGTGTTCCCCTTTACCTGCTATTAGCAATACGTAATCATAGCAATGATTTACGTATTTATGTCCGTTATTGATTGTATAATAATTGTATTTATTTCCTTCCATATATTTGTATAGGCTAGGTTCTATATATTGTAAATGTATTGTGCATAATAAGATTGAGAGATTGAGTCTTCATATTATCACATGGTATCAGCCTAAAGGCGATCCTATCCTCTCTCCTTCTTTCCTTTGACCTAACCTACCCTCTGCCGGTTACCTTTTTCTTTTTTGTTTTCTACCGCCGCCATCATCATCCTCTGATGGCTGCCTCTTCGTCCTCACCACCCTCCACTATCACCACCACACTTCATTCTCTTCTCCACTTTATACCCCACAAACTCAACTCCTCCAACTACCTTGCTTGGAGTCAACAAGTCAATCTTGTTCTCTCTCTTCAAAATCTTCTCAGCCATATTGATGACTCTGCTATTGTTCCTGCAGACACCATCACCATCGCTGACAAACCTTCACCCAACCCTGAATACGTCACTTGGTTGACCAATGATCAAGCCGTTTGCCTTCTCATCCAATCGACCCTCTCTGAAGAAGCTATGAATGAGATTATTGGCCTCCATAATGCCCGTCAAATCTGGCTCGCATTGGAGAGTGCCTATAGTCATCGTTCCATTGATAGGATGCACACCCTTCGTGACAATCTACGCCTTCTTCAGAAAGGTTCTTCTTCTGTTGCAGAATTTGGGCGCAAGTTCAAGTCTCTCTGCGATCAGTTAGCGGCTATTGGTCACCCTGTCAGCGAGAGCGACAAGTGTCACTGGTTTCTTTGCGGCCTTGGTTCATCCTACGAGAATTTCTCCACCACCCATCGTGCCCTTGGCACCTCATCCTTCCGCGATCTCTTAGCCAAAACAGAAAATCAGGAAACCTTTGTCCAAGGATTACATGGACACTCGGCTCCTGCTGTTGCCTTCACAGCCAACTCCAATAAATCTGGTAACAATTCTCGTTCCTTTTCTACTTCAAATTCTGCTAACCGTGGTCGCAATCGCCCTCGTAACACAGGTCGTGGGCGCAACCGAAGACCTCCTCATTGTCAGTTATGCAGAACTGATGGTCATTATGCCAATACCTGTCCTAGCCTTGCCACCTTCGCCAAAAACGCCCCATCCTTAGATGCAAATCTTGCACAAGCATTCCATGCTCAGTGCCATGTCACTGATGACGACCATCCCGACTGGACCGGTGATACAGGTGCGTCTGCTCACATGACCCCCTTTAAAACGGATCTTGATATTACCTTTGGTACTCCTAAAAATGAATATGTTCGGTTCGGCGATGGTAACACATTGCCTGTCACAAACATTGGTACCAAAACCCTTTCAAAAAATATCACCCTTAAAAATGTTCTTGTGGTCCCTCATCTTACTAAACGTCTCCTATCGGTTAGTAAGCTTACCCATGATTCCCCCGTAGATGTCCTTTTTTCTAACAATTTCTTTCACATTCAGGATCGACGCTCAAAGGAGATCCTGGCAAAGGGCACCTGTGAAAATGGACTCTACATCCTTCGTGAAGGGAATCATGCTTTCATAGCCTCGTACTCGGATCACCATCTCAAGGCATCTTTTGAGAAGTGGCATAGTCGTCTTGGTCATGTGTCTTATGATGTTATTTCTAGTTTGCATAGACATGGTTGTTTATTTGTTACCTCTCTTTTACCTAAACCTGGTGTTTGTTCTTCATGCCAATTATCTAAATCTCATCGCTTGCCTTTTACTTTAAACCATAGTCGTTCATTGCATGCTCTAGATTTAATACATTGTGATTTATGGGGTCCTGCACCTGTTACATCAACAAACGGCTATCGCTACTATGCTGTTTTTATTGATGACCATTCCCGCTTCACTTGGTTTTATCCACTTAAGCAAAAATCTGAATTTTTTGATGCATTATTGATTTTTGTACCTTTTGTTCAAAATCAACTATCTTGCAAAATTAAAACCTTTCAAAGTGATGGCGGAACTGAATTCACTAATAACCGTGTACAAAAGTTTTTTCATGAACAAGGAATTCATCATCGTCTTTCTTGTCCCCACACACCCGAGCAAAATGGTCGTGCCGAACGAAAACACCGGCACATAACTGAGACTGGCCTTGCCATGCTTTTTAATTCGCATGCTCCTGCTACACTATGGACAGATGCTTTTGCCTCTGCCACCTTTATCATAAACCGTCTCCCCTCATCCATTCTCAAATCCAAATCACCTTATGAAATCTTATATGGTTGCACGCCCACATACTCAAATCTTCGAGTTTTTGGCTGCCGTGTTTTCCCATATTTGCGGGATTATGCTAAACATAAACTATCCCCTCGTAGTGCGGAATGCATTTTCATTGGCTATGATGCTAAATATAAAGGCTACAAATGCCTTGACCCACGCACTCATCGTGTTTATGTTACTCGGCACGCTCAGTTTGATGAAGAAAATTTTCCATTCAGTACCAATGTGTCACCCGTGGATACTGCTACTCTAGTTTTCTCAAACTTTGATGAGTCCTTACCAACACCATCCATCCCTAATCCACCTCCCATTATTTCCACCTCCCCTAACCTGACTACTCCCACATCTGACCCTTGTCCGGCCCCCTGTACCCATTGTTCTCCTCACACACATAATCCATCCACCTTTACCCCTCCTGAAACTCCACCGCCCACCCCTGAGCCCAACACCACATCGGCCCAACATCACAGTCCTCAGCCCACATCACCGGCCCCCTCTAACCAGCCCTCTATACTTGGCCCAGCTCCCAATCACACACATCAGCCCACTACCACTCCTTCCGCCCCAGCCCAAAACCATCCGGAACCCACCCAGCCCATCCTGTCCGATCCTATACCCCAACATGCTCCTGGATCTTCTTCTGCGCCGGTACCATCACATCCTATGAGGACTCGATCGAAAAACGGAATCTACAAACCAAAACATTTTGCTAATCTTTGTTTGATTTCAGGACCGTTACATCATGCTTTACTTGCAGCTCAGGATCCTCGTGGCTACAAATCTGCTGCCAAGCATTCTAAATGGGTACATGCTATGGAAGAAGAATTGCAAGCATTACGTCTCAACAACACTTGGTCTCTTGTCCCACGACCATCCAATGCAAATATTGTTGGTTCAAAGTGGATTTTCAGAACCAAGTTCAAGGCCGATGGTTCAGTTGACAGGTACAAGGCTCGTTTGGTTGCTCAGGGCTTCACCCAAGTCCCTGGCCTTGATTTTTCACATACATTCAGTCCTGTTGTCAAAGCCTCTACTGTTCGGGTTGTCCTCGCTTTAGCCACTATTTATGGTTGGAAACTCCGCCAATTAGATGTCCGAAACGCCTTTTTAAACGGTGATCTCACCGAGACAGTTTACATGGAGCAACCTACAGGTTTTGTGGACACCCGCTTTCCTAACCATGTTTGCAAATTGCAAAAGGCTCTTTATGGTCTCAAGCAGGCTCCACGAGCCTGGTTCCAGCGTCTCAGCACTTTCTTGATCAAAAATGGTTTTACATGCAGCAAGGCTGACACATCCCTCTTTATCTTCAAAAAGGGGCCCGCTATTATTTATCTTCTGGTGTATGTTGATGATATTATTATTACAGGCAGTGATTCCTCTCTCATTCAGTCATTTGTTACACGCCTCAACAAAGAGTTCTCTGTTAAAGATTTGGGTAGTCTTGGATATTTTTTGGGTCTTGAGGTTATCCATCAAGAAAGTGGTCTTTTCTTGAGTCAAGCAAAATATGCTCATGATATCCTCGCTCGTGCTGGTATGCTGGACTCCAAACCGGTTGACACACCGCTATCCACCACTGATACTTTTCTGAAAACCGGTGCTCCGTTTCATGACCCTACCATGTACCGCTCCTTAGTTGGTGCTCTTCAATATCTTACCATCACTCGTCCTGATCTCTCCTATGCAGTAAATCAGGCAAGTCAGCATCTTCAGTCTCCAACCATCTCTCACTTTCAATCGGTCAAACGCATACTACGCTATGTTAAAGGCACTATTGCTTTTGGACTTACTTTTTCTAAGCCTACTTCTACCACAATTGTCGGCTACTCTGATGCTGACTGGGCGCGGTGCATTGAGACGCGACGCTCAACCTATGGGTACTCAATTTACTTGGGGGGAAATCTTGTTTCTTGGAGTGCAAAGAAACAACCTACTGTTTCCAGATCCAGCTGTGAGTCTGAGTATCGTGCCATGGCAAACACCGCAGCTGAAATTATTTGGCTTACCCACCTTCTTCGAGAACTGCATGCTCTTCCTCCTGCCCGTCCTACTCTTCTGTGTGATAACAAGAGTGCCATCTTTCTCAGTCAGAATCCAGTTTCTCACAAGCGTGCCAAACACATTGACATTGATTATCATTTTGTTAGAGAATTGGTTTCCTCTGGCCGCCTCCACACGAAGTTCATTCCATCCAATCTCCAGGTTGCGGACATCTTCACCAAAAGCCTCTCACGCCCCCTCTTTGAGAAGTTTCGGGGATTACTTCGAGTTGGTCCCCCACCTGTTCGATTGACGGGGGGTATTAGCAATACGTAATCATAGCAATGATTTACGTATTTATGTCCGTTATTGATTGTATAATAATTGTATTTATTTCCTTCCATATATTTGTATAGGCTAGGTTCTATATATTGTAAATGTATTGTGCATAATAAGATTGAGAGATTGAGTCTTCATATTATCACACCTGCCACCTTCACGCCGGATTTCTATTCCTAAACACCTCAAAATCATCTTTATTTCACATGATGAACGGGACCTCCAACCCCTCGAACCGACCCCCTCTCTCCCACACTAGGGGCGTGGGGTTCCCCTGATCCTCCGTAAGCACTCATGTGACACCATCTTTAAAGAACTGAATATGAATAAACTTATCTACACAACAAACACACAAATTTATATGTTTGTTTCCTACGATTATAAATTGTATGAACAAACACAATTCAAAGAGACTTTGTTTTTTGTTTATTTCTTTCTTTAGTGCGGAACCTATTTATAATCACAAACCAAGTGAAATTAATGGGTGTTAATGGATTAAAACTTAAAGGGCACGTGTATATTCATTGATGGACAACCACCTAACATAAAGATTCAATGCAATGCCATCTTGGCTCATTATCCGAAAAGATTGCCTATTTCACATCGGCCACACAATGCATGCAATTATTGATTTGATAGATAATGTCCTACTTTGACCGATATGTTTGGGGATGACTCCGTACTAGTGAGGGAACTAATTTATTTGTTTCTTTCCTCCATATCTAATGTTTAATGACCAAATACAAATAACGAAAACAAAGTTTTATTGACAAAAGTTTACCGATCGTAAATGAAGCAAACAACTGGAGTATGCAATTTAGCTCTGAGCCCAACGCTTTTGGGCCTAATGCTTAGAGCCCATCAAAACCATAATCCACCTTCCCATATATAAAGGGAACTCTTCATGATAAAGGATCTTCTTCCTCTCTAAGACTATGTATTGTGGCCCGCGAGCGACCTACCGCAAGCCACCAACACTGCCACGTGATTCGAGTTCTCCATAACACACTTAGGCGAATGTTGGTGCGAGTGAGGCCAAATGAGCTAGCTCGCGTGAGCCTAGCGAGCAGAATTTCAAAAAAGTAGCCGTTGGCTGCTAGCCAACGATCACTTATTAAAAAATTGTATATATATAGGGTCAAGTTATTCTACACAATGTAACAAAAATGAGAAGGGTGAGAAGGATACAAAAAACAAAATAGATTATGAAATATGACACAATGAGCCACAAAATATAACACAGTGCCGAAAAATATAACACAATGCTGAATAAAAAAGACACAATGAATTGAAAATATGACACAATGATGAAAATAAGAAAAAGACACAATGCTACATAAAAGAAACAATGATATAACGTATATATTAAAAAATACAAGCTAAAACCCCAAAAAACGAAGACCTAAAAAGTAACATCGTAGGGTTCGATGAGACGATTCCAATGCCACTTGAATGAGTTCAATCGGAGTCCGTTTGATACCATTTCTACAACTTCATATTTTTCTTTCATTGTGTATTTGATCCTAACCCTATATATATAATCAAAAACACACTTTTTCTACAAAACATTTTTACAAAACATTTTTTCATCTTGAACAAATCGATCCCAAATGGTAAACGAAAACCCAAATCCAAATCCAATCCCGCACCCACAAAACCCAATCCCACCACGAAGTTGGAACGTGGAGGAAGAACTCACGTTGGTCAACAGTTATATTACAAGAATGAGGACTTGAGTGAACGAAAACTTTTTGGAGCGCGGTTGTGACTATATTTCATCAACAAATGGGTGACAACATTCGTTCAAAGGACGCGATATATGAAAAATTTGTAGCTTTACGGACGAAGTGCACAATATTTGAGGGGTTCTTCGTAAGTACGTTGAACGACAATGCAGGTTTAAACGAAGACGAGGCGATTGAGGAGGCCCGTAACCAATATCATGTCATACAGAATGATAACTATCCGAGCGTTACGATTTGCAGAGCTATGAGACCACGCTTTCAATAGTAGTCGCGAATATATGAATATTTATGTATGGTTTTTAATTTTTATATGATGTTTTGGTGTGATGTTATTCTAATATTTATGTAAGTTTATATGAATATTTATGCAATGTTATAAAATAAAAAAACATAAAAAAAACATGATAAAGTTACTGCTCAAGGTGAGCCACAACAGGATCAAGTGAGCAGAAGTGACACTTTAGTCAGTGCCACGTCAGCGCCTAGTTATCTTTTTTTAATAGGATAAAGTCTTGGCTAGAGGTGAGCCACAACACATAGTCTAATGCTTCCTATACTAATATTTTCTTTGTTATTCGTACATACACAAATGAATGGTGGAATCCAATACCGCCTTATGTTATGAAGGGTAGTCTAGAGACCCCGATCTCTAACCCATTATAACGAGTTTCCTCATGGTGTTGTGCAAATCCTATCCAAGACGAAGACTGGTTGATATCTCTGTAGCTACTATAATGAATAACTAGGTGTTAGTTGGCCCGCGCTTCGCCGCAGGCGCCGCTGTTGTGCATACATGTTACGCACAATGGGCGGCGGTTCGCTGTCGGGAGCTCCTGTTGCGTTGAGGGTTTGGTGGGCATCAAAAATAACATTAAGTGACTGTTATGCTCACGTGGGTTTCACAAAAATACTCGTAACCCATTGAGTTCCACACCAGCGTTAACACTTGGGTACACACATACATATATGTTAGAAAAATAATCGTTAAAAAAATAAAATTATATTTGGTTGTAGGGATACCAATTAGCATCTTTTGAGGGCCTTGACTTGACAGCATGCAGCAGAAGATATTCATTTCAATTTTGGCGGCTGAGCATGGCGCATGTTAGTATGAGGTTACCATTAAACTGTCTCTTCTTTAATATAGAAGATAATGATCCTAACAGGGGCGGACCTAGTTAATAGGCAGGCCCGGCTCAAGCCCAAGCCAAATAAGGCTTGTGCTTTGGGCCTCCAACTTCTAAGGGCCTCATAATTTTTTTTAATTTTGATGATATATAACAAAAATAAACCTATATAATAACATATAGATAGAATAGATCAGTTGGTTTGAGCATGGGGCTGTTAATTACAAGGTTGGAGGTTCAATCCCTCCTTCTAGCGAATTTTATAATTATTTTTAGTATTTTATTTTTTATAAATAGGGCCCCGGATTTTTATTTCGCTTTAGGCCCCCAATATGGTTGAGCCGGCCCTGTTAATAGGTGTTGCATCCGTTGCTGCTCAACTTTGCACGTGTAGTGGAAAATTAGTGGAAAATTTGGTTTTATTTTACGAAATTTGGAAAACGTTGCTACTAAAATGAAAAACGTTACTACTAAAATTCATTTCTAGATCCGCCACTGGATCCTAATATATTTACATGTGAAACCTTGTAGCAACAAGCCCAATGATAAAAAGAAAAAAAAAAGAGTATTTACATATTCAATGGTGATATGTGGATGTTGCCTAAAATGTTTCACACAAATTTGATTTTTTTTACTTTTTAATCAAACCAGGCATAAAAATAAAATAAAGGATTATAAATTTAAAGCTTAACGGTAACACGTAGGTATATTCAAACATGGTGAAGTGTTTACTTACGATCATCGATGGATCTCCAACTTACATCTGCACATGTAGTTTTATTTTTCATTTGAACAAAAAAAAAAAAAAACAGATAATTTTAAAGCTAAGTGCCTGATTCGGTTATTTCTAAACATGATGGAATTCTTTACTCACAACTGGATTTCCCTGTCATCGGCGTAAAACCAATGATTGGTCTCTTAAAAAAAAACGGATGTTAGCTGGATTTCCCTGTCATCGGCGTAAAACCAATGATTGTTCTCTTAAAAAAAACAAACAAAAGAGAACAAAACAAAACGGATGTTAGTTGTGGACGTTCTCTGAATTATAATGTAAGGCCGTCCGTTGTGGTGCGCAACCACAACAACTACACGTCAACGACCGCGCGAGCGAGCAGACGTGAGCTGGATCGCGTGGGCTAGCGAGAGAAAAATCAGGTTTTTTATTTTTTTTATTTTTGCTTTATTTTTTGTGTTTGAAGAGGATGGAGGATAAAGATGATGAACATGGGTGTCTATTTCCGGTGAGAGTAAGCGAAGAAGAAGACGGCTGTTGTCTGTTGTTACAGGTTTTAAGTTTTGTGGGGGGAAGGGTTCTTGACTGCTAGAGAAGAAGAAGACCACCTTTTTTTTATTTTATATATATATATATAGGGTAGGGTTCCTGTACAAAGGGTGTTTTTTGTGAGAAGGATAAGAAGTGTTTTGGATCATTAGATCTATAGATGGATGGTTGAGATTAAATTGATGGCAAATATGTAATTAGTGTTATAATTAAATTAATTAATTATATGTTTTAAGGGTATAAGTGTAAAATGACTAATTATTTTAAAGTCTCCCAATTATTTATCATTAATACTAGGAAATTCCTTTTATATCTCCATCTCTCTCACACACATGATAGCTTTCTCTTTCTCTCTCTTACTTAATTCACGTGCCTTTTTTATGTCACTTTTGCATAATCCACCAATCAAAAGTCAAAACATGTTGTAAGTAACAATATTTGGATTAACCCCTTTACTTATCATTTTATCAACCATATAGAGAGCTTCTTGAAGATCCCCTTTTACACTGTGGTGTTTTGTATTAAAGTGTGGTGTTTTATATTCATATTTATGTGTTTTATCTTCATATGGTCATATAAGTTAGTTTTATTTTTGTACACTTTAAAAATTTGTAATTGGTAAAACACCATGTAAGATTAACACACTTTACAAGAATATAATAAAACACTAAACATTATATAAAAATAAAAAAATCTACGTTAAACATAAAACACTACACGTTGATTGTTAAACACTATGCTTGTTTTGTACGGTTGTGTTAACACACTCTAGATGGTTTGAGCATAAATCATATTCTGGATGGTTTGAGCATTCATGTCGTCTCGCATTTTTTTCTCTATGTTTTCTTTCTTGGTCGTTTTTTAAAGAACATTCATTCCTTTTTTTTTTCGTATTTTGAGTTTCTGGTCTTCAATTGAACAAAGCAAAGAGTTTATTTGGGTTCCTAAGTTTCCTTTTGATTTGGGCCCACACATGGAAATAAAATAGAATGAATGTATGTATGTGTATGCGATGATGATCTGTAGAATATTAATGAGTTTTGTTTATTATATATTAGGGATTGATGGATCATTTTACCTTGAAGCTGGTTCGAGTTTATCTGATGGAACTCAACATAATTATTGATACAGACAATTGAAATAAATATGGGAGAGAGGGAGAATGAATGGTAGTTACCATGATTACAATTTTAATTGTTTTAAATAGTTTGTCAAAATTACTAAATTGCCCAAAGACCCTGTGCCACGTGTCGCAACCAGAAGTCTTCTCACATTTCTCACACATTTTGGCCTTTGTACAAGAACCCTTATCTATATATATATATATATATATATATATATATATATATAGTGTTAGGTTATTTTCAGAAGAATGATTAATTGCGAGAAGTATGAGAAGAGATTCCAACCAATCATGTTTTTTTTCTTTTAATTTTCTAGTTATTTTATTAGGAGGGTATATTAGTAACAAGTTCTAATTTTATTTTGGTAAGTAATTGTTATTATCGTAAGTTACAAATCATTGTCACTTCATTTAATTGTAAACTTTTAATGTATTGCAACTCCAAAAAATCATGTACCTGTTCATCTAAGTCGTTTTTTAAATTTTCTTTTTGAACATGTTTTTTATTGATTATGCAAAAAAGTATACCTACACTTTTAAATATGACCCAATTAATTGTATTACCATCTACACCGAACATATTTAAACTATACATATATTTTTTCTAACCTGCATTTTTTTAATAAAATAAAGTATCCATGTATAATTATATAAGAACAACTCATACTACCTACACACGGTTTATGCTAACCTACACTGTTCTTGCTACTAACCTACACTGATATAACATACTATATACTCAAAGTAACACCTATGTAGCCAACACTTAACATAATATTTACCTACACAAATAACCTACACATAATATTTACCTACACAAATAACTATATTAACCTACACATAATATTTACCTACACAAATAACTATATTAACCTACACCATTGATTAAATAATACAGATTTAAGGTATTTACCTACACAAATAACCTACACAAATAACTATATTAACCTACACATAACATTTACCTACACAAATAACTATATTTACCTACACCATTGATTTTAAATAATACAGGTTTAAGGAAAAGAAAGTTCCATTTAATAACTCATTTAAAAATTACGTTTGTGTTAGATCTCAAATTTTGAATGATTTCTTAAGAGTAAAATGGGGACTTAATTATGAGAAACGTTTGTCTAAAAACATTTAATTAGTAAGGCTACTATTAATTAATTACACAAAAATACCAAAGTACCCTTTTTCTTATTTATACCATTTAAATGAAGCTATTATTAATTGCAAACATGCATTATGATTAATTACCATAGATCAAATAAAATCAAGGGTCAAAATAACTTCTCGCACTTCTTACACTAATATGATTTCTCACATGAACCATATATATATATATATATATTTACTTTTTCTTTTAACTCTTTTACTTTGTCTTTTATTAGTTTTTTATGACCTATTATTTTTATGATTTTTAATTTTATGTCATATAATTATTTTTATATTTTTTATTAATGTTTAAAAAAATCTGGATAAAGCTGTTGCTCACCTCTAGCCACAACACCATCAGGTGAGCGACCAGCAGCTTTATCACTCTGCCAACTAGACGTTGACATGACGCAATATATATGAGAGGATAGAATCATGACTCACCTCTAGCCACAACGGACAGTCTAAGCATTATTTGTGTTCGCTCGATCAGTCCAACTTTTAAAACAAAATTCTCTAGTCAATGAAAATTGTGACACGACATGCTAAATATTCATATAATATAAAGATTCTAAGTATAAGTTACAAACAAGATACTACACATGATAACTGAAAAACATTCATAATTATACAATACTATCATTCTTTACCATCTTATTCTTGTTCTTCACAAGTCGACTCTCTTAATTCCCAAAGTCAACGATCTCAATCCCCTTGTTACGGTACCCAACAGGCGCATCATACTTACTAAACAACCGATACGATGAGATTAACGATAGTAAAATGTAGCAAACCACAACTAGAAAAGTGATGATGATCGACGTTGTTGCTTGTTTACAAAACCGACCGTAGGTCCCACAGGCTTCGCTCCATGTCACCGCCACGTCACCTTTGTATGTCAGAAACGCCACCTCTGTCGCCACCGCACCGGCGGCCAGTATCAGGTATGTTAAAACCTATAACAATTTTTTTTTTTTGTGAGAGTTATGCATAAATGAATACTAAATGGGTTGGCCGGATCAACTTAATTTGTAAAGCCAATATATTAGAAAAATATTTTAACTCGTAAAATTAAATAATTCAAAAGATTATACACACTTTAATAAATGTATAAGAACAAATACATTGTGGGTTGGGTGTGTGGTGACTATATCATTCTATGAGCATCTTGCTTGTGGATGTATTTTGTACATTTTGGTTAAAGGAATAAAGTAATTTGCCATTAAAAAAAAAAACAAATAACTAAGTGTTTCAATCAAAAAAACGTACACTATGTTTAGTAATTTAACGGTCAGTGAGACTTTAACTAGCTAACAACTCAAAAGTGTGAGTGATTCAACTTGTATATTATATTAAAGCAATAAATAAATTAAAAATAATGAACTGTGATTGTTTGTGATTTGTGAAAACATGGTGAACCCATTATTCTAACCCTTCACGTTCTCCCCCCTCACACTCCTCTGTTGCGCCCCATTTTTTTTTAACGGCCAACGAATTAATTTCCGAGTACTCTCGGACACTTTTTTTGGCGAATCAAGTACTCGAGAGTACCCGGGCCACAAATTGCCACCAATTCCCGGGAAAACCCGACCATTCACCCGCCCGAAGGCACGACAGTGAAATAATTGGTAAAACCGGTTGGGATCAGGACTCGAACCCAAGCCAATGGCTGGGTCATCCCTCATTTCCCCTCCACCAATGTCCTCCAAATGTAGCTAGTAGGAATTGAACCCAAACCTCCCATAGAAAACTTTAGGCCCTCAACCAACTGAGCTACAAGTGTTGGACCCCATTTTAACGACCTGACACGGTATTTAGCGCCGTTGGTGGGTGACTTAGGTCACTTGATAGTCGACGCCAAACCCACTACATGTGATCTTAGCTACTTAAAATTGGTTTCATAAAACTTTAAATCTAGACAAGTCTATTCGTAATAAATGGTGAGTACGTACATTTAATATGCTACTCAAAATTGGTCTCTTGTGGTACGTGACCCAAACACGTGTCTTATTTACATAATTAGTAGATTATATTCTGAAATCTTTCGGGATAGATAAATCTAATATGATTTGATAAAATTTTAATACAAAAAAAAACAACAATTTTAATCATGTGAATAAGAATGAAAATGTATATTAAAAAGAAAATGTATGTTTGGATGAGAAGCATAGCTGGAAACAAACATTGTAGGGCGTGATTGATGCGATAGTCTTGAAGGTGTGACGTTTTTTTGGAAAGAAGTAGTTTTAACCTATTCTGCTCTTGATGAAAATAAAATTCCTAGTTTGAACATGATTAGTAACTTGCCTAAACATTGTTAATGAATTACCTGAAAACCTACAAAAAAATCATTTTTTTTGTTTTTTGTATAGCATTATGGTACTCGTTGGGAAGATAATAAAACGTTCGTTGATTTGGTGTAATTTTTTTATAAAAAAATATGTATATAAAAGTTATTAACGTTTTAAACTTGTGAGGGAAACATAAGAGGAAAAAAAAAACTTTTTGATGGAAATAAAGAGAATGCCACATGAGACACTCAAAGGGGAGTGATGGCCTCTTTGAGTGCCATGTAGAATTTCATTACTTGGAATATTAATATATATAGATATAGATAATAGATAATATTTTTTAAGTTCTTATAACAAATATATAATTATAAAACTCTTTTTAAGCCGAGCTGGATCAAGCTTAAAAAATCACTAGCCAAACACCAACAGCTTGAAACAAGTCAAGCTCGAGCTTGAGTTCTCTTAAGATAAACATTAATCCGAACTCAAATTTTCGTGAGCTAGCTTGACCTGACTCATTTTCATCCAAATAACAACGGAAACTAATTGTTAAGATTATTTAGATAATGAACTTTTTTGTTTAGTAACTACTATCATCTTTTTTAAATAAATTAAATTTAATCTAGGGTTATAAATTTAACCTGGTCAAGAAGGAAGAAGGTCCAGGCTCGAGACATGGTTACAGGGCGAGGTACAGCCGTGAAAGCAGCTGACAGTAGTGAATAACCAGCCAATATGCCATTAGCATGCACCAAAAACCTGCATAAATTCACAACAACCCACAATTATATTTCAAAATATTTAAAAAATCAGATGGATAAAATTAGAAAAATACTTAAAACAGGAAACATTTCAAGGCACACCGTCCTAAAAAACCAAAAATAGTTTAAAATAAATGAATATAGTTATTTGAATTGTGTTTTTTATTCAATAAATTGCATGATAAAATGTGAAAAGCAGGCAAGCGGGCAACAAGTTGCGCTACCACCCTTTTATGTATGATATTATGTTATATGTTTTTTAAACAAGATATTAGAAAGAAAAAAATTAAGGTTTCTAACTAGGATTTAGAAATGGTCACACAACATTTAACCTCTCTAAAATAGAATTTTGATTTTTTAATCCATTTTTTTTTTTGATAAATTGTTTCTTCTTTTGCCTGTTTCCCAATATTATATTATCTATAACTTATAATAAAAGAATTGAACTTTGATGATGTGTCATTCAATGGAGGCCTCAACCCCTCTTTGAATGTGCCACGTGGCATCATGTAGGATTTTTTAATTTTTGAGTTTTTTTAATAAATCTATATATATTATAATTATTTTAGGAAAAGATAAGAATTTAAAAACAAAATTAAATTTTCTCTCTAATGTTTCCTCTCATAACTTTTGAACGTTAATATCTTTTATATATGAGATTTTTTAAAGAAAAAAATTACACCAAATTAACGAGCGTTTTATTATCTTTCCAACGAGTACCATAGTGCTATATAAAAAACGGAGAAGAAAAACAACTATTTTTGTAGGGTTATGTTTTCAAATATATTTTACTCTACTAATAAATCACAAACGATAAACATAACTTCATAGGCAGAGATTCCTTTTTTTATATTTAAATATGATAACTTATGGCAGAAATTTGTTTAAAATAAATAATAATAATAATAATAATATTCATTAATTATGTTGTCATATTAGATATTTTATTATGTTATATTAGATATTTCAACCCCGGGACACTCCCGGGATAAAAGCTAGTATATTATATATAATTTTTTAACGACCATGAAGTATTACTAAGAAAATATAGCGTTTCAAACTAGGAGTTAAAAACAGTCATGCAACACACAACCTATTAACAACTTAGATTGTACAATAAATTAATAATTTAAATTAAAAGGTTTTGGTTATTGGCACACCCATGTCAATATTTACACACCCTGCTCGACCTTAAAGTACCTGAAAGCGGTGATGTTGGAGTATGATAACGAGCCATATTCATTAGTTTCCGAATCCTTAATCATAACGGCTAGTGCCGCCACACACAACCCGACCGGAACGAGTCTCAGCAGCGTCTCGGCAGTACGAATGCCTGAGCTAACATCTTCTTCTTGACATGGTCCAGTTTCATAGGTTCTTGTAGCCACAACGTTGGTCTTGTCGGCCATTGTTGATAACAATAAAAGATTGGTAGTTTTTTTTTGTGTGTATGGAATTGCGTAGAGGCTAGAGAGAAATGAACAAGAGATTGTAATTGAGGTTTTGATTGTGAGAGATGGTTTGTGTTTGTGAGATTAGCATATAATTTATATACGTATTAAATGGTGGGAGTAAAGTTTAGGTGAAGTTAGTTGATGTTACATTTAATGCTTTTCATTAAAATGAGGGTGTTGTTCCCAATGGACACCATATCATATGTGGTCATGGATAACACTCTAGTAAAGGATTTGTGCAAATTGCAATATACTTGTTATATACCATAGTTTCAATTACAAATTTACAATTACATGATTCGGTTCATGTTTACAAGAGTCGTTTTGATGATAAGTGGTGCACTTTGTAATCAAAAGAACATGAGTTTATATGTAGTAGACGTATTTAACTTACAAAATCTAAAAATTACTATTATTAAAAGAAAACATGATTGGGTTTGTAATCGTGTTGGTCTGGTTCGTTTAACTACTTCGGAATAATATATTAGCTCCAATATAAATACAATAAGATCATATATAATGGTAAGGGATCTGGGACGTTTTTTTTTTTGCCTAAATTCACGCCCCCATGGAAATTGCACACCGCCCCCACCTAAGTTTTTTGAGGCGTTTTTTATTTCAATGAAAAAAAGCACGGCGTTAAATTTTTGGATGGGCCAATCATGTTGCATTATTCAGTCTAGATCGAGAGAGAGAGAGTTAAGGGGTTCAGAGAGAGAAGGCTTGAAATTTTTCATCTTACCACTACACTCCATCCTAATTTGAATCCTTTAATGGCTCACATGTCACATGTCAATTAATGCCCCATATGGATTTACCTTATCATTACACATGGTCTATAAAAGCATTCACAATAGTTATCCCATTACATTTACCTATACCTAAAATTTAGGGGAAATAAGAAAACGTCTACTTTTTATTCCACATTGGAGCATTCATAATATGAGGTTATGAGTTATTATGAGTTGATGACCGAGAAAATGTTATTATTCTCTCTACATTTATTTTTTAATATTTTTTTTTGGAATTGGTTATCAGTGGAGCAGAGAGAAAATGTAGTGATAAATGTATAAAAAAATATTATTTTATTGAAAATGAAAGAGAAAATAGTGATTTTTATTGTAAATAAGGATAAGGATGGGAAACCTATTGTGAATGCTCTCAGGCACTGTTTTGAAAACCGGACCGGTCGGTCCGGGTTCCGGGACCTGGACCGGTCCGGTTCGGGTGTTTGGACCGGCATGCAAGTGAACCGGCCTCGGACCGGAAAATTAACCGGGTGGTTGGACCGGAAACCAGGTGGTCGGACCGGTTTTTTTTTATTATTTTTGGGTTTCGAATCATTTTTTGCCTGGTTCGTTGGACCGGCCGGGGGTCCGGTTTGACGTCCGGTCCGGTTCTGAAAACCTTGCTCTCAGGACCCCATCCACATTTGCATTCCCAAAACTTTTAGGGGCCATCAAAACTTTGTCACATTGGTAGTCCACTTCATCAAAATTTTAACTTTTTTTTTGTCTTTTGCCACATAAGCAGTCCTAATCAGCAAAAACTATCTAAGTTAACTTTTAGTTAGTATGTTACCAATAAAGGAAACTCTCAGCAACATTTTTTGAAGTTGGGACTAGTAGCAATAAATAGTCAATAGTTGAGATTATTTGAATTAGATATTATTTTTTTATAATATGTAGGTGAAATTTCTTTTAAAGAATGGACAAAAAATCAAAGTAACGTTTCAGTGCGACCAGTGTTTTAATTGGCTAACCCAACCTTTTTTTTACTCATTACTAAATTTTGAGATTTAAACCCGCAATCGTATTACCCCCCCTCCAACAAAAAAAAAAAACACTGAAAAAACCAAAACTCAAACAAATAAACACGAGTCTATAGTTACTTTGAAGGTTCGACTTGAAAATGATAAGTTTGTTCAATGCCCTTCAAATGAACTTATCTAGTGTAATTAATGTGGCTACTAGTGGGAAGAGCGCTTTGATATTTTGAGCAACTTAATTTTTTATATTTGAAATTGTATTTTTTTTATTTGTTCTAGCATCAGTAATAAAAATTAAAATAAAATGATACTCGACATAGCCGGTTCTAAAAATTAAAGTGCTTTGTACGAGTTGAAAAAAAGGCACTTACAACCGTATGAAATCAATCCCTCGCGTTACGGCGAGCATGAACTTGATCGGCTTTGGTACTCATTATTTTAAACAGTTAAAAACATAGAGGTATACGGACACAACACATGACGCATTGACAAATTGATATGCATATTTTAATCTTCTAAGGAAAACATTTTTCTTTTCAAAGTTAATTAATTCTAAAATCATTAAGATATTATCATTTTGAATTTAAATATATTAATAATAATTAGTTATAAAAAATGAAGTAAAAAGGTTATAAAATAAAATATTAATAAATATTTTTATTAGTAGCCCTACTTATTTGTAGATCAATATTTAAATTTAGTGGTAAAACAAACTTAAAAAACAAAACAATAGTAAAAACATGTAAAAGGACTTTAATGGACAAGAAAGGAGCAAAGGGGAATCGAACTCGCGCCTCACAAGCAGAGAGGCCACCGAATTAACCATTGCGCCATAGACAATTTTTGTTTTTGTTGATAGTTATTATCATTTATATTTTTATATAAAATGTATAAAAAGAAAAAAAAATCAAAACTTAGGCCCTAGATAAAGGGGCTCGGCCGTGGGTGCGGCTCGCCCACCCCTAGAGCCGACCGTGATACTGGAACTGATTTGTTTTTATTGTATTTAGGAATATTGGATTTAAATATTCCCAACTTTCAGAGTTTGGCCGACAATACTCCAAACTAAGAAAATGTTTGTCAACACTCCCAACTTTTAAGGTATTTTTCACTGGCACTCCCAAACTAACCCAGTTAGTTTGTTCAGTTAGTTTGTTCAGTTAGTTTGCTGACGTGGCATGCTGATGTGGCCATTATTGCTGACATGGCATGCTGTGGAAGATGATGTGTCATCTTATGTGCCATCCACGGTAGCATGCCACGTCAGCAATAATGGTCACGTCAGCATGCCACATCAGCAATAATGGCCACGTCAGCATGCCACATCAGCAAACTAACTGGGTTAGTTTGGGAGTGTCAGTGGAAAATACCTTAAAAGTTGGGAGTGCTGATAAACATTTTCGTAGTTGGGAGTATTGCCGGCCAAACTCTGAAAGTTGAGGGTATTTAAATCCAATATTCCTTCAATATTTTAAATCTTCATGATCTATAAGTATCATGGTGTTTATGGAGGATGGGGTTAGGGTACAAATAGTGTGTTTTGTGAGAAGGGTGAGAAGACTTGTGAGGGTGGCACATGGCAATATTTTATTTAAAATTTAAGGGCATTAGAGTAATTACATACCTATTCTAGATAATGGAAATTTCAATCTATAATCAATTTGAGAGAATTTCGGATTTTTATCAAAACTCATAACCGATCAATATGTATGTCTCTTATAATCTCATATTTTCTTTATCATTTCTGCGAAATTCTGGAAAAATAAAGTCGTCATTTGTGTGTTTTATACTCATGTTAACCACCCATATGAACTTATTGTGTGTTATCAAAATCGTCACCGTGTGTTTTAAACTAATGTTAACTACCCATATGAACATATCATGTCTTATCAAAATCGTCATTATGTGTTTCAAACTCATGTTAACTACCATTTGAACTCATTGTGTTTCTATCCAAACATTCTGTTTATAACACCTATCTAAACCTATTGTGTTTTAAACTCATGTAACTACTCATCTGAACTCATTGTGTTTTAAACTCAAGTTAACTACTCATCTGAACTCATTGTGTTTTGATCAATAAGTCCTAACTTTTGAATTTTTAAGAGGAAAAGTTTTAAATTATCATATGGAAGCGTGTGTACGAATTTGAACATTATCCGGGTTGAATTCATAAATAATAATAATAATAATAATAATAATAATAATAATAATAATAATAATAATAATAATAATAAAAAACTAAAAAGGATTTTAAATCAATAAGTCCTAACTTTTGAATTTTTTAGAAGGAAAGTTTTGAATTATTATAGGTAAAAGTGTTTACGAATTTCAACATTAAGCGGGTTGAATTGCGAATTGCAAATGGCAAATTTCAAATATTAAGAGTTTTGAGATGAAATATTTTATTCTTATTATTATTAATCAAGTAATTCATTAACAGGCTTGAAGTTTTATTCGATAACAGCTGTATTGAATACATATGTTTACATGTAAATCAGATGTTTTAAAACAGATATTTGAATTCATAATACAAATAAGCCTTAACTTTTGAGTTTTTTAGAGGGAAAGTTTTAAAATATCTTAGGGAAGTGAGTTTTCGAATTTGAAGATTATCCGGATTTAATTTCAAATAATATGAGTTTTGAGAGTAAATATTTTCAAAAGTTATTATTAATTAATTCATTTATATAACATATAACACTGTGTCATTATATATTCTTGGTTGTATTGATCAATAATATTCAAAATGTGAAACAATTTTATAAGAATCCTATTCAAAATCAGATATTTTTTTTCTAAAGATTTTTTATGTGGCATCATTTCATTTTGATAAAGAAGTAATATTATAAAATGATTGAAAACCATCTTTAACAAATAAGTCCTAAGGTTTGAATTTTTAAGAGGGAAACTTTTAAATTATCATAGGGAAGCGTGTGTACGAATTTGAACATTAACCGGGTTGAATTCATAAATAATAATAATATAATAATTTTTTAAAAATCATTTTTGATCAATAAGTGTTAAGTTTTGAATTATTTAGAGGGAAAGTTTTAAGTTATCATACGTAAGCTTGTTTACGATTTCAACATAACAGTGTTGAGTTTCAAATTGCAAATAATTAGACTTTTGAGCCCAAATATTGTTATTCTTCTTCTTATTATTAATTAATTCATTTATATAAGATATAACATTGTATCATTGCATATTGTTTGTTGTATTGATCAATAATATTCAAAATGAGAAACTATTTTATAAGAACCGTGTTGAAAATTAGTTTATTATTTTCTAAAGATAACATATGTATGTAGCATCATTTCATTTTGATAAAGAAATAATATTAATTAATGTTTGATCAATAATATTGAATTTGTGAAGCTATGTCATATAGTTGGTTCCATTGATCAATAATATTGAAGTTGTGAAACTATCTTATATAAATTTGGTTTATTTTGATAAATGAATAAGCTGTTTGAGTTGTAAATAGTAAGTGTTGGAAATAATAGGAAAGCGTGTTTACCAATTTGAACATTAACCGACTTCATTTGTAAATAATAAGAGTATTAAAAACAAATATTGTTGTTGTTGTTATTATTAATTACTTAATTCACTTACGTGCATATTGCAAATTCTAAGTGAAATTATTTTTTGGATGAGTTTTTTCATTACATTTGAAGTTATATTGGATGGCAGGTGTATTGAGAACATCTGATTACATGTATCAGATGTTGTAAAACAGATCTTTGGATTTATAATAGAAATAAGCCCTAAGTTTTGAATTTTTAGAGGGAAAGTTTTAAATTATCATAGGTAAGCGGGTTTACGAATTTGAAGATTAACCGGGTTGAGTTGCAAATGATAAGAGTTAGAAGAGCAAATATTATTTTTGTTGTTATTATTAATTTATTTTATAAAAGATATATAACATTGTATCATTTTATAGACTTTGTTGCATTGATCAATAATATTGAAGTTGAGAAAGTACATTATATAAATCGTCTTGAAAATCAGTTTGTTATTTTGTAAAGAATTTTTATGTAGCGATATTTGATTTAGATAAATAAATAAATTAATAAATGTTTGAAAACCATTTTTAATAAATAAGTGCTAAGTTACGATTTATATTAATAAATAAATAAATAATAATACAACCCAGTATAAAATCAGTTTTTAAATTTTCCAGACTTTGTTCGTACCATAAAATACTGTATCTGTTAAAATCGATGCCAAAAGCCCAAATTTAATGATTATAACTTTGAAAGGTTAGCACAGGTTTTACAGTTGTTTCAGAACATCTGCTTTTTAAGCCAACAGATGATGTAAAACAGATTTTGTGTTTATAGTTTTTTTTTTAAAAATAATTTGTGATTTATATAACTATTGAATAATAATAATAATAATAATAAAATAATAATAGATTTTTAAAAGTATGTCTTACGTCCTTAAGTTTTGAACTTTTAAGAGGGAATTTTTAAATTAACATAACGTGGGTTGGTACTTAGTTATGTTACAATGGTAAATATAGCAACAACTTCCCTTTATAAATATATCCTATATCTAGACATAACAACACAAGCCTTCTAAATTTCTACAGAGTGTCTTGTAACCTTTGTCTCATGTTTGTATAAGTAAATAAATATATTGAAAGCATATCAATGGAAGCTGTGAACAATAGTCTCAGTTTTATTTCTGATCTGAACCCTGGGAAAGATATGTGGAGTATGAAGGCACGTGTTATACGAAAATGGAAACAAAATTTTAAGTTGGAGCTCATATTGATCGATGAAATGGTATGGTCATTGTTATGATTGTTTATGTTTATTTATATTTTGTTTTAGGTTAATGTTGTTATCTTATGTTCATGTTATATACTTATATCTATAATTTGAAAAAGTTGCTGTTTTGATGTTTGTGTTTTGTTTATGATTATTCCAGGGTGATAAGATTTAGGCGTCTATTAAAGGTCATTTGGTGCAACAATTTGACACTAAAGTTCATGAAGATGATGTTGTTGTTCTCTCCAAATTTGGTGTTGGTGAAAACAAGGACGCATACACTGTTGGTGTGCATGTTTTTAAAATAGTTTTTTATCGTTGTACTTGTGACAACCGTCACCCTCATCTTTTAGCAAGTTGTCAATTATAGTCCTTCATGTGTTCAAATATTTCTATTTTAGACCCTGTAAGTTTTGTTGTTTTCAAATTTAATAAATGAGCGAACTCAAAATTTATCATTTTCATTTATTATGGGTCGTATCTACGTTTTAATAAAATGCGTAAATTGAAAACGATATTCAGATTAGATTTTATATATAAAAAAAATTAAGTTAACTCAACTTAACTTGGTTAACTTTTTATAAAGGAAAAACCTAACTAAAACACTATACAATTAACAAGGTTAAGGTTGAGGGACTGTTTTTGCCAAATCCTTAAAATTTTAAAAGAATACCTTCCCTCCTCCTTTGTTTTCCGACGAGTCTTGGCCGGAATCGGTCAACAATCCGGCATGGGTTAATATCGAGTATTTATTATGTTCTAACGCGTTTAAAAGTGTTTCCATACGTTTCTCTTTCGTGTCCCAACGATTTCTAATCATTCAAACGTAGTTAAAGCATGTAATAAACGAGTTTTAATCGTGGTTTAAGTGTAACCGATCGGAATTATTTAAGCGAATTAAAGGCCCGGTTTTACTTAACAATCATATAAACGTTTATACCATTGCACTTCTGCACCTTTACACGATTCAAACCCACTAAAAAACGTATCATATCGTGTCTAGAAAGCTTCCAATCGATCCATTTTTCTTTGGTTCGAACATCTCCTTTTTCGATCTTAAAACACGATTGTAAGTTAAAATTTTTATTGCCATTTTGTTTCTTAAATAGTTCCGAACATAAGCCCCTTATAACAGATGTATAATCAGTTCTGTATTGGGTGATTGATTTTGGTTCTAGGGTTAGGGTTCTTGGTAGGATTTGGGGAAGAAGATGACTTTGTATATGATGTTTAAATAGATTATAAATCAAAACTAACAACACATGGATCAAGTGGTGTAGTGGTTGTAAGCTTGTTTGTTTATGGATTAGACCAGGGTTTGAGACCCCTTAACCACTGGTCTGATTCCTTATTTTTTTACTTTTCATTTCTGAATTTTTATTAATTATATATATACATATATAAATACATTACTCTTTAAATATTCATAGAAAATTCATTTTTGCTCCAAAAATTATGAAAATTTAGATGTAACTTCTTGACACCTCATAGAAAATCATCATATTTTAGTTTCTGAAAAATAATTTATTTTCGTATTTTTATTAATTTAAATTGTTTTAATCATAATTAATTGATTAAAAATTCATTTTACATGTTTTTAACCCCAAAATTTCTAGGAAATATTTTCTAATCATCAAAAACTGAAATAAAATTATTGGTTCATAAAACATTTATTTTTATTTATTTTCCTATTTTTAATCATTTAAACATGAATTAAATTTATTAAATCAGTTTTAAATGCAAATAGTTTGAGAAAATTTATGAGAAAATTATTTTCACTATTTTACATCAGAAAATAAACATTTTCCATAAAAATATAATTTTTGGATCATATATTGTATTTTTAGTCTTATTTATGTTTAATTAGACATAATTAATCTTTTAGTTATACTATTTAGACATCTATTTTATAAATACTTTTCTTATAAAATAGAAATAGTCTTATGTTGGAAAGTATTAGTTATTATTGTTGAATCATTGTGTGATTCATAATTATTTATTTATAAATTTTGGTATATTATTTTTAATATACAACTTCTACATTAATTTGTTTTATCATAAAAACTCTAATTCCCCAAATCGACTTAGCAAACCCTAATGCCTTAGACCTTAGTTACCTTAGACTCTTAGACTTTTCCCTTATTAGTATTCTATTACGTTATAGGTTGAATTCCTCGGAATTCCCATTACTTAGCTCACGACCGCTTAAGTTGGATCGCTTTCACAAACTGTGAGTATATCTTTCCCCTTTTCATGTTTTACACTTTTGGGATGACTCATGTACGCTTATTACTTCACTCACTTAATCGTGTTTTATTATCATATTCACAATCGCAATTCTTGATGTGTTTTACTTGTTGATTCGCTGATAGTGTGTACTTATGACCTTAATCATTAACCCGGTGGGGCCTAGCATAACAATAAATAGTACTTGATTATTGTTATGTGTAAACTACGTTGTCTTGTCGCCTACTATATATAATGATACTTATGAGCGACTACTATATATATGATTCTTGATTCTTGATTCTTTAAGGTTTGATTTTGGGTGGCATTTGTGCATAGCTTGAACACTAAATTGTAGACAGTATAACACGTGAATTGCGAAACTCTTTTTCTACTATATGTATTCAAACAGGGTATGCTCACCAATACGTTTTGTATTGACATATACTATTTTCGTACATGTTTCAGGTTATTTATGAGATGACTTTTAAGCTTTTGGAATTGTACTTAGATTTTGGATTCATTGTATTTCAGTTAATTAACATTTAGAACCGTTGTATTTCATTTCAATGTAATAAACTATTTAATCAGTGTATCAATAATTTACACTTTAGTACCATGAGCTATTGAACAATCATCACTACGTGACACCTCGATGTTTCCGCCATCGGTTGGGGTGTTACAGATTGGTATCAGAGCCATGGTTATAGGGAATTAGGTTATTAGAATGCCTTTTAGCCTAGTCTATAACTAATCTTACTTTCACGAGTCCTCTCGTGTATATTTCTCTTATTTCTTATATCTTCCTTCAAAATATTTTCGCTATGATTCTTTCTCGTTATTCTTTCGGTATTTTGCTTGGAAAAGAAGACATTCGTATTTCACAAACGAAACGATATCACCAAGTTAGGAGTGACATCCATACCTTGGTGATTAGTTTCACTCTTCTATATATTCTACATCTTTGGGATAAATATCTTTGAGATAGGAGTGATACCCACACCTCAAAGAATTATTCCTTCAAAAGAAACTTAACTACTGAGCTGGGAGTGATATTCTTATCTTAGTGACTAGTTCCACTATGTTATATTTTTGCGTTTGAAATAAAACTTTGAGCTAGGAGTGAAATCCATACCTCAAGGAGTTATTTCTACATCTCGTTTTAAAAGTCTCGCTAAAAGTTTTGAAATTTACCAGTGACGGGGTACGTGCAATCGGGAAGGTTGACCATTTACTCATAGGTTTAAGTACGCTCCCCACAAGTCACTAATAATATTTCAATTTCTTTGGCTAGTCACCAGTTTCATTAGAAATATTTTCAGTATCACATTTCTTTATTGGTATATTTTTTTCATTTGTTGTTTGAAACTCTTATCATAATTTTCTATAATGAAGTTATTATTTCTTTTGAGTTTTTTTCCCTATTAATAGCTATCGCTCTTAGTGCATTTTTCCGTTTTCTGTTATTAATTCTATGTTTTGTTTAACATTTGAATTTTAAGTTCCATCACTTGTTGTTTTATATACTCATTGATCGTTCGTTTTTCATCATCATTACTAAAACTTCTATGCGCTATTTTACATTAAAACTTACACTATTTCAATTATGTTTCGTGAGTTCCATAAAACATCATTTTCCTTATTAAAAAAACATTTTCCTATGACCCAAATTTTTAAGATTTTTGTTTAACTTTGATCACATCTTGATTCTTGAACTTGCACAGTTAAACACGAATGCGGTTTTAAACTTATTAATAATCTTGTTATTATCATCATGTTCAAATTTACTTGATCGATGTCACAGTATATCTCTAAACTATTCCCTTGTGTCTCTACAATATACACAACATCATAAATGCCTATCTATCCAACACACACCAGTACACTACTCTTTAAAGCGATTACCTTAGCAACTTACCCTATGTTGCCATCTCATAAAAGCACAAAACCCAAGTACCCATCTTTGGAGAAACTTATTCATCAGATTAGCACATCTTATACACACCTTGTGTCTTGAAACATTTAGCGTGCTATGAGCCCAAAGCGATGCCATAACAACTTTTACAAACAAACGATTTTTCAACGTATAAATTTCGCAACATTATGATAATTCAAGGTTTCAAGTTTAATCAAAACGGGTAACACTCGGATTTTCCCAAACATTTTATAAATATGGAAGATTTTTCAACTTTAATGGGGTTTTAACTTGTAAACAGAAGGAATGTTTTAATACAGAAAAGTCTCACTTCTCAAAATTCGTCCAGGCATTCGGACCATATGCAATCCCCTACCTGTCTTACCCACATTTTTCAAACACTATCAAGGAGAATCAATCGAACCCAAATCAGATTCTCCATTGTCTTCAAACAACCCATAAACTTATACCAAAATTATCAATTACCGAGCTGATTCACTCAATCAACGTAGCATGAGAAATTGTGCGTAGTGGACTTTCAACGTTGAACTGGGTTTTTGAAGCTAGGTTACCAGCTGACACTTAAGACTTGGAATAAGACTTGGAACTTACACGTTACTCACAAACCTTACTATATCAGTTGCTGTGACACGATCATTCTTTTAAAACTTAAAGTGGTATATTTTCATAAAGGATATGTTACAATCTCTTCAAATTTGTATTATTTCACAACTTCGAACTTTTTACATTTGGAGTCTGTTCATGTCATTGACTTTTATCATTCATGCTATTTAAATATTGATCTTTTGAAAAACGTTTTATTTACACATACCTCATGAACTTGTTCTCGTGCATTTAATGACTTGCTTTGCATAACACGAGTCATGTGTAAACCATTTTGTTTCATATGACAAATCCATGCATATTTTTGAAAAAGAACTTACGACAACATAGTATGCTTTACAAAGATTTTCAACTCGATTTCTCGTAAACACAAGAAAGTGTGTACCTGCGAATGTCATATTATGCGAACTTGTTTTCTGAAATATTCTTTGATTTCTAGATACCCTCATACTGTATATAGTAATTGTTTTAACTATATCGCATAGTTCGAGTAATCTATGTTTTGTAAACGAAAAATTTATCCCTTACACTCGTGTTTTAGTCGCAAACTTTTTGGTTTAAATACTGGAAAAATCCTCATCCCAGTAGACTATACGTCTGTTCTACGCATTTTTATTTACAGTAAATTTCATTATTTGATTCTTATACCATTTCATTTATAGTTATGTTCGCACATTATCATATTTAAAATTATTCTCATATTATTCTTTTATTGGTGGTTATTCTCACGCATTATTTACAATTATTCTCGCACTAGTTATTAGTAGTTATTATTACAACATTGGTTTTGAGCATAAATTTAACTCGTTTACTTCCATTTTGTGCAAACTGTGCGATTTACTCGATTTACATTATACTATTCTTTCAATCGAAATTTTATGCTATACTTATATACTTACCTGAACGTATATTTTGTATGCTTATTCCTGTTTTGAGCAAGACCCTGCTATATTTTCTTATTATTTTGTTCAACACCATGGTTAATAAACATACTAATTGATAACTCGCATGAGATCTAAGCCGGTGCCCACGTACGACTCGGTTCAGAGTATTCCTCTAACCCGAGGGGAACGGTGCAATCCTCAGAGTTTATCAATATGGGTGTTTAGAGCCAAACGATTTGAACATAAATTGACCGGTTATTTGTGCGAGTGAACCCGAACGGGGAAGGACCGCTAACCGTGCTTGATACTTACACCTTATTCTTATTACGGTTATTCGGGTGAACCTAAAAGGGGAAGAACCTCTAACCGCATCTTATACGTGAGCAGTATCTACTACTTAACACATTTTGGTTGCACGCATTTGTTTCTGGTATTACTTAGGATAGGGTTATGGAAAAGCATAACACTCTAGTGTAAGGTAAATCGATGATTACGGTCCGGAACACAATCATGGGTTTACAGGTACATAAGGGTGGTGTGTAAATTCTATTTAGGCTGTTGGTAGACAATCAGTACGAGTCCAAAGTATCGGGAGTGTGGTGGGTCAGCTGCGGTACACCCTATATATAAGCATAAACGATACTGCGGGAGCGGACTAGGAGTCTAACCAAGAACCTACCCATTACTTTATAATTACCTCATCATTAGATCGTTGACTAATAGATAGCATTTTCCATAAGAACGTTCTTACACGAGCTTCAATTCGTCTTCCAAGAGTCTTTCTCTTGACCATCCACACAGAAAACTCAAACCTTATGTACTCTTACACTCTTGGTTCCTTTCTAAAGTAGGGGAGACTGCCTCATCAGTGCCTCTGCCCTCACTAGTTACACTTGCCAAAACCTTTTTCATTTAAACTCTCAACTTCCTAATCTCGGGTCAACTGTCAAAGATTTTGAAACTTTTACTTTGGATACTAAACCACTACTTTAAATTTTGTCAAAACATGATTATGCAATTTTTTTTTTAAAAATGTACTTGATTTTTACAACGCCTTTTGTTACATAGAAACCTCCACTTGAAAGAAATTTCGAGACGAAATTTTCTAAAGTAGGGGAGACTGTGACAACCGTCACCCTCATCTTTTAGCAAGTTGTCAATTATAGTCCTTCATGTTTTCAAATATTTCTATTTTAGACCCTGTAAGTTTTGTTGTTTTCAAATTTAATAAATGAGTGAACTCAAAATTTATCATTTTCATTTATTATGGGTCGTATCTACGTTTTAATAAAATGCGTAAATTGAAAACGATATTCGGATTAGATTTTATATATAAAAAAAACATTTAAGTTAACTCAACTTAACTTCGTTAACTTTTTATAAAGAAAAAAACCTAACTAAAACACTATACAACTAACAAGGTTAAGGTTGAGGGACTGTTTTGCCAAATCCTTAAACTTTTAAAAGAATCCCTTCCCTCCTGCTTTGTTTTTCGGCGAGTCTTGGCCGGAATCGTTCAACAATCCGGCGTGGGTTAATATCGAGTATTTATTATGTTCTAATGCGTTTAAAAGTGTTTCCATACGTTTCCGTTTCGTGTCCCAACGATTTCCAATCATTCAAACGTAGTTAAAGCATGTAATAAACGAGTTTTAATCGTGGTTTAAGTGTAACCGATCGGAATTATTTAAGCGAATTAAAGGCCCGGTTTTACTTAACAATCATATAAACGTTTATACCATTGCACTTCTGCACCTTTACACGATTCAAACCCACTAAAAAACGTATCATATCGTGTCTAGAAAGCTTCCAATCGAACCATTTTTCTTTGGTTCGAACATCTCCTTTTTCGATCTTAAAACACGATTGTAAGTTCAAATTTTTATTGCCATTTTGTTTCTTAAACAGTTCCGAACATAAGCCCCTTATAACAGATGTATAATCGGTTCTGTATTGGGTGATTGATTTTGGTTCTAGGGTTAGGGTTCTTGGTAAGATTTTGTCACACCCCGACTTTTCCCCTCATCGGTTGTGACGTTTGGTGCCTTTGCCAATGCAGCGGAAAGATGCATCTAAGACTCTGGTTCCCTGAACGCCAATTCTAACCCTCTAGGATCCCCGGTCCCAACTGCCACCTACTCCAACCGTGCCGTTACCAAAGTTTACACCTGAAAGACATACTTAAAAAAGGGTCAACATAAAGTTGGTGAGTTCATAAGTTTTGCAAAATGTTACCAAATGTTCCAAGAATGTTACCGAGAGATACCAAGTTCAACGTGTCCATACTATGTTAAATGTAAACCAAGTACACTAGCTAGGCGTATGTTTTATTACTACTACGATTGGAAAACCATTACTAACTCGCAAACCAGATGTTGTGCCCGAATAGTAAACCTGTTCCTGTTTGAGACAATATGCACCCGCCCGGCGCTCCATGCCGACGGGTGGGGTTGGTCACTCCAAATAGCGCTATTCACATTTCCCCGTTGTGCAAACCAGCACATTCATGGTTCCCCCCGGGACTTCCAAAGATCGTATAGTAAATAGTTTGAAAACCCATAGTATGACAGTTGTTACCAAATAGTTGTTTAACACATGTTTTCTCCCCCAAAAAGTGAAAACCAAGTAAAGTGGGGCCGTAAACTCACGCAACCCGTTTCATTTTCCAAAACTTTGTTCGCTTTAAGTTCCTCAGTTTTTCATAACAGAAGCATGTCTTCCCCCCGAAAACATTTACAAAAACAGTAAAGAGTGGGGTATGAACTCACCTTAATGTCCATGCTAAGCTAGCAAACAAAGCCTGAAACCTCGACCGACTTCCTCGTGCCCTAATTACCAACAAAGGACACCTTAACAGTCTAACACACATAAGCCTAGCTTATTAACCAACACGAGTCTCAAAACGTTTCAACTCGACGAACCGATCATGACTTATCTTAATTCACGTATTACATACAACATAGTACCCAAGTTCCACACTTGTCACTATTTGTATGTAACCAGGTTGGACTAACACCCTGAAACGTATAATCATCCTGAATCCTAGTTCGTCTCGTAATCCGTATAAATGCGCGTCCAGTATACTTACTTTTAGGAAAAATGCTCTTTAAGAAATACATGTTTAGTTATTAAAACCGATTAATAACAATTGTTACTTTATCTCAAATATTGTTTGAAAACCATCTTTATTGTCACAAATAGCTCGTCCTTAAAAGCATTTCAATTTGTATAAAATGTACTTGTCCAAAACACTTAGGGAAATTTTTTTATAGAAATAGCAGTCCGTTACTCTTTGTTTTTATAAAAATTTGGGCAGAGTTTCCTCTGTTTTTGTACCAACCAGACAACACCCGTTGTCTACAATTTTCCCCAAAATCAACTTACAAACACAAGTTATCAAATCCTTTAATCCACATTTCCGATTCACGAGACTATACGTTCCGACATCTATCTATACTTGATCCTATAAATATATATATATACCAATATATATAATATAGTCCGACAATATAGTCCAATGTTATTTAGTCCGAGTTCGAAACCATAAGTCACGTCAAGTTAATCGTTTACCAAATCGTTCGTTTATATAGTTACCGTTTATTATTATTCGGTCCGTTCGCGAGTCAAAACTAGTTCGTCCATACCGATATATTTATAAATCTCTAATATTCATAAATATATAATATTTACAAATACACAATATTTATAAATATATAAATAATAATAAATACAATTTAAAGTATACCGAAACACACGCGCGTAACCTGAAATCTGGTCCGCAAGATTCTGACCCGAGCTGACCGTAACCGCGACTGACACCCGAACCGAACCCGAACAGATCTGACTCGTTGACCAAGACTGTCGAACTTTGACTTGAACTTAAACCAAACACGATTCGGACCTGACCCGGGCACCATGACTTGAAGATAACCAACACGAACTCAAAGTACCTGAAACCCGAGCACCAACAACCCTGAACCAGACCCGAGCCCAAGACCGTGGCCAACACCATATCTGACCCATGACCCATGACCCGTGACCAAGGTTCAACCAAACCGGACCACCATCACAGCCAGCATCCTTGAAACAACCATCGTGAGCCTTCACAGCCACTACGGTCCACCAACCCCTGAATCACCAACAGCGCCGCCGCCACCCCTGTAAACCCCCTTCCAGTGCTACCTGCTTCATAGCCACGACCTACCACCACCATACCCGACTGCCGCCTACCTCTTAACAAAACCTCAACCATCAGTCACCACAAGCCGAAACCAAACAACCCAACCCCAATCGGACCTGTACCAACTCTAACCACCACAGCCACACGACCACCAGATTTAACCCAACCCCCACCTCTGTTCGGTTGATTACAGCGCCGCCACCACCGTATCCATGGTGGTGGTCGGTTGTTTCTTATTATGGAGATGGAGAGAGACTGAGAGAGTGTGGGTGAGAGGAGAGGAGAAGGAATCGGGTTTAGAGAGAGAGGAGTTAGAGAGAGAGGCGGTTTTTAGAGAGAGATAGAAACTAGGGTTTGTGTGTGTGTAGAAGAAGAATGAGAATAAGATGAATATATAGTTAGGGTTAAAAGGAAGGTGCACACCACTTAACGAACCCGTATAAATGTAAAACGTCTCGGTTTCTAATTAGGCTCCATAATTAATTATAAAAAGTAGTCGGTTTTGTTCGAAATACAAAACCGAGCATAACTATAATTATTTTCGACGTCCGACGCGTGTTTTCAGAACACGCGCTTAAATCGCGTTAATTAAATCGGTCGCAGTTCCCGTTGTTAAAACGATCCGTAAACTTCCGAAATTTAATAATTAGCAATATTTGAAATAAATATTTATTTATTTATTTGTTTTAAATCATGAAGTCACGTCAGTGTAGATCGGAAATTGCCGGGTGTCACAGATTTGGGGAAAAAGACGACTTTGTATATGATGTTTAAATAGATTATAAATCAAAACTAACAACACATGGATCAAGTGGTGTAGTGGTTGTAAGCTTGTTTGTTTATGGATTAGACCAGGGTTCGAGATCCCTTAACCACTGGTCTGATTCCTTATTTTTTTACTTTACAGTTCTGAATTTTTATTAATTATATATATATATACATATATAAATACATTACTCTTTAAATATTCATAGAAAATTCATTTTTGCTCCAAAAATTATGAAAATTTAGATGTAACTTCTTGACACCTCATAGAAAATCATCATATTTTTAATTTCTGAAAAATAATTTATTTTTGTACTTTTATTATTTTAAATTATTTTAATCATAATTAATTGATTAAAAATTCATTTTACATGTTTTTAACCCCAAAATTTCTAGGAAATATTTTCTAATCATCAGAAACTGAAATAAAAATTATTGGTTTATAGAACATTTATTTTTGTTTATTTTCCTATTTTTAATCATTTAAACATGAATTAAATTTTTTTAAATCAGTTTTAAATGCAAATAGTTTGAGAAAATTGATGAGAAAATTATTTTCCCTATTTTACATCAGAAAATAATCATTTTCCATAAAGATATAATTTTTGGATCATATCTTGTATTTTTAGTCTTATTTATGTTTAATTAGACATAATTAATCTTTTATTTATACTATTTAGACATCTATTTTATAAATACTTTTCTTATAAAATAGAAATAGTCTTATGTTGGAAAGTATTAGTTATTATTTGTTGAATCATTGTGTGATTCATAATTATTTATATAAACTTTGGTATATTATTTTTAATATACAACTTCTACATTAATTTGTTTTATCATAAAAACTCTAATTCCCCAAATCGACTTAGCAAACCCTAATGCCTTAGACCCTAGTTACCTTAGACTCTTAGACTTTTCCCTTATTAGTATTCTATTACGTTATAGGTTGAATTCCTCGGAATTCTCATTACTTAGCTCACGACCGCTTAAGTTGGATCGCTTTCACAAACTGTGTGTATATCTTTCCCCTTTTTCATGTTTTACACTTTTCGGGTGACTCATGTACGCTTATTACTTCACTCACTTAATCATGTTTTATTATCATATTCACAATCGCAATTCTTGATGTGTTTTACTTGTTGATTCGCTGATAGTGTGTACTTATGACCTTAATCATTAACCCGGTGGGGCCTAGCATAGCAATAAATAGTACTTGATTATTGTTATGTTTAAACTACGTTGTCTTGTCACCTACTATATATAATGATACTTATGAGCGACTACTATATATATGATTCTTGATTCTTGATTCTTTAAGGTTTGATTTTGGGTGGCATTTGTGCACAGCTTGAACACTAAATTGTAGACAGTATAACACGTGAATTGCGAAACTCTTTTTCTACTATATGTATTCAAACAGGGTATGCTCACCAATACGTTTTGTATTGACATGTACTATTTTCGTACATGTTTCAGGTTATTTATGAGATGACTTTTAAGCTTTTGGAATTTTACTTAGATTTTGGATTCATTGTATTTCAGTTAATTAGCATTTAGAACCGTTGTATTTCATTTCAATGTAATAAACTATTTAACGTTATATGTGTGGCCCTCGGGGGGCAAAAGTAAAGTTGCACTAGTTTTAACGTCATTTTACTAATTTCGTGAAAATAACGTTAAAAACAACGGACGGTTAATCATGCATCATGTGATGGCGTTGATAGCCAAAAGACAAAGGGGTACATGCACTGATCGGGTTTGTCCCGATTGCTAAGTGTTCTGTGCCTTATGTCCAAGGCTTGATACCAAACCACATCGAGCCGGGGGTCTCACTGGAAGCAGCCTCTCTATTCTTAGGGGTAAGGCTGTCTACATCTTACCCTCCTCAGACCCTACCTTAGCTTTGCTATAGGTGGGATTAACTGAGTATGATGATGATGATGATGATGTAATAAACTATTTAATCAATGTATCAATAATTTACACTTTAGTACCATGAGCTATTGAACAATCATCACTACGTGACACCTCGATGTTTCCGCCATCGGTTGGGGTGTTACAGATTGGTATCAGAGCCATGGTTATAGGGAATTAGGTTATTAGAATGCCTTTTAGCCTAGTCTATAACTAATCTTACTTTCACGAGTCCTCTCGTGTATATTTCTCTTATTTCTTATATCTTCCTTCAAAATGTTTTCGCTATGATTCTTTCTCGTTATTCTTTCGGTGTTTTGCTTGGAAAAGAAGACACTCGTATTTCACAAACGAAACGATATCACCAAGTTAGGAGTGACATCCATACCGTGGAGAAGCAAATAAACTTTTGACTGTTGGTTAGTCTATTCTGATATTTTATGTTACTAAGGTTTTTTATGGTTTAATTTGTAAAATTTTTTTATTTAGTTTTATTTTGTATTTTGCTGCACTATTTGGCATGGTGATTTGGATGTGTTTGGAAAAGGTTCAAAATTAACCCAAAGAATGAACTTTAATCTTCAAGATTTGGAGTAAGTTTTGACTTGTATTTTTTATAAATTTTCTTTCTTGTAATGTTTTGAAAACTTAATACATATAATCATTTGTGTAATAAATCGTAAGGATTAATGATGTGGTGTAGTAAATGCGATGAAAAATATTCTCTTAAGTTAAAGGACTTGTATGTTATTTAGTGACGTAATAAATGTTGTATATGTAATGTTGACTTTCACTTTTTTATATGTATTTAAAATGTTAAAATTATTGTTTGCATGTAGAGGTACCATTTTAAGATGTACAATGTGGAATGATTATGCAGTACTGTTTAAGAAGCTCATTTCTAATAATCAAGCTAATGAGCATGTGATGGTTGTTATACAACATGCTAAAGTTAAGGACTGGAAAGGTAAGTTTGTGTTAGTTTTGAGTATTTTTAAATAGTTGTTAACGTGAAACAAAGTCACTAAGTATATGTATATTGTTATATATAGAACAAATTATTGTACAAAGCGACAAGTATGGAACTCGACTGTTTCTGAATGTAGAAATTGATGAAGTTAACCAATTAAGGAGGAGGTACAATTTTATACAGAAAATGTATAACTTTTTTTTGCCATTCTTTTGAGTCTCCTAGGTTATTTTTTATGTTAATTCTTTTTGCCATTTTTCTGTCTTCTTAAGAAGCAAGTTCAAGAATCTGGTTCTACATATCAAGCACTACGTTCGTCTGACACTGTTCACTCATTGCATCAAGAATTCGTTGTTTCAACTCCGAAGAAAGATATTGACGAACTTAGCGACATACAAACGGTTTCAATATTTTTTAATAGATTACATATTTGTTTATTACATTTACTTAGTTTTTTATATCTGATTCAAAATAATTATCAATATATTGTTGTATTGCAGGCAATGTGTTGTGTTGTGGTTGCAAGTATAAAACTTGTGCAACAAGGGTATGGTTGGTTTTATGTTGCTTGCAACAAATGTTTCAGAAAGGTGCTAACTAAATAAGAGTACTTACAAACTTTTCTAAAAGTTTCTAAGAAAATTATTGAGTTGCCTCTTACAGCCTTGGTTTGTCCTAAATGCGAGTGTGAATGTAAATCCGTTATAACAAAGTAAGATAAAATGTTTATTTACATGTTTTTCAAGTTTTGTAAGATTCAGTTAACTTATTGTAAGTTATTTATCTCAGGTTTAAGGTTCAAGTCAGGGTTCAGGATCAGAGTGGTAGTGTGTCGTTTATGATGTTTGATAGAGATGTGTCCAATATTGTTTGTTCATCGGCAAGTGAAATAATGGAAAGACAAATGAAGCTTGATGATACTGAAGGCTTTCCCCAAGAATTATTTATGCTGCTAGATAAGGTTTTAGCTTTCAAAATTGAAGTTTCTGAATACAATCTTAAAAATGACTATATTGTCTACACTGTTCACAAGATATGTGATGATCCCACAATAATTGCTGAGTTGGTTATGGGCAGTGATTATGAAAATGATAATTCTGGAGAGGTATTTAATTACTTTTGGGTTGTTTTGTTAAATTTTGTTAAAAAATAATTTGAAGTTGAGTGTTACTGTTTTTTTTGGTTTGGTTTGATCACTTCTTAGGTTAGTCAGGAAGATGATGAGTACAAGTGTGCTAAACTTGATGAATTTTCTGACGATGCTTTCCAAATGTTAGCAAAAGTGAGTATTTATTTTTTCAAGTTCTTTAAGGTATCCAAAGACTTTGTTTTCTTCATTTTAATAGTTTATAGTTTTTATTTTTTATTTTTTTGTAGGATGTTTTTTCTATTACTACGGAGTCTTCCGTTGATGAAGGTTTAAAGGATTCTGGTACAAGGCCCAATGGAAAAAGGAGTATCGAAGACGCCGATATTTTAAACGTTGATAAACTATCCTTTACTGCCAAAAGAAGCCGAAGCAGAGTTTCTAGGATGAAAAATTATGTGATTATGGAGTAAAGATTCTATGAAAATTTAGTAGAAAGTTTAATTTTTTGGAATGTTTAAAGTTTAACCATCTGTATTCGGTTTTAGCAGAAGATATTAATATTTTATAAGATGGCAATTAATTTCAAGTAATCACTTTTGTACTTGAAATTTATTACTATGAATATTATCATTAGTTTTCTGTTACTACCCTTAGTCTATTGTATTTAAATACTTAATTGAAGTAAATATTGGACATTTAATTAGTTTTAAATACTTAACATTCATATTTTTATCAAGTACATACATATGTTTCCAACTCTGAAAGTAATCTCGAGATAGAACTCTTAGCAAATCATTTGTTTATTGAAAAGGTTGAAACTAAATGTTTTTGTCATAATAATTTGTTATTCAAAACTCTGTTGTTTCATTTAATACGAAAACGTTTTAATCAAAGTTTTTAACTTTGTTATATTATCAGAAATATAACATCTGTTCTGTTAAAAAACATTATAATACAAACAAACAACGATTGAATGAAATCAGTTATTTAATCCTAAACAAACATTTATTGTCAAATCTCAATTGTAAATTAATCTCGAGTCTTCACTTTTTTGACTTCATTGATTGTTTTTCTGGTAAGATTGGTTGAAGAGGAACCACGTTTCTTTTGAGTGTTCTTTTTAGGAGCTTGCTGTTCATCAGGATAAATTGGCTTTCTTGGCAGACTTGGATTCTTTTGTCTGTTTATCTCCAGTAGTTTGTATGTTTCAACCAAAACTAATTCAAACCATCTAGCAACATATCTCATTTCACCATATTTTGCTGCAACTAACTCTTGTCTCATTCTCTTGAATTTTAAATCTTTTTTAGCTTCACTTTCTTTGTCCTTCTTCGAGTTAGTTGGAGTTTTTTTTCTGATTCTTATGATCTTTAAGCAAGCCTTCAATTTTGTATATTTTAGCCCTGAGTTCTTCAGAAGTCCATCCAGCAAATTATCTTTCAGTGACGTTGTAAAATTTGAGACTTAAAAGATGATCAATGAATTCTTTTATTACATTTCTCTCCACTTCAGAAGTTGTATTTCTTTCATGCATTTTCTGGCTCAGTTCCAATGCAAAGTCTTCTATTTTACTAAGCTTATGAAGCAGTTCTTGCTGGATTCCATGAGCCGTGATGTTATCTTTGTCTTTGCATTGGGTTTTGATACTCATTTCAGTCTGTTGCCGTTTGATCTCCAAATACTGCTTAATATTCATAGGTTTCTCGAAACCTTCAATAGATGTGAAAGTTAATGATGAAGGATCATCTGTTAAATAGAAAGATTCTATCTTAGGTTTGATTATTAATATTTCAAGAGGATATTTAGCTGGAAATGGTTCTAAATACGGTGGTTGGTAGATTACAAGAGCCGTTGTTTTCGGAACATTCATTTCCGGCTTGAAAGAAGCAGCAGATGGTATTTGGATTGGTGATTGATGTTGCAATGTTGTGGGTTGGGTAAAAGAAGTTGTAGTGGTGATGACTGATGTTGTTGAATATTGAATTGGTAATTTACAAACTTCTGCAGTTTATTTTCTGACAGCCGTGTCATTGATACTTGATGTTTTCATGCCTGTTAGCTCCTGTTGGCAAGTTGTTGGGGAGTCTCTAAATTCAGTTGTACTTGTAACATTTGTTCGGATATTTTCTGTCCCAACAGAAACAACAGCAAATTGTTTTGCTTCCTCATCAACAGTGTTTGAAACTGTAGTAGAAACGGGTTTATCAGATGTTTGCATATCAGTTGTTTGATCTTTTCCCCCCTTTTTGTTTTCATCAACATCAACTTATGTTTCAAAAACAAAACTTGGAGCAGATCCATTTGTCCTTAACAGATGATCTTTAAATGCTTTCATATCAGTTTTAGTAACTTTGTATAAAGCATCTACTTTCATGCTTAAGGATTCCATCTCAGACTTGTGTTTGATCTCTGTTAATTGTTGTTGACCCTGGATTATTGAGTCAATAGATTTCCAGAGTTCATTGGTAGCTTCTGTGATTTTCTCTATGAACGTTTCTTTCATTTCATCAAATTTTGTAAATAAGGCTTCAAGTTTAGTTACCCTTTCCGCCAAATTCTGATTTTTGGAAGCCTTCGTTAAATTAACAGGATGTTGTGCATTCCCAACAGTTGTTGTATTTCTATCAATGTTTTCAATAACTAGAAGCTTTTGTGAGTTGTTATCAGTTTCAACTGTAGCAGAAGTTACAATTGTGTTATCAATTTCAATTGTAACTTCAATTTCTTTTTCCTGCAAGGATGCTTGATTTGTCTTATCAGTTTCTATCTCAGAAACAGTTGTTTCAGTTGTTGTAGTTACAACTTCATTTGAAGTACCAACAGGTGTCTCTTGCAAGTCTGAGAGAGTGGCGTTCTCTGGCTGTGGGCTAGATGATTGATTTCTTTCATCAACACTCTCTTCTTGCTGTGTATTCTCAGTGATGGGTGCTTGAGAGTGACTGTTTCCAGTTTCGGATTTATCAATTGCCTCAAACAATGGATTAAAGGTAGGTGGAATTTTTGTTGCTGCATGTGAAGGTGACGGTGGTGGAGTTAAAAGACATCCAGCTCCAGGAGAAGGACTTTTAAACAAATGTCAGATACTGTGTTTTCAATGGTATCTCATTAAATGATGTTGCTTTTGCAGAGAGACATATAAGAAGGGTATGAAAAAAAACTTCATTGGTGGGGGAAAATTTGTTTTAAACATTGTGGATGCAGTCAATTGACCTTCGTACCCTCTCTCAATTAACTCTGTCTAAACTTCATTTTTCTGAAAAGAAATATTACCTTGCAAATCGTTTAGGGAGAATGTTTTGCAGATGAATTCCGGTGTTATCTCGATATATGTATTTCCAATTTTGGAGACAACTGCATAAGGCTTTTTGTCTTTCTCTCGGCACTCGGCTTTATTCCTGAATTCTTTCAGAGTATTCACATATATTGGAGCATTAGCGGTGAGGATTGGTAGGTATTTGGATTTGGAGAGCACATCGATTATAGAGTGAAATTGATGGTTAGTTGTGTTTTAACCAGATATGGTAGATAGTTATGAGGGGTTGTTAATTGAAGATCCATACTAAAGATTGAAACAAACCAATTGAGTTCAAATTAGGAATGGAATACGATAGGAGATTTTAAAATTCGTAGTCGAATGGATTTAGGTCGTAAATGATAGTGAAGCGCTTTTCTGGTGTTTGAATAGAATAAGTTAGTGGAAATATCGAATAAGAGGGGTTTTGTGTGTGAAAAATTGTGGGTGACGTATCAAAAGTGATGCTGACGTGTTCAATGTTGTCGGTAAATATATGTTTATAAGTCAACAGGCATTTTAAATGTCTGTGTCATATGGTCAAATATTATTGAAATTTCTTAATGGATGGCAGTTGCGTGAAAACAGTTGTTTACGACTTAACAGATGTTGTCAAACAGTATATAAATTATAATGAATTTCCCATTACAGAGTTTATGCTAGAAAATCTATTGATTAGTCAACATAAGTGTAAAATAGAGTATGCAATTTATTGACTAACATAATGGTTACAAATATTTGACATTATAAAAAAAACTTATTTTGTTATTTTTGTGTTCCTATTTAGTTTCAATCTATATAAAATGAGCAAATCTTAACAGTTATATTTTTACTCTATTTAAAACCACAGAATTTCAACAGTCTTTTTTCAAGTTTATATTCCTTCAACGATTGTCACTTTCTTACTTTGTATTCAGATGCATAATGATATTTTGTCAAATTCATTTCAAGAACTGTTCTTAAAGATTCTTACAATCAAATAACTGTTAACATTAAACATACTCTAAAGTCTGATACGCTTTGTATAAAAACATCTGTTTACATGTGAACAGTCGTTATAAAACAGAGTATATGAAGTTGAAGATATATAACTATGAGTACTATATAATTTGTCAAAGTTATTATTATTTTAGTTCTTTAATATTAAAAATTAAAAATAAGTATTATACATAATAAATTAGTGTCATTTTTTAAATAAAATATCTAGATTCTTCTTTTCTATTCTAAGTCTTATAGACTCTTAGCTGTTGTCACTGCAAATAATAATTACCACGTTTGAATTTATTCTTGAAAATGACGTCTTATTTTTTATATATTTGTATTTAAATATAATGTATATTATTAGCAGTAGTAATTATCAATTGAAATAGTAGTCCAGATGGATTTACAGTTTCATACACAGTCGTATAAAGTTTCAAAGAACAATGAATTTCGATATTTAGATGAAATCTTCTTAATAGAAATTTTGAGTGAAAGTGTCGATGATGAAAAATTCTTTAAGTCACTTCATGTTGTAAGTTGGTTTTACTCTCATGATTTTGATGTAGTAATAGTTAACTATGAAAATGGTTTTGAAAAATTATTCATCCGAGAGAAAATAGAGTATTCGGATGATTTGGAGTTTCTTGAAGAACTTGAGCAGAAAAAAATGAGCAACATTAATCGGAATACATTTCATCTTAATCTGGAACAAATGATCAGAGCAAGGATATTGTATTTGAAGGAGAAGTTGGAACAAGTTATGGAAGAGTGAATATGTTATTGGAGTTCAATTGATGAAGATTATCAAATTTAAATCTTTTTATATGTTTGTATTTTCAAATAAGAATATTATTGTATTGTAGTTAAATGATGAAGAAAAACAGGCAAAACATTTATAATTGTTCCTTACAAGTTTTAAAATATAGTATTCCGATGAGGAAGAGTTTCTTGAAGAAGTTCACCAGAAAACAATGACCAACATTAATCGGAATATATATTTTATCTTAATCTGCCATAAATTATCACGGCAAGGATATTGTATTTGAAGGAAAAGGTGAAAGAAGTTATGTAAGAATCAATATCTATTGGAGGTTAACTACTGAAGATGATGGAATTTAAATGTTTTTATATTTCTACATTTTGAAGGAGAAGGTAATGTTTTTATATTTACTTGAAATCTAACTGATAAAGTTGAAAACCAACTTTACGAATAGTTAGTATCTTCATCTTATAAAAGTGTAGGAATTTCCAATATTCATTTTCATCTTTATATATTCTTTTAACTGTTCTCACTTTAAATCTCTCCATTGTATATGCATAATGATATCACTTTGTAATGTTTTTCCACAAATTTTTCGAAATATTCTTACCATCAAAGGAAAATAGATTAGTAGCGATATTTGTATTTTTTTTCTTTTACAATTCTTTCCACTTTCTATTTATTTTTGTTAACTTAAATATTTAAGTTCAATTGATGGTCGTTATTAAGTAATGATTTTTAGATAACGGTTGTTACTCACAACGTCTTTTTATCGGTTGATGTTCTAATACATCTTTTTTTTATTAGTATATTGGAAATAAACTCAAGTGTAACAATTAAGTATTTTTCAATCAAACTAAAATTAATAATTGGTACTTTGCAATCAAATTATGTATTAATACATCTGTTTTTTATTCGTATATTTGAAATAAAGTGGCAACGTCTATTTTATCAAAAATAATATACTTATATTTATTATGTTTAGTTACTTATATAAATAAAAAATCAAACAACCTTTTCATGTTCAATTTTTATAAGACATAAATGAAATCATTTTTTATTTTTTATAATGTAAAAAATGTAAAACATGATATGTTCAGTGGGAAATGAATAAATACATTCATATTGGTAAACCGTATTTGTGTTTGTCATGAAATTTGAATTAAAAAAAGGAATTTGAACAGTTGTTTTAGTGGGAAAATAAACAAATTAATACTGTATGTATTCAAGATTAATAAAAGCGAATTGTAGTTAATAGATTCACTATATTTAATTCATTGTAATTATTAGATTCATTATAGTTAATGGCTTATTGCATTGTTTTTACTATAAAACTCGAATTTCATCTCTTTTTGTAACACACTATTCAAACATTACCTTCTACATCTGCAAAGGTTTATCAATCTTATAAAAATCTTATTAACATGGATTCCAGCAGTAGCCAATGGTCAAAAATTTCAGAGATTCGGAAAATTATTTTGGAGTGTTTTAAAGACGATGAAGACTTGGAGATTCTTCAAGTTATTGAAGGTACTACGCGCTTGCTTGAACATCACATATGGAAGACCAACCTCTCATTTTTAATCAGGTCATTGCTACAAATGTTTCAAGTGAAAGATGGATGGCCTCTTCATTTCTACTGGAAAATATAAGAACAAATGAAAAGTTCAGTGAAGAGATACAAAAAATATGTATTTCTTACCGAAACTTACTTAAAAAGAAAAACAAAAAATTGAAGGAATTGTTGAATACTACAAATTAGTTATTTAAATGTATTTTTTATTATTATCCTTCTAATTATATTGAAGTTTGTATTTTATATATTATGTCACTTACATATAATGGTTTATACTTATTTAATGAAAAATAGGAATTTCAGTATATCAATGATCTATTGTTAAAATCAACAGAGGATTGGTCTTTAGCAAACAACGATTAATAATTCATCTGATATCATTTTTAGTAGCAACTGTTTAATGGAGCATGTGTTTGAAAGAAACCGTTTAATTAACAATTGTTTGAATCAACAATGTTTTACAAACAGCTCTTTTAAAAAATCTGCTTAATTGAGCCACTGCTTTTGAACAGATGCTACCAAATAAAGACAAACAATTACAGTTATTAAAAATCTGATATGTATTTCTAAAAGAGGATTAATGTCAGTAGGTTTATATTTTTGTGTTGTTTTAAGAGATGCAGTTATTAAACATTTGATCAGTATTGTTAACTGGTATTGTGAAAAGAACATACACTAGGAAATACACTTTTCTTTAAAACAATAGATAGATCGATGATTAATTTGGGTTTTACTAAACATACCATAACAGTTGGTCTGTTTATGTTTTTTTAAGAAATCAACAGACGTTTCTAAACAGGTCTTCTTGGCAGCAGACGATTGGCTTTCTTAATGTTGTCTTTTACTAAACATGCCTTAGGTTTTAGGACTCGGTCTCCCGTGTGTATCACACGAGATTTCACCTAGTATATATATATATATATATATATATATATATATATATATATATATATATATATTTGAGATGGTGTTGTCCTACATGGCAGCATTCACGCATTCTCTCTTTTGAGAGTGCCATGTAGGATCCCATGTGGACCAATTAAAAAAGAAAAGGGATTGAGTTATTTTAAGAAAAAAGAATTTAAAAACAAATTTAGATTTTTCTCTCTTATGTTTCCTATCATAATTTTTAAACATTAATATCTTTTATATACGAGATTTTTTAAAGAAAAAAATTACACCAAATTAACGAGTGTTTTATTCTCTTTCCAACGAGTACCATAGTGCTATATACAAAATGGAGAAAAAAACGACTATTTTTTGTGGGGTTTCGTTCATACAGAAAAAAACACAAAGTGTTCAGGTTATTCATTAATCATGTTTTTTCTTTTAAACCAGGTTCTTATCTACGATGTTGAAATTTAGCCCAATCGTCATGCTATCATTGGAATTTTACTCTTCTAAAGATGGATAGGTATACCTCATCAAGAGAAACTAAGAGAAAGAATCGCGTAACACTGCAACACATGGTGTCACCTTATAGCAAGGTTATTTTTTTATTTATTTTATTACAAGAGTAATAATTATTACTATTAGTATTAGTATTATTAGAATGGTTATATTTTTCAACCCCAGGACGCTCCCGGGATAAAAGCTAGTGTGTGTATATATATATATCCTCACACCATATATTAATTTAATTAAATTATAACATAATTTATAAGTTTGTCACTCATTTAATCTAATCCATCTATCTACATGATTTAATGGACAAATTTATTTCTCACCCTTCTCACAAAAACAACCTTTATATTCGAACCTTTGCCTTTTTATGGATAGGTATGATTTTATGGATAGGTATGATATATGTTTATGAGGTAACTTCTACAGTTATATGGAATAACCTGTAAAAATAACTCTCTCTCCTTTGCTTCTACATGAATGATTAAAATATTTAATATATTCTAATTAGCAATATTGCTAGGCTTCATGAGTTGTACATTGTGCTTGAAAATTTGTTTCACAATTTTCATTGTTGTGGCAAGTTGTACTTTGTGCTTCTATGATTGTTCAGTTTACACATGTCTCTTTAACCATACTTCCCATTAAACACGTGTTCTTCACTTTATTTGCCATCTTTTTTCTTCTTCTATAGATGTTTCCCTGGAGAGAGAAGCATCTTTTTGATAGGTCGATGATGGTTGACATGTGTTCATCCGAAATCTGATTCTGGTATTTATGCTATTTTTTGTTTGTTGAAGTGCTTATTATGGTTCTAAGCTAGAATCTTTCACGGTTGTTCAAACTTCCACATTGATTTTTGATAATTTATTTTGAACGGATGGGTTATTGTTGATTGGATAGAATTTTGACTAAATATCAAAGTGTCATTTTTTTATATTCATGCTTCCAAGTGCCATTTTTACATGGAATTATTCCCTATTTGTATAGCGTGGTTATATTTAGAGTTCTTGTAGTAGAAGATAGCTCAACCCCCTTAAAATGTGAGCTATACATGAATCCCAATTGTTTATGTCCCCTGTTGAGAATATATAGAATTAGCATTATGACACTTCTTAATCTAATAGGATATATTATATATAACATAAATGCAAGTATCAGTTTGCTTGATTTGTGTAATAGTCATTACAAGTGTTAAAAAGAAGGAACATCCACGTCCCAAGGAAGAACTGTGTTTTCTGTGATTTTTGGCTGCAAAGCCCGGAGCATCTGTTTTCACGATGCGTTTTTTCAGTGGGAGTGTGGGCGGCCATAGCTGGTTGGTGTAGGGTCCCAGATTTTATCACAATCTCGCTGACGGATGTAGTTAATATGTATAATTCAGTTGGTTTGAAGGGTGTGAAGAGGATTGCTTTCCAGGGGATTTTTTATGTTGCTATGTGGCGAATTTGGAAAGAGAGGATAACTGCATATTCTTGGATAAAAAGGTTCAAGTGCCGGAAGTGATTGCGGATATAAAAACCTTGAGTTTCCTTTGGTTTAGGTGTAGGTATAAAGATGGATGTATAGATTGGGAAAAGTGGCGTAATTTTGACATGATGTAATCTTTGGTTGTGCGCCTTTCTCCGTCTTGGAGAAAAGTAGCGTTGGTTTTGTTTAATGAAATTTATCTTTCAAAAAAAAAAAAAAAACTAATATGATTATTACCATGACAATATTCATAACAAAATTTAGAATATATAAACACCTTTTAAATAGCTATTTGATTCCATGCTAGGAGAGTTGCAGATCACTTAACTACAGCTTCAACCACCTGTATCCAACAGATAGAAGTCACATCAGACGGAAGGAATCTGGCCTCCGTGTGTGGTGTTTTTTCTATTTTAGATGTCACGTTGGATGGAAGGTAATTGGCCTTTGTGTGTGGTTTTCTTCCATTGTACACCTCTTTGGTTTTGCGTCGGTGTTCAAGGAAGAACTATACTAACTTTACCATGAAGAGAGATGGAACGATGGCTATGAACAAAGTTGCATTATTGCCAATTATAATATCGGCGACCCTAGATCCTAAAACAGTGACGATGAAAAGAAGAGTCCAGCTATCACCAGGTATATAGACTTTACCTATGCAAAAGTATATGTTGTTTATAATTCAATATTCTTCTACAAAAATTATTAGTCATCATAATTCAATATTCTTCTAGAAAAATTATTAGTCATCACCTTATTTCTTTGTTGTGTTCTTACATTGGCTAGAATGGTTTAATAACTAATTGTGGATGAGTTTGGCTAATCATGGATACTTGATTTGGTCTTTGGTGGCACTCTATTTTTTTCATATATGGTTTGAAAGTTTGTTGTACCCTTTCATATCAAAGTGATTTATTGCCATTTTCATGTTTGAATTTTGAATTTGTATGTATTACGGTGCTATTCCTATTACTATAGGAAATAATAAACTAAGCATCTTCTTACTAGTTTCATAGAGAATGACAAGATGGGTATTTTCCAGATGAACAAAAAACTTGGTAGCTTTTCCAATAATTTCTTCCTATGCAACATATTGAATAATTTATCTTATTAAATATATGTTGTGATGAAATTCGGCCTACAAGAAGAAATAACAAGGTTGGGCTTCATAGGGAGCGCTAGCAACATGCTGCATTTTGGCATCAATATCAAAACTGGGAGTGACTACAATGGAAGTTAACAGAGGCGACAACTTTCGTATTATAAAAAAACAAAGACACTGATGTTAAAAGAAGGTAAGCTATAATGTCACCGACTTTGCTTCAAAAAAGCAAATGAGCACGTAATACGCTTGATGTTTGCGATGTACCCGCGCCGCAACGCGCGTGGGTCTAAAAACTAGTTGAAATCTAAATACAATAAATAACAAAGTAAAATTTAAAAAAAAAATCAATTTTATATTTAGATATGTTATTAATAATCTATGAACCGAATTGATTCGCATTGCATCAGATGAATCATCATATACATACTTTAGATATTTTTAGAAAACTTGATGCCGGAATATGCAAATTGTTGCTATTTTCTTTTTCTTACAAAATATATAGGTTGACGTCAAACGTTGATGTCATCCTAGTATTTTTGGATACTCAGAACGTAGCAAAATTTCCCGGTTTTTTCGCCTTCCACGTTAGAGATATTTTGTCCTATCACTTGACTGCAAAGCAGGGTGCTCGGCAAAGGAAGGCTTTTTATGCGGTGTTATTGACGACATTTTGGAGTATTTGGCGGGCGCGTAACGAATTGATGTTCAACCAAAAGCAAGCTTCTATTCAAAAGATAATGGAGGAAGTCAAGATTATGAGCTTCTTATGGGTGTCCAACCGGGGAAGAATGACGGATATGACGTGGGATGCTTGGTGTCGGTTTGAAGCAACCAAAATGGGATAAGTGTTTATTTTTTTGTTTCGGCTAATGTTAGTATTCGGATTTCCTGTTTTTGTACACTCCGGATTTTTTGCTAGTTTCTTGCTAGCTCGTTTATGAATAAAAGTTTGTTTGGCCGTTCAAAAAAAAAAAAGAACGTAGCAAAATTTAGATATTTTGAATTGAAATATTAAAATTTTGGGCATTCAGTTATGATTACTCGTAATTTATAATACTTTGGATTATAAGTTCATAAATGTTACTTACTAAAAATATAAGAACTAAAATCGAAATTACATGCAATGCAAGCAACTAATTTAGCAATCCCTTCACGTTGTGTTTATTTTAACCGTTATTAGGGGATGACTTGTAATGTTAAGCCAGTGGCGTACTTAGGATTGTTTTTCATGGGGTGCGGAATCTTTAAATCTCCAAGTCGTTTATCCATCAGGTGGCCTGGGTCAGGTCGACTCGTATACCAAAAATAATAATACTAAAATTATATAATTAAAGAAACCAAAACCCAAAAGTAATTTAAACGTCGTTACACATGCATAACAAAATTCTAAAATTTAAAGTTATGGATACATCTCAGCTAATCCTAGTAGTTTTGGAACCTCAAACGCACCAATATTATCACAAGGACTCAAGCTATTAATCAAACAAGTAACTCAGATATCACCTCGTTAAAAGGGTTTCCAAATACTTAGATTTACATATCTAGAATCAAACTGAATAGTTAGATTCATTTGAATTATATACACTAGACTATAGTCTCACTCATTTTACTTAATCTGATCTACCTGGAATCTTATATTAAACCTTATAAAAAATAATAGACAATAAACTAAATGAAAGGACAAGTAAAAGAAATTAAATAAAAAGAAAATCATATTAAAAGTTAACATGACTTTGCGTCAAAAGTTAACGTGACTTTGCCTGTCATCATACTTTTACATATTTTAACTTGTTGCAATTAAAAAAAATAGCTCACCTTCTTCACAACAAATTAAGCGAGACCTGCAACCTTTCCACCAAGTCCTTGCTTGCCGAAAAAAAAAACAGGGAAAAATATATACACACCAACCTTTCTACCAAGTGTATGGATCGCAGCTTTAGCTTCAAGGCTTATAAAGGGGTAGAGGAAGGCTTGTTTCCTTGCTTTTCCTCGGTTTAAAAAATCCAAAGAGTGTGATTGAAAATTTTTATGGGGTACGGACGGGATAAACACATATATATAAACATTGATTTTTTTTTTCAAGGTGGGCGTACGCACCCCTTGGAGTGGGTGTGAGTCCGCCAATGGTTGAAGGGTAACATAAAGGCAAATGTTAGGTGATTATGAGCTGATCATCTCGCTTCCAACCGAGCGGTTAGTAACATCTCATGAATGTAAAGAATGAAGAGACAATCCTAATGGTTAACAATTTGGCATCTGGTTTGTGCAAAATTGAACAATAACATTAATGGTTCCATTGAGAGTAGCATATTAGTTTTGTTCGAAGAGGTTCCGCGACTAAATCAGTACACCTATTCAAAGGGATGTCTAGGTGCCTACATGCCCTTCTTATGCATTTTTAAAAACAAGAAAAACATATGACAACCTCTCATAAACTTTCAAATTCTCTAACTGTTTACGTACCAAAAGTATAATAACTTTGTTACATAAGCTGTATCATAAAATCTCTGCAGCACTAAGTAATTCAAAAGAAACATCACGTCATCACCTTTAAGTGTAGGAGTTGATCAACATTTAACATATGTTACTTCATTGTATCTTAGAAAATAATTCACAAATACCTTGTTACATGCAATAGACGCTAAAAAGAGTGGAAGCACATTAAAGAAATGATGTATTTTTCTTAAAGTAATAAGAAGCAACAAAACTTAGCCAATACCTTAAAAATAACACATTTCCCATCGTTAATTACATCAATCTAGGATTTCCATTTTTATAGGAGATATAGGAATTTACTGAATGAATTATTTCATTAGCAACCTTCAAGATTTCCTAGACTTGGTACCAAGACGGGACATGAAGGATTCGAACACACCCCCGTTGTACTTGTTCCAGAACAAAGTGAATGTATAATTCTATATGTTTGGTCTGTTGATGTTGAACTGGGTTACCGGATAGGTAAATCGCACTAACATTGTCACAGTACATCAAAGTTGCGCGGGACAAAGGTCGATTCAGCTCAAGAAGAAGATTTCGAAGCGAACAAATTTCAGCAACCACATTTGCTACGCCCTGGTATTCTGCCTCGGCACTAGAGCGGGAGACGGTTGGTTGTCGTTTGGATGACCATGAGAGAAGATTGTCTCCAAGATAAACACAGTACCCGGAGGTCAAGCAACGGGTATCAGGGCAACCAGCCCAGTCAGCATCAGTGTAGGCAAGATGAGATAAAGTGGAAGAAGGACTGAGGTGAGGACCAAAGTCAGATGTTCCTTGCAGGTAGCGAATGATGCGTTTCAGTGCATTCTAGTGAGCCTTAGTAGGGGAATGCATATGCATGCAGATTTGTTGTACCGCATGGGAGATGTCTGGAAGGGTGAAGGTAAGATACTGTAGGGAACCTGCCAAACTGCGGTAGGTCGTAGGGTCACCGAATGGAGGAGCCAAGCTGTCACCAAGTTTAGGATTGGTGTCGACTTGTGTAGGAACGGGTTTTCAAGTGTCCATAGCAGCACGGTGTATAATATCCTTGGCATAGACTTGTTGAGAAAAGAACATGTGATTTCCCGTACGAGAGACAAAGATTCCCAAGAAGTAAGTTAAGGGACCCCAAATCTTTCATTGCGAATTCATTGGCAAGCGTACTCATGAGTTGTTGACGCAGAGTATCCGACGAAGTGGTAAGTATAATGTCGTCAACATAAATTAGTAGGTAAGCAGTATGATGACCACGACAATAGATAATTAGAGATGTATTAGATTTAATCTGTTTGAACTGCTGCAATAAAACAAAGTCAGTGAAGCGCTGGTACCAGGCACGAGGTGCCTGTTTAAGTCCGTATAGGGACTTCTTCAAACGACAGACGTGGTCCGGGAAATTTGGATGTCGAAAACCATGGGCTGATACATGTATACCGTCTCTAAATTTCCACAAGGGAAGGCATTTATGACATCTAATTGGTTATAGACGGGCCATGATTGAGAGAGAGAGATAAAACGAGCCTGATGGTAGCCGTTTTAACGACCGGGCTAAAGGTGTCCCCACAGTCTATACCAACTTGCTGACTTTAGCCATCACACACTAAACGAGCCTTATACCTTTCAGGAGAGCGGTCAGATTTAAACTTGTGTTTAAACAACCACATGCTACGAATAATACTCATGTCATGGCGACAAGGAACCAACTCCCAAGTCTCAATTTTATTAGTGCACTAAATTAGTTAGTCATAGCATTAAACCACTCTGGAGTGGACAAGGCAATTTAGGTGATTTGGGTATAGTGGCGATAGATAAGGTGTGAAAGTTGTGGTGTTGTTTTTGTTTTGAAATCCCATCCATTGCACGGGTACGCATTGTACAGATGGGTGGGGGTGGGGTGGAGGCAGTGGAGGAGTAGTAGAAGTGGTAGGTGTCTGGTGAGAGGAAGGAGTGTGAGGAGTAGAGTTGGTGAGTGGTAGGCTAGGAGGATGATCGAAAATATTAGAAGGTTGTAGTATGGGAGGCGAATGGTGTTGGGCGAGTTTGGTTGGGGTTGGGTCATGGGTGTAGAGGTCATGGGCGGGCTTAGGGTAGGAGGCACGTGGTCCGGGTAGGCTTGGTTGGTTTGGTTTGGTCCGTGCGATGGGTTTGGGCCGTGCGATGGGTTTGAGGGTGTCACGCCCTCAAGTTCCATTGCGGGGTTTTATCGCAAGGCGCATGATACACCAGGATCCCCATAGCCATTAGTTACAAGAACGACTCTATATGCCCAAACCTTTAGTTCATTTTCAAAATCAAGTTTATTGTTTAATCACAAAGTTTAAAGTAATGCAGAAGTGTAAAGAAAGTATTAAAGTAAAACATCTTGCGCAAAACACCGTGCCCAAAACCAAGTAAAAGTACATCCAAAATAAGTTTAATAATGTTCATAACCCGATAACCCTAATTATGCATGTCCTATGTGCGCCGTACCTAGCAACATATGCCAAGGCTAGCAAACCCATTTAAAGGTGGTTAGTTCAAAGTTTAAAGTAACCAAAAGTTAAAGTTCCAAAACCAACAACCACTAGTTTCAACATATGCCAAGGCTAGCAAACCCATTTAAAGTAACTAAGCAAAGCAGTACCGAACACATACAGAAGTTTATTTGCCTTAGGACTAGCTTCTATCAATACTAGTAAAATGTGGTCAAAAGTTCACGCCCGGCTCCCAACACGGTGTGAGGTTGCTGCACAACCTAATAGCGCTATCAACTAATACCATGTTCGCCTCGAGCGATTAATTCGGTATAAGTAAGGACTTTAAAGTGAGAGATTTCCCATTTAGTTAACAAAGGACAAAATGCGAAACTAGTAAAACCTGATTCACACAAGAAATCAATGTGGTCCCAAACCAGGGATAAATGTTATGTAATTCCAAACTAGGAATTAAGTTGTCTCAAAACCCAAGACGCATGCTTTTGAGAAAAAGAGTAGTGAAAATCACCTTAGATTGTGTTGAGCTAAATCCAACTCCAACAAGTAATGGGAGACCCGCTAACGACTCCCTATTATACATGTCACTCTATAAGTACATGTGTATTCACAACACACAACAAGACCAATTTGTCCAAGACATCCAATGATGTGAAAATGTTTAAATGACACTAATGTTTCTACATGCAATAAGTTACCTTACGACCCGTTAGTGAATATTACATTTACATGTTATCACATACTCCATATATGATCCACACAAGTTTACACATAAGTACAAGTTATAAATAAGTCAACCAAACCCTTAAATAAGCTCATATACCCTATTTCCATAATCTACGTTTTCAAGGGAGGTTATAAGTCATCAAAATGAATTTTTTGAAAAATACTTATTCTTTGTATTTGAGTCTCAAAATTTTACTAAACGTGCATACACGATCACTATACATATCACTATTTTTATTTCATGACATAACCATGTTGGAAAATTATGAAAAATCATTTATCACAACTAGGTTCTAAAAACGAGTCAGTTGCGACAGTTTACAAGAAATATTCTTGAAAATCATATATTCATCAAAATGGGATGAAGCCACTTGGAAAAGGTGTAAAACCTATGTATCTTGTTACTGACCAAATTTCATGGTCTAACACTTTATAAATCTCTATTTATGACCTTTTAAAGTCGACCTAAGTTTCAAGTCCGAAATCAAATTTGACCTTTGTTTTTATAAAATTACAAAAACATATCAAACGACATAAAAAATGCACAAACTTGCACATTCTGAAAGCCTAACATCATAAACAACATGCTAGAACTAAGTAACAATCAAAACATCGCTTAAAGACCAAGATATATCATGTACAAGTTACAACTTTGAATCTGTCCAAATTTTAATCATGCAATTAATCAATATTTGTGAACCCTAGATCCATAATAACGCCTAACATGATCATAAACACATAGTGGAACATGTTCACAAGGTACATCAGATCCAACATGCAAGATTTATCATGAATGTTAATATCTATAAACCATAGATCATCAATAATCACCAACATTCAAATTACATGCAACATTCATCATAATATCACACAAACATGTTATTCATCATGTTTAATATTTATAAAACTCATGTTTTATTCATTATTATTTCACATTAGGTCTGGACACAAGTTTTGTTGTTTTAAAAACAATATTAAAGATGACTAAGAAATATTTACACATCGGAGAATGATTATTACACTTTAAGCACTTCAACCAATTGATCCAAACCCTTCCTGAACTCCTAAGATGATGATCTTGAGCCAAAGCAGGTGTTTGGGGTTTGTATTTTCGTAATAGAGACTAGGGTTTTGAGTTTTATGAGTGTGATTAGGAAAAAGTGGGGTTTAAGATGATGATCTGGTGCCTCCTCACGTACCATGAGGGGTGAGCCCCTTCTAATCATGGAACGCGGTGCCCTTGTGGCCGCTGGTGGGCTAGGCCGGGTCTAGTCCATTTCTTTTTTATATATATTTTTGTTTTGCTTCTTATTTGGGCTTTAAACATCTAAACTAACATCACCACTATCCGACCCAATATTTTAAGACCCGAACTACCTTCTCAGTTCATCGGGTGTTGGTTACGGGTTCGGTAACGCGTTTCGCTTAAATACATGTAATTATATAATAATTCACAAATAAATTCACATAAGCACATAATTGTAAATAATATCAAACAAACTATTCCACATTCATTTGTTTTATTATTCACCAACATTCTCTGAAATACCGTTTATGCAGTTCTAAACCTATAATCATGTACTGTGCGACTCACTTAACTAACCCTAGTCAAGTGCAATGCATGAATTAACTAGAAATAGGTTAAAATATTAACCCCGAGAATGCATGGTGTCATAGAGGGGTGGGAGCCGAGTGAGATTGGGATGGGATGGGATTTGACACATAAGTCCATAACAATGGGTTTAGATTTGAGGTGAGGAAGTCATAGGCTTGAGATTTGGGGGAGACGAACGGAAAATTGTTTCTTCAAAGGGAGCGTGTCAGTAGATGAAGATGGACTGACTGTTAGTATCAAGGCATTTGTAGCCTCGGTGGTTGGGAGGGTACCTGAGAAAGACCATAGGTTTTGAACGGTCGGGAAGTTTGCGGATAGGGAGTAACGGGTAGCACAAGCAACTGAAAACTCGTAGGTGGAGTTACAATGGTAAAGTTGGGTGGTGGGGGATTGAAAATTTCGGCGTTTGTGGGTAGGATATTAAGGAGATAAGTGGCGGTTTCGAGGGCATGGTGCCAATATTTGGGTGGGGGAGATGATTGGTTAAGTAGAGTTCAAATCATATTGTTGATTGTCCGAACTTTGCGTTCGGCTTTACCATTCTGAGGTGAGGTGTAGGGACATTAAAAACGAAAATGCATGACATGTTCTCGACAAAAGGCTTGTAATGATGTATTTGCATACTCTTTACCATTGTCGCACTGAAATTGTTTAAATTGGTTAAAGGTGGAGTAGACATGGGATTTAATAGTAATAGGATAAGTCCATAAAAAATTGGTGAAATCATCTAAAAATAAGATGTGATAACGGTGTCCCCCAGTACTTAGAATAGGAGAAGTCCATAAATCACTATGAATTAAATCAAAAGGTAAATATGTTGAATTGCAAGAATTATAAAAAGGAAATTTGACACTTTTGCCAAAAACACAAAGTTGACAAAGCGTATTATTATGTTTTTCAAAAGCAATAGAAGAAGACAACTTTAAGGAATGCAATGATGCTTTTCCCGGGTGCCAAAGTCATTGATGCCAACAGTCTTGAGAAATAGCAGTGAAAGCAGAAGATGTGGATTTATTGATGGGAAGACGAGCTGTCAGAGGGTAGAAATCGCCCGAGCTATTGCATCTAAAGATTAGCTCCTTGGTCTTGAGGTCCTTTACAACAAAACTGAAAGAGTCAAATTTGATAGAAAGTAAATTATTAGTGGTAAGTTTTCTGACTAAAATAAGATTTTTAATGAGGTTAGATGCATAGAGAATGTTATTAAGTTTTAGGGGCGGGTATGGTGGTGGAAGGGTAAGATTGCATTGACCAATGACCGGAATGGTCATACCATTGCCAACTTATATATTTTTATTAGTGCAATAATTAAAAACAGGCAAAGAGAGATTACCTTGTGGGTTTGCCGTATGACCCGTTGCACCGGAGTCCATGTAACCGTTTGGATCGGGATGTTGAAACGACATGGTGTAGAGGGCTTGTTGAATGTTGGTTGGAGTAAAAGCGGCTACATATGCTTGGTCGGGTCGGGGTCCAAGAATGCCATTGGTGGGGTTAGGGGCACGCGGAACAGAGGGGCAGAGGTAGGGATTTGTTTGGTTGTTAGTCTTCCATGGTGGGTTTGTGTTGGGCATTAGAGAACCCCATTGGCTAGCTGTCCAAGAATGTGGGAAAACAATATAAGGGTGTTGGATTTGTGACCCAGACCCGCATATGTCGTGGATGTTGGTATTTCAGCCATGACCCCGAGACCTGCCACCACGACCTCGGCCTCGGTACACAACAGAGGAGAAGTCTGCTAACGTTGGTGCAGGGGTGATGGAAGCAGCCAGGGCGGTGGCGGCTGAATTGGTGGCACGATTAGTTTTTTGTCTCTTTTTTTTCTCCATGGTGAGACGAGACCGGCATTCGTTGAAGGGTGGAAGGGTCTCCCTATGTTGTAAAACGATGGATATGCTCTCTTACTGATCAGTGATGTCGGTCAAGAGTTGATTGACCAATCGTTGATTCTCTACCAGGGCCCCGACACTGTTAAGTTTGTCGGCTAGAAGTTTATTTTTTTGGCAATACGCTACCATATAAGGAAATGCTTCCAGATGGATGTTAGAGAACTCATGTTGGAGTTGAACCTGCTATGCGCTTTTATTAACTTGGAAGTGGTTGGCGAGGGCGGTCCATGCGTCGTACGTGGTCTATCCGGGTTCAAGAATAGTGTGAAGAAGGTCTGTAGATATCGTGCCATAGATCCATTGAAGGACTATGACATCTAGCCGGGACCATTGAGCATCACCATCTGTGGAGGAGTCGGCATCAGTCTTGGCAGCTTCTGAGGAGGCTGCTACAGTGGATGAGGCGGGGTGAGGTTCAAGGTGATCAAATACTTGATAAGCCCTGCAATGGACCTCGAAGAGGGCTGCCAAGAAGTGTAGTGGGAGGTTTCTATTTCTAGGGTGAGGGGAATGAGGTTTTTGATGTTGTTAACCGTAATGGCACGATGGATCTTGTTATCCATGATAGACGGTGGACAAATATATGAATGAAGAAGATGAAGAATAGAAGGAAAGGAGAGCAGGCGATGACGGCAGAGGAGGTTTTAGATTAGGATCGGAGGAGGTGATACCATATAGGAGATATAGAAATGTACTAAATGAATTATTTCATTAACAACCTCCTCAATATACACATGGATTCACTCAGGTGCATAGAAAGCCACCATCATAACCTATTTAAAAATACCAAAAAAGGAACCTAAAATATGATATCACAGACAAAATCTCCTCACATTACCGATGTAACGTTTTCTGACCACTGGATATGAAAAAGACAATCGAACAATTAGTTCAAATAGACCACCCAGCAGACACGACAACACAGCAATAACAACCACACACCAACAACGCATAGCACAACCATGCATATGTACATAAACATCCAAAATATGAAAGCAAGAAAGCAAATCGAGACTAACCATGCATATGTTATTAGGCTCAGAAACGAAAATGGGCCAACGCACAATGGCTTCAACAACTTGCAACAATCACATCAAAACGTACACACAGACACAGCCAGCAATACAAAGTCCTAAATCATCCGAGACAATACCCAACACAAAACAAAGAGCATCATTCGATCAAGAAAATTACGATACATCGTAACCATGATCGACCAAGCCGGCAAGGAACCAGGGTGTCAAACCCTTATAATCAATACCCAACAATGATCAAGACACACAAACGACCGAAACATAGAAACTATAAATCACGGCGGTCGTCGAACCAGACGGCGACCGTAGGCGTTGAACCGACCAACTACCACTGCCGGTTCAATACCACCGCTATAACCGCCGTTACCAAGCCCACAAAACCACTGGCACCACCATTGGCAGAATGAGACCAACAAAGAGTACTCTGCGCCGCCCTACACAGCCATGTAAGACAACATGTAAGGCGGCAGGAACCAGAGTGATCAATACCCAACAATATTCAAGACACACGAACAATCGAAACATAGAAACTATAAATCAGGGGGGCCATCGAACCAGACGGCGGCCGTAGGCGTTGAACCGACCCACTACCACCACCGGTTCAATACCACCGCTATAACCACCGCTACCAAGGCCACAAAACCGCCGCTACCACCGTTGCCGGAATCAGACCAACGAAGAACGGCCATGTAAGGCAACATGCAAGTCGGAAGAGACAGGCAGAAGAGGCGGTGAATGCAGAAGAGAGAGGCAGCTGAAACTGTGATATTGTAGAGAGGGAGAGAGAGAGGGAGATAATAATAATACTAAAGGTGGAGGTGGGACAGGCCTCATAAATACAGTTACTGTTCAAAAACCATAGGTATTATAATATTTATAATTATATATATCTCTTATGCACTCTTTGTATCCAAATGAAGATGTAACCCCTTCATGAGCACCATAAACACCCAACTGAATGTTATAATACTTGAAATCCTACAATGCTCTTCACCTTCAATATGTTACTTTTTTTTCTTATGAAAGTGGTTAAAAATATAATATATGAATATTTGGTAAAATGGTGGTCCTTTGTGCTAATGCATATCAACAAAAGAAGAATACATCAAGTATTCATGGTCTGACTTAAATACTTTTTTTATTATTATTTTGTTGTTGGCATATCCTAATAATTTCTTGTATATATTCTTTTAGTTCAAGTTGTAACAAAGCTTCTTGTTACATTACTTATGTTCGGAAGCAATGAAGCATTGATATGCATTATATAACATCCCTAATTTGTATTATGTGTTGGTTGGTTTCATTTAAATTTACAAATTTAAATTAGTGGATTTTGCGTGAATATCAGTTTAAATTACTAGATTTGTGTGATTGCCACCCATCACCACCACCTACCCATTGCCACCGACACGACCATGACCCCACCTAGGGCTGGCAAATCGTGTATATCTGACCTATTAAGACACGATACACGAAACCTGACTACCTGTACACGACACGAAAATTTTTTGTGTCTATTTTTTGATACACGAACCTGTTAATTTTTTTAACAGGTACACATGAAAAGTACCTGTTAATACCTGTTTGCGAATATTATACTAATCGCATGTTACGAACCTATTTAGTGAGAGAAAATTTCCAAAAGATTACCAGAGACCTAGATAATACATAAAGTCATAACCACATTTTTTTCTTTTTAAATATATTATCATTTATAAATAAATTCTAAACAGGTATGTTACCTAATAAGACACGAAAATTAACAGGTAAATTCGTGTCTACCTATTTAGGACACGAAACCTGTTAAGGCCATACCTGTACCTGTTAAGATCATTCAGGTTCGTGTCAGGTAATATGTTCATGTACAAAATTTCCAACCCTAACCTCACCACTTACACGTCGTTGTTGCAACTATCCACTATAAAAAGAAATAAGAAATGTAGCGGGAGAACACTATTTTGGAACATCTTTGTCATTTCTAAGACTTTCTAAAAATTGTATCATGACCACTATACAAGTACTGTTTTCAGATATAGCAATTAATGACTATCATGGTTTGAACACTAGAATAATTATAATGTTTTTTTTCTTCATCTAATGTAGGATAACAAAAGAAAAAAGTACACCCAATAGAAAATTTTGATGGACAAAAGGAAGTACTAATAATTGAAGTGTCCGCACTTTTGCTTGATTAACCGAAAGAGAAAACAAGAATGACTATCATGGTTTGAACATTGAAAATGGATAAATTATTTCATTCAGTAAACCAAAATACGAAAATTACATCATAATAGAGGGTAGACGGGCAACAAGCTGCGCCGCCACCCCTTTCTGAATTGCGAAACCTAGTCTACTAAAGACAAATCCTTGCCCCCCTGGTTTGAACATTGGAATAATTATAATGTTTTTTTCTACATGTAATGTAGGACAACAAAAGAACAAAGTACAACCAATAGAAAATTTTGATGGGCAAAAGGAAGTACTAATAATTGAAGTGCCCGCACTTTTGCTTGATTAACCGAAAGAGAAAACAAGAATTTTGGATCAAATGTATTGATTGGTGAATTTTCTATTGGAAGGGTTTGCCAATGATAGTGAAGAAGAGTGGTGTTTACCTAAAAAGACGTCCATGAAATTTTATTCCACATAATGTACTTGTAAGATGGTTTATTTTTCCTCTATTGTTTCTATTGGCATAAATTTTATGATTTCATACCACTAGGCTTGCTAGCTATATTTTAATTTAAGTGAATTAAGGTATTGGCTTATTTCCATGTCACATGATTTCACTTATTATGATCCATTCATGGTAAGCCGACAGTCTATATGTTTTGAGACTTTGAGATAACGGTATGGATTTGGCAATTTCAATGTTCGGTCAACAGTTTAAAACCTGGATCGAGGTGTATAAAGAGTAAACAACCGTTTATTTTTATACATATTCCTTTTAGAATGTGGTTATGTTTAGAATTCACCCACAAACCCCACACACGTGCTACAAACCCCGACAACTAGAAGGCAACAAAACAGATGCACCCGCTGCAACGCGTAGGCATTCACACTAGTTATGCTAAAGCATTCAAAACTATCAATAATACAAAAGAATTACATACAATAATATAAATGTAAAATTATAAGAATTTGCATACTTATTTGTGACAACAGTCAACAGACATGGTCAATATCCATATGCATTTCATTTATTACTTTCATACTATGTGCATGTTTAGATATTTTACATACACGATAACCCCCCCCCCCCCAGTCTAGTGAAGCAAGAGTTAATCAGAACTCAACATGGAACATGTGTTTAGTCACACAACACCCGAACAATCACCCAACAAGCATTCAATGAGGTTACTACACCCTAACACATGGTAATCCCTCTCTACCACATGTAAACGGGTCTTACACACTGTCATATGTTAAGCTATGATGATAATACCCCCCTATGGTGACTTCCTAATGTAACATTCACAGATTTCTAATAAGTTAATTATAACTTTGGGGATCTAAGGGACAATAATCCATAGTTGAAAATCGCCTAAACCATATTTTTTTCATAACGTTTGGGGTAATGTTGTAACACTTTGAATTTTAAAAGTGACTAGACTAAATAAACAAATAATAATAATAATAATAATAATAATAATAATAATAATAATGATTAAATCATCCTTTTACGTTGATGAAAAAAAATATATTGAGACAATATATATACACACATAAAAATTGTGAGTGGAGGTTAAATAGAGAGGACCGCCAAGGATGATACCGTCAAGTTTTTCGTATCAAACTTCCCTGAGAAGTGCAGTCATAAGGATTTAGAAGATATGGTGAAAGGTTACGGAGATATTGAGAAGATTTACATCGCTCGGAAATGGGACAAGTTGGGAAGACGGTTTGGTTTCGTTACTTTCCGAAGGGTTAGATGTATCGAAGAACTGGAGAGATCATTGTCGAATTTATGGATGGGTAGTTACAAGATTCGGGTTAACATTTCTCGTTTCACAGAGCAACAAGAACAACACCAGAGGCCCAAAGTTAACAACAATAAAGAACCGCGAGTACCGGAGACGAATGATAACGCAGGAGAAGGGTGTTCTACTAATATGCCTAAGTCCTATAAGTCGTTTCGTGATGCTTTAATGGGGGTGCCGGATAAGGATGAAGTTGTGGTGGATATCCCGGACCACGTTAATGAGTTTAATGAATGTGTCAAGAAGGCTCTAGTGGCAACCGTAGTTGACGTCGATAAACTTAAAACAGTGGGTCGATTGTTTCAACAAACCTTCCCAGAAGGTGGGAGAATCCAATACATTGGAGGGCTGTCTATTCTAATGACGTTTTGTAATGAGGAATTGGCTAAGCAAGCCCGTGCTATTATTGATGGAAGGGATGATGTGTTCAAGACTGTTACGTTATGGGAGGGCCAATCTTTTCCCTTTGAACGATTAGCGTGGCTAAAAGTTCAAGGGATACCTCTCAATCTGTTGTGCAATGACACTGTGGATCTTATTGGTAGTCTCTTTGGCAAGATTATCCATCATTCTAGAGTGAATCGTAATGGCAGTGATTTATCGTTTGATTATGTTGGGGTACTCGTCGGTGATAACAAACGGATTGAAAGAGAAGTAGTTTTGTAGTGGAGAAAGAAGCGGTTCAGAGTTTGGGTTTCCGAGGAAATCGGTGATTGGATACCGGATTTTTTATTCGGTCACAACACTAAATCGGAAGATACTGAGTTTTCAGATACACCGGAGATGGGGAAGTCACCGAAAAAGTCACCGGAAAAGTCACCTGCGGTGGATAATTATGATGGTAATAATGAGGGTGCTGATGTTTTGGTAACTCCTTGCGTGAATGAAAGAGAGAGTTTGTCAAACAATTTAAATTGCCATAATGGGTCTTTTTCTGTTAATTGTTCAAAAGGGAGTGACGTGGCAACAGGGAGTAAAAGTGTGGACTCTTCAAAACTTAAAGGGTGGGCTGGGGTTTTTTCAAAGAAAAGAAAGAAGCTGAGGTTTAAAAAGAGTGGATCCAAGTCCAAGCCTATGTCAGGGCCTAAAAAGAAACAAACCAAGCCCAATTGTGAAGATCCTTTTGATGTTGATAGGTTTATTGGTCCACTTAATGTCTTGGAAGCCCAATTAGAGAAAAATAATCAGAAGCAGACCCCAGTTAACATTTCGGATAGGGACAGTAACCAACAAATGCTCTCTTTTGAAGACCTTCTAAGGGACCAGGAAGGGGACGTGGGGGGTGGAAATATTATCGATAGTTGTAACCTTGGTGAAGAGAACGATGGTGCTGTTACAACGGTGATTATTCCTCCTGATGTTAATTCAGAGGTTAGCGCTACAATTAATTTAGGTGTCAAACTTGGTGCTCAAATCCAGAATTATGAAGACATGGTCAGAGATACTATCATGGTTGAAGGTTTACAAGTGGGTAAGGTATGAATTTCTTATCCCTTAATTTGAGAGGTGCTGGGTTGTTAGAAAAACAGGGATGGGTCATAGGGTTAAAAGGAGAACACAAAGTGTCGTTTTTAGCCTTACAGGAAACTCAAGTTAGAAACTCAGTTGGGGTTGATTTTGCTAAGTTTTGGGTCCTGCTGGTTTTGATATGGAGGTGGTGGATGCAGAAGGTCGTTCAGGTGGTTTGGTCTCTATTTGGGATCCGAAGGTGTTTGAGAAATCCTCGTGTATTAAAAATCACAATTTTATTATGGTTTCGGGTATCTTAAAAGAGGATGGGTCTATCTTAAATATTATCAACATATACGCTCCTCATAAGCCTGCTGAAAAGAGTCAACTTTGGGAGGTATTGTTGACTTTAATTATGTCTAACGATGGTTATTGGTGTTGCTTGGGGGATTTCAATGCTACTAGGTTTTAGGAGGAAAGAAAAAAATTGTTTCTTTGATCGTTCGGTGGCAAACGATTTCAATGATTTTATTGATTCGGCTTGTTTACATGAGTATTATATGAAAGGAAATAAATTCACATGCCTGACCCGTAAAGGTTCTTCTTTTAAATTGAGCAAGATTGACAGTTTTTTGGTGTGTCAGGAGTTTTTTGACAAATGGCCGGATGCTTGTTTGCGTGTTCTGCCGAGATATCTATCTAACCATTGCCCCTTGCTATTGACGCTTTCCTCCAAGAATTATGGGTCCAAACCGTTTAGATGGTACAATTCGTGGGTTGATAGAGATGGGTGTAAAGAGTTGGTGATCAGTTCTCTTAACAATTTTTCTTTAGTTGCTCCTCCGGATGTTGTCATCACTTGTAAACTTCGTTATCTTCGGTCTGTGCTCCGGGACTAGAAAAAAAGATTAGATAATAATGAGAGGGCAGCCCTTCTTGCTATGAAAGAAGATATGGAGAAAATAGAATCTATAATGGAGAACAGGGAGTTACTAGAGGAGGAAGAGTGGGTTTGGGCCGAATGCAATAAGGGGATCAAAGAGTTGGAATTTTTTAAAGCGCAGGATCTTTGTCAAAAGGCGAGATATCGATGGGCTAAATTCGGTGATGATAACACCGCTTTTTTCCATGGTATCATCAACGGTAGGAAGTCTTCTAATTCCATACAGGGCCTCATGGTGAATGATAGTTGGGTTTTTAAAACTAATGAAGTTAAAAGGGAGATTTTGAAATTTTTTAGAAATCACTTTTTTGATAAATGTAAAAATCGTCCGTTGTTAGTTTGTGAGGATTTAAAGAGTGTCCCTCCAGATGTGGCTGAGAGTCTTATTTCGCCTTTTTCGAAGGAAGAAATTAAAGAGGCGGTTTTTGACTGTGGTGTGGATAAAGCCCCGGGCCCAGATGGTTTTAACTTCAGATTTGTCCGTACTTTTTGGAACGAGCTTGAAGATGATTTTTTTAAAATTCTTGGTTCGTTTCATGACACGGGAGTTATTAGTAGAGGTTGCAGTTCGGCTTTCATCACCCTTGTTTCTAAAGTCAAAAATCCTTTAGGCTTAAAGGATTTTAGGCCTATCACTCTGGTGGGGTTGGTCAGCAAGGTGATCTCTAAAGTTTTGGCAGCTAGACTTAAAAAAGTGATTAACTCTATCATTTCGGAATCCCAATCGGGCTTTCTTAGTGATAGATATATTCTTGACGGGCCACTCGTGGTGAATGAGATTCTTAACTGGTGCAAAAGGAGGGGTAAAAAGTCTTTCTTTTTTAAGATAGACTTTGAAAAGGCCTACGACAATGTTAACTGGGGTTTCCTCCTCTCTTTATTGGATCAAATGGGATTTCCGGTTAAATGGAGGCTTTGGATTATAGGTATTTTGGAGTCCGCTAGGTCGGCGGTTCTTATGAATGGCTCTCCCACCTTCGAGTTTCAATGTGAAAAAGTTTTACGCCAAGGTGATCCGCTATCCCCTTTTCTATTTTTAATTGTTATGGAGTCTTTTTCGTGCCTTTTCAATAAAGAAGTGAAAGAAAGAGTTTGAGGGGATTGGATTTTCTAAGAAAGGCCCGGTGGTTTCTCATTTATTATACGCGGATGATGCTCTTATTATGGGAGATTGGTCTTATGATAATATTTGCAACACGGCGAGAATCCTAAGATGCTTTTTCTTGTGTTTGGGCCTCAAAATTAATATTCATACGTCTAATCTTTATGGCATTGGTACTTCAGACACAGAGCTCTCTAATATGGCTTCGGTTTTGGGTTGTCAAGTTGGGAGTACCCCGTTTGATTATTTGGGGATTATGGTCGGTGCCAACATGAATAAGATAAACAATTGGAGAAAGGTCATTGACGTTTTTGAAGTTCGCCTCTCTTCTTGGAAAGCTAAACTTCTCTCTTTTGGGGGGCGTTTAACTCTCATCAAATCGGTTTTAGAAAGCCTTACGATTTACTACTTTTCTTTATATAAAGCGCCTATGGGGGTTTTGGATAAATTAGAGAGCCTTATGCGTCATTTTCTCTAGACGGGTTCTAATGACTACAACAAAATTCATTAGGTCGCTTGGGACAAGGTCTTGAGGCCTAAGAAAGAGGGTAGTTTAGGCATCAATTGGCTAAAAGATGTTAATGATGCCTTACTGTGTAAGTGGTTGTGGCACTATCGTAAAGAAGATAAAGCGATATGGCATACAGTGGTTACTTCGTGCCATAAAGGTAGACAAAGATGGTCTGGGTTTCCTCTCATTTCTAGTGCTTCCGGTTGTTGGGCGACTATCATCAAAAACTGCGAAAAGATCAAATGTGGAGATTCTTTGTTTATCAATATGTTTAGAGGCAGATTGGGAAACGGAAAGAAAATTCGTTTCTGGTTGGACGCTTGGGCTGTGGAGGTTCCGCTATACTTAAAGTTCCCTCGTCTTTTCTCTAAAGCTGTGAACAGGTTCTGCAAAGTAGCTGACTGCTGGTCTGAAGGGGGATGGGCTCCCTTTGATTATTCCCAGCCATTTGATCTCTTGGAGGCTCAAGAATGGTGCCTTCTTTCAGATTCTTTAGCTCTATTCCAGCCAAACTCGACAGAGGATGGGTGAGAAGGGCATGGGGACACCTCTTTTGATGTTGCTAATGTTAATAAAATGTTTATAGAGAACCGAGCCTTGATTAATACCTTCAAATTTAAATGGGTTGGTTAGGTTCCTCAAAAGTGTAGTATGCTGGCTTGGCGCGCGGAGATGGAGAGAATCCCTACGATTGATGCTTTGGAAAGAAGAGGGATGTCTTTTGATAATAGTAGCTGCAAACTGTGTGCTTCTGCCCCTGAATCCTCGGTTCACATTTTTTCGGTTTGTCTCTTTGCTTTAGTCGTTTGGCAAGCTATAGGGAAGTGGTGTGGTCTTGATCCTTTATTTGTGTATCATCCTAGAGATCTTCTCCTGTTATACAAAAAAGCAAAAGGTGGCAAATGGGGCAAGAGAGTGGTGCAAGGCATTGTGGTTGTGACCTTTTGGACGATTTGGAGAGCCAGAAACGAGAAGACTTTTAAAGATACGAACCCGAAGATTTCTGTAGTGGCAGGCGATATAAAGTCTTTGTCGTTTTTGTGGTTAAAGCGTAGGTCTAAGTTTTCGGATCTCCTTTGGGAGGAATGGTGTAAGTCCCCCTTGTATATGTTGTAATATCGGGTTGGTAGTCCTCATTTTGTGGGCGCCCCCGTTGTGTGAATGAAGTTTAATTTCCAAAAAAAAAAAAAGTTTTCTACTACATAATATTTCATAACCATCCAAATGAAACTTTGTAACCTGTGACCATAATTAGAAATTGATGGAATGAATCAATGCATTTTGTTTTGTAACTGATAATCTTAAAAGTTGTTTATTAACATATTATGGCCTTGCAAGTTCTATATACACATAAAAACACTCATGCAATTCTACCTAGAAACACCACAAACGCCCCACCCCTTTGACGGCGTTAACGAGAAACCACCGTCACTATCAGCCATGAACCAAAATACCCACCGCCGTGTTCATCGTTGGTTGTCACGACACTCTCGTCTCTACTAATCACACCATAACAGTGGGTCATCGTCGCCACACATAGCCGTATGTCACCACTGTGGTGTTTCTTTGGATTCGACCGCCACTACAAACCTGATTGCCAGGCCCGCTGTCGCTGTTGTTTCCATTGATGGTCTGGTTGATTCTGTTTCCACTTTAGGTCCAAGCACACTTCATTGATTCTCTTGTTATCTTCCAAGTTCATTATCACGATTAAGGTGAGTATATCTAACCCCCTTTTACTGTTTTACTCTTTTGGGGTGAATCATGTACCATTATTACTAAACTTGCGTATATCCTTTATAAAGAAATGTGCTCATTGATATGTTTTGTGTGAATTGTATGAACGATTTGTCAAAGTCATTAACCTTTGGGCCGAACCTAACAATGAGTAGTACTACGAATTATATCTCTTGATTGACTTACGTGAACGAGTTAAGTCCTTGGTCATTCTTATGGTTTTTATTGAACGATGTATGAACACTTGTTGAACGATGTGAGGCTTGATTTTGAACCTTTTACATGTTACAAATATCATAGCACATAAATTGCGAAATACTTTTTGAATGAAATGGGTATGCTCACCAATGCATTATATGTGTTGACAAAATTATTTTGTACATGTTTCAAGTTATTTTGAGGCGTTTCTTTAAGCTTTTGGATTCATATTTAAGTTTTGACTTCATTGTGTTTTAGTTAGACTTGATACTTTAGAATCATTGTATATTCAATATATTCAAATTTACACTTTAATACCTTGAGCTATTGAACAATCGTCACTACGTGGCACCTCGATGATTCCGCCATCGGTCGGGGTGTTACACCTAACACGTGTGAACAAGGTAACAAGTAACTATTTTATGGTACACAAAATACGTGTTAATGTCGTCATCAGACGTCATGGAACCTAACTAATACCCGACTATAGATATTCCTATATCAAAGGGCAACTAAAAGGCTATCCAATAAACTAACTCGACATTTTATAAAGGCATGGTATCAACACACTCTTGACAAGTTAAGGAACCTATGACTAAGTAACCTTATTATGAATTTCACAAACTATAACCACACTTGCATATATATATACATACACGGCAATATATATATACAAACATGTGCACACAATTGGATGTTTATACCACACCTACTTGGATTAGTCTTTGCCTTGACACCTTCCTACTAATCGGCCGAAGGTTCACCACCACAAAACAAGAAAACTTCCAAACCTATTACCTATGTCAAGCTTGTACACAATGCATCTTTCCATGATAAACTTTGAGCCTAATACTACCTATTAGCCGATTTCTAATCCTAAAGCAAGACCCCATCATCCTAAAACTTATACCCTTTTGGTTAAACACAAGTTCACACCCACACCAAAGACACATGCCATTCCTTATTGGGAAAGAAACAAACATTCTTATCCTACTCTATGTATATGCGGCCGAAAGGGAAATTAAATGAGATGTCACTATCTAATCCTAACTCCTAGGTGAAGCATGGGCCGATCGAATGCAAGCAAGCCACCTCGGCTATGGAGAGCATGATGGGAGCAATCTAGAAGCTAATGAGGTGATCACTTACACCTTTATGGTAACAAACAAGAATGACAAGAACCTTTCCAAAGTCAACTCTTTCCTTAACATATAACCACCCTAGGGAATCGGCTAGAGCATGGAGATGAGCATGCCACACAACCTTACATCTTTTGGTGATTGTAAACACAAGACAATACACAACCCAAGGTAGCAAACCTTTCCTCTTGTGGCTTTTGTCTTCACATCGGCGGATCCTATATAAAGGGATGCCCAAAGCTTGAAACAATCACACCATACTTCACAATACTCTCTATATTACACCCACAAAACTCTTGGCTACACCAAGACCACTACTGAAGCAAGCTAAGGAGCAAGAGGGCCGATTTCATCTTCAACCAACAAGGTAAACATCTAAACACTCCATTCCTTCGATTCCCTACACGCTCGGCCCTATTGTGAACCCAACATCTATGTGTATTGATCGTATTAATCGGCTCACATCACACTAATAATCGGATAACACATATACGATCAAGTTAGTATCACAATGCCCACATTGTTTCACTAATGCATTTAATCGATCACCTTGTCAAGAGAACATTATAGTTAAACTATCGGCCTCATGATAAGAAAACATTTCGGATCAAAACCTCACATAACTAACCGGTTTGGAATCATTTTTATATATAAAACTTGTGTAGTTTGTGTTTTGAAATAAGAACTCCTAATCAAAGTGTTATAATCGTTCCCTCACAAGATCACACGATCACCAACCTTTTTATGGATCAAAGGTATCTTGACAAAGCCATGATCGGCCGAGTTTAGACCTCTAAGTGAGCAATCACGAGGCCATATGAGGTATTATAATCGGCTACCCTTTACTAACACATGTTAGGTTCAAATGAAACACATGTTAGTTTACGTTTAAACATATTTAAGGTGAGTTTTACAGCCCCATTTTACTATTTTCTATTTCGGGGGATAAACATGCTTCCTTACAAGTGTCATTTACAAGTGTGTGTACATTCTATCATGACTGCCATGTGGAACATGAGACATATTGGTTCATGAGCTCATTAGTCCTCGTACAACGTTTACTATAACCATTAACTATCAAAAGCCATGGAACACTTTAATAGATCTATTGGGTTGACACCCCCACTCTTGGTTAGTCGCTCTAACCGGTTACATACAAAAGAGTGTTAGTATTCTACTATACATACATTGTCTTTAGTGTACAATGCGCGAGGCATAACAGTCAAGAGGTTTGGTTATGGGACTCATGGTTTGCACAGTAATCATTCGCTTAGCTAGCCTTTGATTGGTCATACACGAATTACACATTGGTTTTTACTTGTCACCTTCAAACCCGTGAACTCACCAACTATTGTTGACAAATCCTTATTGCATGTTTTTCAGGTAACTAATAGAGGGCCACATGGATTTGAGGGAGAGGTTCGAGCATGCACCATGTGGTACAACTTGATGGGTTTTGTCAATCCTGTGATGTTTTGGTTTCAAATTCCACGAGTACTAGACACTATCTCATTTTCTAGATGTTGTTATGTCGATTTAAATAAATTATGACAATATCCATCCTTCGTGGTGGTACTATTTTAAATAAAAATGTGTGTTGTTTGAACCTTCTGCTTGAAAACATTTCGATGGTTGCATCCCTGTGTTTCCGCCTTGGCAGGGTGTGACATTATTGTTATTAAAGAATTGTACCTCTTATAAGTCCGTATAAACATGTAATTTTTCTACAAGTTACTACAAAAATAAAGTATTAAAAAATTAAATTAGTTACATGATACTACCGGTCATGTAGTAAACCAAACCAAATTCAGTTTGTTTAGTAGTATACATAAAGTATTCCCGTACCGTTGCGGCGAAAGTAAACACTAGTTCATGTGACTCAACATGGTCGTAGTAATGAGTATGTGAATTAGAAGACTGTTAATATTTTGTTTAAAAGTATACATATATAATCTAGTTGGTTTTAATTTATAAAAGGCACATTCTAATTTGCAGGTTTGGATACATGGTGCTATAATGGAATAACTAGGTAAATGGTGTTGGGTGTACAAAAGAAAATGTCAACAGAAGTATGTGGATATAATTAACTATGCTTGGAAGTAGTTGTGAGATTTGATGACTTAGCAACAACATCGAACAAATCAAATAACCATGGGCTGTTTTCATCATAAACTAAGTGTGGGCTCAAAGAATTAATTGTGGATTGACTGGATTCTACTGAATTGGGCTTGAGCCATACATCACATAATAAACAAACGCAAATTCAGAGGGTTAGACAGGAGCTTTCGATGAGGCAATTAAGAAAGTGACGGCAGACTAGGAGGGACGGCGGACGCACAAAAGAAATCAAGGAACTTTGGGTGTGCACGTAAATGCGATGAGCAGCTAGTCTTTCCGCGGTTCTCTCCAAATGAATGATTCATTTATTTTATTAGTTTTACTTTTTTTAAACCTAGTATTTGTATTGAATGTTGTGAACATCTTAAAGTTCTGTTGGATTCAATTGTATGTTTGACTAATCTAGAAAATTTGGTTTCTTTGCATTGATACAACATATCATCGTTTCTTGGTTTTCTTGCACTAGGAATAATTTGATTTTGTATTTAGTGTTAAGATAATTGAATTGGGTTGAACAATTTAAACATGATCATGTCTATGTGATTCCTAAACTAGGTTAATTACAGAGTAGCTTTAAAATTACCGAATCAGAAACCCGGAGTAACCGTTTTTCATTATATTATTGTTTTTAATTACTTTTCAATCAACTCACTTTGCTTTTGCATGCAAGTAGCAAATCAACTTCATAAAATTAATTTAGTTTAGTCATTTAGTTTAATCTATAAATTGCTATTAACACTTTCCACAGACTCCTCGTGGTTTGACAACCCTACTTTCTATACTTCAGTCAGTTGTAGCTAAGGAATGTTTTTTATTTAGTTTTTTATTATCACTTCGACACGTGATCAATATATATGCCATATTGTATAATTATATATATGTGTGTGTACGCGCGTACATGTGTGTGTGTCTAGAGGTTTACGAATGTATTTACAAGTCACGTTTTCAAGTACATGGATAGTTGCACTAGTTTTAACGTTATTTTACTTATTTCGTGAAAATAACGTTAAAAACGACGGACGGTTAATCATGCATCATGTGGTGGCGTTGATAGCCAAAAGACAAAGGGGTACATGCACTGATCGGGTTTGTCCCGATTGCTAAGTGTTTTGTGCCTTATGTCCAAGGCTTGATACCAAACCACATCGAGCCGGGGGTCTCACTGGAAGCAGCCTCTCTATTCTTAGGGATAGAGGTAAGGCTGTCTACATCTTACCCTCCTCAGACCCTACCTTAGCTTTGCTATAGGTGGGATAAACTGAGTATGATGATGATGATGATGTTTTCAAGTACATGGATAGGTGTCCTAGTGTGTTCAAAGTAATACTAAAGGGCATGATATTGATAAAATGCACATTTTGTAGTATTACTGTAACTTAATATTTTTATTTAAAAGTACAAGTCACCAATGGTTCATCAAGCTAACAAAATCTTCTAGAAACAAGAACATTTATAAATAAGTCATATGAATTGGGTGAACAACTTACGCAATTAACAATCGCGTTGAGACCCAAGATGTCCTTTATGCATAGGATGTGTAGGCCGAACCACCAATACCACAGGCTTATTTCTTTGATAGCTTTTGCACGGATTCGAGGTGAATTTCACAACCCTTTTTACTGTTTTATGTTTTAGGGAAAAACATGCTATGTTTACACTGTTTAGAATGAATTCCTATGAACCTTATGTGAGCATGAGACAATATGTTTAGAGATCTCATAAAGCCCTCGTGTAGTTCCCTAAATTGTAACCATTAGCAATGGACTTCGCCATGGAACACTTAAATAGATCTATAGGGTTGACACCACCACTCTTGGTTGGGCGCACAAACCCGGATACAAACGACAAAAGAGTAATGTAGGCGCATATTTCATATATGTATCTGTTTCATTCGGATTGTCAAAGATTAAAGTCGAAGATTTGAAGTTTTGGTAGATTTTGTGTCTGGTTCGGGTAAACGAGAGGTCGAAGAAACTTCTAGAGGGTCGAACCAGTTTTGATAATGTTTATTTTATTGGTTCATGACAACGATGGGTTAAACCAACTGGTTCAAACCCACGTAAGTTCGAATGAGAAGTCTATATATAGGTTGAAGTCAGTTTTAACTTTAACAGTTGGTCATTTTGGTCTGGTAGTTTGTGTGTGTTTTCAGTGTGTGTTCTAGAACTGGTATTTTCGTACTTTGAGTCTGTAATCGTTATATTATCATTAAAGTTAATGAAAACGTGTTGACAATGGAATCTATTATGTTTTGATTACGGTTTATATCATTTTGCATGATCATTAGGGTTTCCGCACCTAATTCATCAATACTCGTGTTGATCATGTGTTGATTTGGTTAAATCCGATCCTACAAGTACTAGTATTTCACACATGATGATACATTGTCTTTATTGTACGATGTGCGAGGCAAAACTTGTCAAGGTTTGGTTAAAGACTCATGTTGGCCACATTTGTCATTGTCATAGCTAGGCATTGGCTTTGTTATTCACGGATTTCATTAACTTGCATTTTATTATGATCAAAACCTATGAACTCACCGACTTTTTGTTGACAAAGTTTTTATGCATGTTATTTAAGTAACTAATGTCATGGATGGAACTTGGGAAAATGTTTTAAGCTTGCATCATGAATACCAACTTTTGTGGATTTTCTCTGGGAACTCTTGGCTTTTGAAAATACATTTTAATGTGGCTGTAAAAGCTTGACTATTTGGTATTCAAACTTATGTTTAGTTTGCATGTTTGCTTAAATCTTGTTCTTGAAAACTTTTCGTGTCGTACCTCGTGAATCTGCCTTGGCGGGGTGTGACAATAGGGTTAAGATTGGGTACAAATACATAATATATTTGTGTAATTGGTGGATTTAAGGTGAAAATTGTTGAACTCATCGCACAAACATACAGTCTGGTTTGCAGAACTTTCATGTACCGCAAAAGTTTTGCAACAAACTTTCGCGGTATGCGAAAGTTTGTCAGATTTGGGATTTTGGTTTTATTTACAAGTTTAAACTCTCAACTTCTTTTGTTTTATTATTTTATGTTTTAAACCTTTTAAACTAATATAAATGTTATTTTTGAAAGTCTACAAGTACGTAACGCGTCTATGTATGCACATATGAACAAAAACAAATGACTTGATAATTCAAAAGGTTTCATTGATCACCAAAAACTCACGATTTCAAGGAATTAGAATAATAATATTAAATTATAATGAACGGAAAAGTACAGATATTACAGCAACAAAGGAAAACAATGTTGATTGAAAGAAAATATGTGTCAAACCAGAAAGCGTTGTCATAGGAATTTGATATGTGACAATTATTAAAATTAGGGGTGAATGGTATAAAAGTAATTGAAAGATTTAGTCTAATATGGGTAAAACACCATATACCCTTTGTTACATGCAAGCTAAAACACCATAATTGCAAGTAAAACACAATGTGCTTGCCACAAATAAAATACCGCCTAATAAACATTTTGTCAATTGCAAAATAAAAAACCATGTATCTGCTGTAACTAAAACACCAATATATGAACGGACTAAAACACCAAGTTAAAACGTAATTTTTTATCTATATATATAGCAATACGATACTAATATTAAAGATAAAAAGTGTTCGTCATTATGGTGTACTTTTTCATAAAATAAATACGTATAATTTTTTTTTTGGCATTTAAAAAAGGAGAGTTACATGTACCTTGTATAGGGGTTGGAATTTAGAACACATCTGGCATTGGTCAAACTAACCCCACTATATGTGTGTGTGTGTGGAAGAGATTAATTAAAACCTTATACTTATTGAGAGAACTTGAGAACTTTACATTACATATATGTAATATATATATATATATGCAATATATGCAGCATGTGATTTATTATATATATGCAATATATATTGCACATGTGTAATATAAAGTTCTCGAGTTCTCTCAATAAAATGAGTTTTCTCGTGAACTTTCCTATATATATATATATACACACACACACACACTAGTGGGATGCCCGCGTGTTGCTGCAGGTACCTTTTTCTTTTTTTTGCTAACGTTGCGTGATGGGTTTTACATAACTTATTTTTATCACCAATTTGTTGTGGCAACTAATATATCAATTCACAAAGAGCAATTGAGTATAAACAAAAACAACAATATAAAATATGGTAGACGATATTGTGGATATGTAAATCACTATAAAATTGCATATCATGATTTTGTTTCTATAGTTATTAATTTGGTAAAATGTTTATGTGGATCACGTCCCTTAGCAAGTACACATTCGTCAATCGAAGAAATAATTTTGATCATCCTAGCAAGCAATGTAGATAGTGAATCATTCTGGAAAAGAACTTGCAACAAAAACACCAACAATAAGTTTTGAACTAATGTAAGTTATAAATCACAATTAAGTCTTATCATTTGCTTATATGGAGACCTTAACTTTGACACACATCTCTTTCTTTTACTAGGCCATAGGATGGCTAATGATACATTTTAACAGTGGAAGTACTCGTAGGAATGAGTAACATCTACTTGGTTGAATACTTCTCTATTGTATTTCTCATTGACAAGTTTCACCATGCCTATCATAAAATAAAAAAGATATATAAACTGGTTTTAAAAGGGCATGCCAAGTGGGCTGGGTGATGGGGTAAAACAGGTTGTCAAAGTAGGTATATTTCATATCAAGATGTTATGTCGGGTCAGGCTTGTTGACCATGAACACTTACTTGTCTATTTATTCCAAAAGTAAAATACCAAATCTAATATAATATAATATAATTGCATAAGTTATTATAATGCCAATGGATTTAATTATTTTAATAAGGAATTACGTATGGTAATGGAATGTTTTAACTATTTGGAATCAAGTATTCAAATGGAGGATCATGCAATGAGCCAAAGAATAATCAAATTCATCCGGAAGAAACCAACTCTGTTCCATCACATCTAGAGGTGGTGATTTCACAACCGATCTACTTAACGGGTAAAAAAACTAAACAAAAGAAACAAGTCAAATGGGTCAAAAGTCATCTAAAATGTATTTCTCTAAGCATAGGAAGTGAGTTCAAGCAACTTAAAATGACAAAATTACCATGTTGTCCATCTAAAAGGCTTTATAAATGTAGAATTTTTTAAAATGCCTCCATTTTAAAATTAAGTTGTTAAAGTCATATTATCACCTTTCATGCAGTTGAATTGAATGAATGTCTGCACCACCGGGAATTCCCTAGGAAGCAAGTCGTCAAAATTCTGCAAAGTTTATACTCTTCATAGAAAGCTGCATTTTTTAGCAACAAATAAGGAAAAAATGAAATTGTAAGCTTTCCTATTTTTGTTTCAAACAACTTAAGGATAAAATATTATATGTTATAGTTATGTGAAATAGCGGTTAAATAAGGAAACAATTTTAGATGCAAGTGTAAAAACACCAAACGGAAACATAAGGAATCAGTGATAAGCCGTATTGACCTTTGACACAACATAAAGTTCTAGTTTTTTGTTTAATTATTGTATAGAAAATCAACAATAATTGTTTGCCTAAACAATAGATTCTAAAATTTAGTTTGCAATTTTAAATAAGCTTTATATATGCACAGATTCTCTATAACTCATAGCAATGCATAATTAGTGCAAGGGTAAAACAAAAAAAAAATATTTGAAGGAATAAGTTGATAGTTTTTTTCGTTGGAACAACTGAATAATTTCATGAGGTATGAATGTTGGTACTTCTTATGTAACTGACTAGACTCTATTGTTTTTTAAAAAACCTTGGGATGTGTTCTACCATCTTTCTATCTTTTTGTTAGAAATTAAAACCATAGCAACAAACCTAACTTAGGGTTAGAAATACGGCAAAAAATAAAAATAAAAATAAAATAAAGGGTTGGAAATTGGCATACAATTCGAGAAGTTTAGCCTCCAACAAAACGGCCAGTTTCAAGTAGTGCAACTTTCCTACTCGAGGTAGCCTGTAAACATACGCAGAAAGATGCTGTAAATGGGCGGGTCTATGATAACATGCTTCATGCACTTCTGAGAATTCAGATTAGAGATGTGAGCTTACTGAAACCACCAAATAGGATACCCTAATCAAGATGCAAAAAAAAAATTAATTCAGTCTATAATTCATCTTTAGAAAGATTTATAAAAAATATATATTTCAAGACTTTTATATATTTAGGAGAATATATACAACACAGCATAATGCAAAACATAAACAAAGAGCATGGTAGACTAAGAACACTATATAAAACATGTGAAATAGAAACAAGTTTTGTTTAAGCATTTCATATGGTAGACTAAGAACACTATATAAAACATGTGAAATAGAAGCAAGTTTTGTTTAAGCATTTCAATAAGCACTTGGTGCGAGGCTTAAAACCTTCAAATTATAAGCAAAATGTTAGATATGAAACCTGATACATGTACATAGAGCAACCAATGTACAAATATGATGCATATCCAAAAGAATTTACATACAACTATAAATACTAAAACTTAAAGAAAACCATAATAAAAAAAAACCTACAAATTGATTTCCAAAAACATCAGCAACGCAGACATACAGAATAGATTTGTGAAAATGCGATTGAACCAAAAAACACTAAACAAAAAGTAATAATGATATTAATGTGTGAAGATGATACCTTCGAGTTTGAATCGGATTTGAGGGAGTTGATAGATATTTTCACATTGTTTTTGTTATGGCATTGGAGCTGAAAAACTCCTTTATAAAAGGTAATTGAAGCAACGATGGTTCACATTCAATTGTAGCGTCGCATTCATAGAGATTGAATTGGATGTTTTAATGAGGATCATTGAAGTGGGTGTTAAAAACCAGACTCTTCCCATGCCAGCATTCAATTGGTTGTTTATGAACAAAAGTTGTATTTGAAGAAAAGTATAAACTATGTATCAAAGACATATACAACAGGCATTAAAAGTTGTACACAAGGGGCATAAAGGGAAGTAAAGGACAAAAATTAGAGTTTTGTAAATAGCCCTTTGAACTCCCATCCTAAAATTTGGATAAAATTACTTTAGTGCCCACCTTTGGTACTTAATAAGGTAATATATATATATATATGTGTGTGTGTGTGTGTGTGTGTGTATATATAGAGAGATAGAGAGAGAGAAAGAGATTTAATTACAATAAAAAAACAAGTTCAGGTACCATCTTTTAAAAGTTTTAGGTTTGGGGTTCGTAAATTTAATGTTAGGCTGAGTGGTATTGATCGGAGCTCTTAGGGGCTTTATTGCGTCACGTCGACGCCACGTAAGCAATGGGTTTCAACGGAGTCTTTCTTTAACATGCAAATAATGGTTTAAAGTCCCATAATGGCGCACCCTTCATTTTTTTAAATTGTTGGAAAAGGTAAAGTGAAGTGGGACTCACGAGATTTCCTCGTTAACCCTCGTTATTTCACTCACGATCCTTTAATAGCACCCCTCCAGTGATACCCACACTACTAGAAAAAGGGTCTTTCTTGACGCGCATTGCGTGTCAAGAAAAGGATCTGGCGACAAGAAAAAGAATGTTAAGGAAGGAGGTGTCATAAAATTAACATGACACATTTTGGCATGTCATCTGTTTATGACACACATTTTTGTGACATTTTAACGACACATTTTATAACAGAAATTTATGACAGAATTTTATGACGTCATCTTTCGTGTCATAATTTATTAATCTAAAAAAACAATTCCTGTAAAATTACAGATTTACCCTCCAGGATTTATACCCATTTTATTATATGCAAAATAATTAGCAAACTAATAACAAAAACATCATTTCATTATATAACACATATTTATCAAATTACAAACCAATCCGAGACAACGATTAACGTTTACAAAAATATTGTATCGACAATACATTGCCTTCAAACAAGTTTCGATCATTTGAAAATAAATGTCGCGACGTAGCTTAACCATTCTTCGCGAACGACATACATGTCCCCATCCTGTAATAATCCGCTCCTCCCCCAACCTGATACCCAAAATTAATACATTAATCGAAGCAGGCAAATTATTTTACATAAATCATAGCGCATCGCTACGTTTATTTTGCCTTAACTTACATTAAGAGATGAAAATTTTAATTCAAGCTACCCAAATATAGGTTCTTGTTATATTCAAATAGTGACGGACTTGTTGGTCTAATCTAATTGCTTGGTTCAAGTGGTGGTGATAGTTGAATAGTTGACTATCTTCTTACCACCGGTGGTCGGGTCTTGATCATTAACACACGAAAGTTACTTAATTAGTACATCAAACACATTAACTTAGCAAGTAATGATTTAACAGCATGCTATAAATTCTAATTTTCTAGCATTAAATTTAGATCATCATATAATCTATACATATAATAAACCAAAGCATTTTTGATGACATGGCATTCAATGAGGCATTCTCCTCTTTGAGTGTGCCATGTGTCATCCTAGGTGTCAAGTGGTATATAAGTTATAAAAAAAAAAAAAAAACCCTCCATGAATCAGTAAAAGCATCTTGAAAGGGTGTTCTCCTTCAAACCCTACCTAACTCCTTTAATATTTTGACAAGATCCGTTCATCTTTTCACAATAGATCTAGGATTTTATCACACAATAAAACCTTACTATCTCCTTCTTCTCCAGCCATCTATGATTATCACCACCGGAGGTATAAGTTTCATATATGGATTCTATAATATTATTAGATGAGAATCGATACTCACAGCCGCAACGTCTACTGAGCTTTGGTTGGAGAGGTACTGTGAGGCTAGGGCAGAGACACAGGCTGTATGGCGGACGGTGATTTCGGTACCGTCCATGGAAGCTAGGGTTTGGCCAGTGACGGAGTCAAAGAGGACGTAACTAGCGTGGACTCCGGGGAGGTTTAAGGAGGAGTTGTTGGGATGAGTGGTGACGAGTTTAACGCCGATGTAAGAGAGGGTGATGGAGGAGAGAGACCATGCCGGTATGAGGAGGAGAGTGGAGGAAGAGGAGGTTGGGTGGGAGTGCCGAATGGGTGATTCAATAACGGAAGTGGCGGAGGCCAGGGATGTTCGGAGGTGGTTGATTAAGGATTTGTATGGGAGAACTGACCAGATTGTTCCCTGCGTTGATGAAGATTGGTGTAGGGTTGATCAGATTGCCGGTTACGGTGGCCATTGGTGGTCGACTGGTTGGGAGAGTTGTCAGGTTTTGGTCCTCCTTTGTTTGTTTGGAGGAGGAAATAAAGGGGTTTAAAGGTTATTTTTTGGTCAATGGTTGCCTTCACTTTCTCATGAGCAGTGTGAGTCAACATCATATGCATATTGCCAGTACGTTGTAGCTTTTATTTTTCGAATTTACTTATATGTTGAAATGTATGCTACATGTTACTTTTAGTGATCTTTCGCAATGATATGGAGGGAACTTCATATGAAAACATGACTATCATCATACAAAATTATGTAGATGGTTTGATATCAAAGTATCCTTATTGGAACAGATGGTGCTGATCATTTTTTTTGTCACTTGCCATGATGTTGGTGTAAGGGCAACACATATAATAAACAAAAACTCGAAAAGGGGTATACCACATGACATTATGCGAGACCTTCGCACCCTTTGATTTCTCTTCAAATGTCTTTTATAATTATATTTTAAATAAACATTACTTAGATTTGTCAACCCGGGACGCTCCCGGGTATAAACTAGTTGTCTAATAACATCTGGTGGCTGAAGAGGAAAGGGCATTGCGATAGTTCATGATTTGCAACGTTGATTATATATTGGTACATACACTAAAGAATGATATCAAACTTGCAGCAAACAAATATACACAAACAAAGTGCAAAAAACGAAAGAGGCTAAAATAGATGACACGTCTAATTAGCATTACTAAAACTATTAAGCTCGTAGAATATGGAACCTTAATATACCCTGATAAATAAGCATTCACAATTTTCAACTAACAACTTAAATTGTATTTATAGTTATGAAACCACATATGTAAAACAGGCAAGGAACTTAAATGGCATAACAACCGTCATAATCCAACATTGGCATAATGAAACATGTGCAAAATACATGTGACGGAGATTAAAAAAAGGCACATTCTCAAAAAAAAAAAAAAAAAAAAAAAAAACCATTCAAACACCACGAATAAACATCTGAAAATAAACATGAATTTAATGTTGACAGAAGAAGATTCAACGATGAGTAGTGAAGAAGGAAGACTAAATTCCGACTCCAAACAAAGCTAAAACACACACAAAAATAAAACACAATCACGAAGGTGAAAAAACTAAGGAAAAAGAAAGACGCACGCAACGCGCTCGACCAAATGTCAGACAAAGATAACGAAAACAAAAAGACACGATCAACTGAAACTAACCTGGAATAATCAATAAGAAGAAGATTGAATGATAATAAGTGAAGGAACAATGAAGAAAATTGGATTGAGTGGGTTCTCCCTAGGGTTATGGCTCAAGCGTGGGGTAGTGGCAGCGGGAAGCTACAGGTACAGGGGCGGATATAGCTAAGAACCAGGGGGGACGTATGTTACCCCTCGATTACCCTGGTGAAGTGGAAAAAAAATTGTTTTTTAAGGTATTTTATAAAATGTTACCCCTAAACAAATTTTTTGTCACCCCTTAAAATAAGTTTTATAAAATGTTACCCCTTGTTATATTTTGTAGATCCGCCACTGTACAGGTACATGGGGTCAGGTGGTTCATAGCGGTGGTGAAAACTTTGATTAGGGTTAGAAGCCGGAGTGGTGAGCAGGGTGAAGGGAGATGAGGGCTGGAGCAACTTCTGTTTCCAAGGCTTCTTCTTTATTACTATTGTTGTTGTCTTCTACAGTAAATTCTTCATCTTCATCTCTATAATTACACTAAAAATCACTAACTTTCTCTCTTCTTTTCTATTTAATAATACTTATTCTATACTTTTATCATTACATTTTCTCCCTCCTCTATTCACAACCACTTTTAAAAATATTAAAAAATTATAGAGGGTGAACAGTATCTCCTCCAAATTTACTGATGAAGAGTGTCTCATCTATATATTTTCTCTCTTCTCTACTCACAACCACTTATACACACTCTATATAATATAGAGGCTTCTCTCACACTATTATAGAGCATCTATTGTGAATGCTCTCAAAGGTTCGTAGAGAGAGATGAGAGATGATCGAACAGAGAGATGAGAGATAAAAGTGTTTTGTTATGAGAGAGAGAGGTGGAGGGTTTATTGAGAAGCGCGCCTGGGAGTGTGGAGGGAATTTAAAATTTTGATGACACAAAACCATGACACACAAGATTTTTTACCATCGTGCATTTTAGTTTTTCACGGAAAATTATTGACAAGCAGAAAAAAGCGTTAAGAATTTATTAGTTTTTACCAAAGATGACATTTTTATGACATACACTTTGAGGATTAACGTCATTAAATTGGTGTATGTCATGCTTTGCGTGTCAATAAAGGGTATTTTTCTAGTAGTACCAGGCAATGATGTGTGTAAGGTGACACGGCGGTACCCCATAAACGAGCCTTATAATAACTTTGGGGATTAACATTAACTTATGGGGCGTCAAACATGGAACTTTTCATAGGTAATACATAAATTTATTAATTTATCTAAATCATAGGACCATGTTTGCAATTAACTTTTTGAGTAAATTTCTTTTTGAGTCCCTGAGTTTTTTTTTATTTTAACTACTTGAGTCTAACATTTTCATTTTTAAGTGCTAGTGTTTTAAGTTTGTTATGGTTTGAGTCCACTTTTTTAACTATGTTAGATTTTTCTGTTAATATTTATGAAATGACCAAAATATGCCTACCATTAAAAATAAATAATTATTAAATATATACACACACTACATCTGCACACACACACAGATCTCAACTCTCTCTCTCTCTCTCTCACTTCTCTCTCTCTCTCTCTCTTTCTCTAAGTACCAAATCCACCACCACCATACATCTTTAGCAACCACCACCACCATCAATCTCCACCGATGGTTGAACCACCATCAACACAACCACCACTCGACATCACCCGAACCCGAACCCAGACCTGACCATAACTCGAACCAGTAACCACCTAACCCAGACGAGCCACCAACGACCAGACCTAACCACCACCCGAACCCAAACCTGACCACCACCCGAACCCAGACCTGGCCACCACCCGAACCCAGACCTGGCCACCACCCAAACCCAGACCTGACCACCACCCGAACCCAGACCTTACCATAACCCGAACCCAGACCTGACCATAACCCGAACCCAGACTTGACCATAACCCGAACCCAGACCTGACCACAACGACCACCAAAACCACCACCACTGCAGACCACAAACCACCACCACTGTAGACCACAACCGCTGCTAAAGAGGGGTGAGGGAGGGAGAGACGAGCGGGGAGAGAGAGAGAGAGGTTTAGAGAGAGAGAGAGTTCGGTCAGATTTGAAATTAATTTAGGGGTTAGGGTTTAGAGGTGGAACGATGATGGTGGTTTGATGAGGGTCGGGTCTGATGGGGCCTAGGGTTCAGGTTGAAGTGGGGATGCGGTGGTGAGGTGGCGGATGGTTAAACAGGGAAGACGATGATGGGTTTTGCAGGTGAGGGTGAGGTTTGTAGTGGTGGTGAGGGTGGTTCGGAGGTGGAGGTGCGGTGGGGGTGGATTGTGGTGGTGAGGCAATGGTGGAGGTGTGAGAGAGAGAGTCTGTACAGGTGTGTTTGTGTGTGTGTGAGAGAGAGAGGGGGAGAGCGAGAAAGCTTTATGTGTGTGTATATATATATATACTTATTTATATATTATTAAAAAACTTCATGCATTAAAGACTTGTTCCTTATACATTATGCATTAGAAAGTTATACCTAAGTGTTAAATGACTGAAATACCCCTATACTTAACTGACTTGATTAACGTCGTTACAAAATTGGACTCAAAGGGTTACAAAATTAAAACTTAGGCACTCAGAATGTTAAAAATCAAAATGTTAGACTCAAGTAGTTAAAATCGACAAAACACGAGGACTCAAAAACGAATTTACTCTAACTTTTTTTTAAATAACTTTTAGACTACTTTTTTCAAGTAACACAATATTGTATCTACAAAATATACGGTCTTCAAATTTCCAAGGCCACTAACAAGGGAGATAAAAATCTCTTATCTAACCAAGAGTGTTGCCACATGTTCTAACCTCATTGGAACCAAAGACCCCAAATCTAATCTGCAAAATCAGCACTAACCCCACAACCACAAACTCACCTGGCCCACCATCCTTCACCCTCTCCTTATGTTTCTATCCTCCCATTTCCTAATTGTGCCACAACCTACCTTCTAATCTTTTCAAGGAAAATGGCAACACAAGCATTGGTATCATCATCATCACTTACCTCTTCTGTGGAGTCTGCTAGGCAAATATTTGGAGCAAGGACACTTAACACACCTTCAAGAAAGGTTTCTTTTCTTGTCAAAGCTGCCTCCACCCCTCCTGTTAAGGTACACCATTAGATATATGTATATGTAGGGGCGTAGAGCCAAGCCGTTCATGAGCTACTCGAGATCGGCATGCTAAAATCTTTAATCGAAACCACCTTAAACGAAGTCAAGTCTAAAAATAAGCTTGTATAATAGACGAGCTTGAGCAAAAATTGGCTCACGAGCCTAAAGAGTCTACGAGTTATATATTCAATATATATTTATATTATTAAAGTTATTTTATATGAAGTTTTAATGAAACAATTTTAAGTATTTAGTATATTAAACATATATTTATAATGAAAAATTAGTTATGAACAAAGCTCGAGCTCTCGTAGGTTAAACGATTCGGTCGCAAGCTAAGTCAAGCTCGGGCTTGGCTAGGTTAATTTACACTCCGTGTACGTGTACGTGTGAATAAAGTATGTATGCAAGTGTGAGTTTGATTATTACTTGATGGATTATTTTGTATGTATCAGCAAGGAGCAAACAGACAGCTGTGGTTTGCATCAAAGCAGTCTCTTTCTTACCTTGATGGAAGGTAAGTTATTGTTCAATTTATTTATACTGCTTAATTTCAACGAAATCTGGATTTTTGTAGTATCTAATAGATTATTGTAATCGAAATTTGTAAGATAAATATATATTTCTAAAAAAAGACATAGTTTGAATTCAAAGCTAAGTTGTCTTTTAACTTAAAAGATTGACATAAATTCTAGATGTTTTTGAAAAATAAACTTTGGAAGTAGATTAACACAAACAAAAGTGTTTATAAACAAACCGTGGAAACTAATCGAACCGCCAAACCGAAAGAAGTCGATCGGTTTGAAACATAAACAGTCTGGTTCACGGTTCGGATTACATTTTTTTTCCATTTTAGTAACATAAACTTACGTATGTGTATTATATTATGAAGATAATATTACTTATTTAATAAATTCGATTGATTTATACGAGTTGATTTTCTGTTACGATAATTTGATGAAACAATGGCGAGTCTATTGAAATTTTATACAAAATTATGCTTTTGAATAAAAATAGTTTTATATTTAAAATCGGTAAACCATGAAAACTGGCCTGTTCAATTTTCCTCTTTAGCGGTAAGACTCTTTTTTTTCAAACAATTAATCTATTTTCCATACCAAGACAAAACAAGTTACATTTAGACAAAACTCATACTTGGTTGTATTTCACCTAAAACATTATATTCAACAGTCTTCCAGGTGACTACGGCTTCGACCCACTTGGTCTTTCAGACCCAGAAGGGACAGGTGGATTCATCGAACCCAAATGGCTAGCATACGGAGAGGTTATCAACGGTCGGTTCGCCATGTTAGGCGCAGCCGGAGCCATTGCACCCGAGATTCTAGGCAAACTCGGGCTTATCCCAGCGGAAACCGCCCTCCCATGGTTCAAAACCGGTGTCATCCCCCCAGCAGGCACATACGACTATTGGGCCGACCCATTCACCCTATTTGTCCTAGAAATGGCACTAATGGGCTTCGCGGAACATAGAAGACTCCAAGATTGGTACAACCCAGGGTCAATGGGCAAACAATACTTTTTGGGCTTGGAGAAAGGGTTTTCCGGGTCAGGTGACCCAGCGTACCCGGGCGGCCCGTTTTTCAACCCATTAGGGTTTGGTAAAGATGAGAAGTCAATGAAGGAATTGAAGTTAAAAGAGATCAAGAATGGTAGATTGGCTATGTTGGCCATATTGGGCTACTTTATTCAGGGTTTGGTGACTGGGGTTGGGCCTTACCAGAACCTTTTGGACCATTTGGCTGACCCAGTCAACAACAATGTCTTGACCAGCCTTAAGTTCCACTAGAGAGTTTTATCTTTGTTCCAATATGTGATATCATGTGCAGAATTTGTTTGAGATACAATTATTAATTTGTAACAAATTAATGATATGTTACGGGACGGAAACCTTGTTACCTAAAGCAATAGGTGTAATATGTAGTTGGTACATGTCTGTTGTTTGTGTGAGCAATTTAGGGGGTCGATTTTAGCCCAAACCAAACCAAACCAAACCGAAATTTTGGTTTTTTGGTTTTGGTAAACCGATTGGTTTGGATTTCAGTTTTTACGTATGGGCTCGATTTGGTTATGGTTTGATTTTTTTTATATTCGAGACTGAAATGTTTTGAGTCTACAAAAAGAAGGGTCATGTTATTTACACCGGGTTTTTTTAAGGTTTCATAGCTCTCTACGGCTCGTAGAGGCCTCTATGGGCCGTAGAGGTGTCAGAGTATTGAAAACCACATCCCTATACGACTCGTAGAGGCCTCAACGAGTCGTATTGGGGGGGGGGGGGGGGGGGTAGGGGCACTGCAATGATTGACACAGGCCTCTACGGCTCGTAGAGGCCTCTATGAGCCGTAGAGGCTGGTGCAAATAAGTTTTGGAGTGGTGCAAATAGAGGGGCCAAAGAGAATTGATTAAATAATAATGAATTTTGAAACGAAACTTATGTTAACCGCTCTAATGAATATAAATCCAAAAACAAACGTCTAAACAAGTTCACTGTGTTTCAGTTGCCAAGTTATGATCGGTTTTAGAATGAGGTAAAACCAAAAAGGATCCGTATTTTTTAGTTAAGAAACAAAACGACATTTTAGATTGCTAGTTTTAGTCTGTAATTATGGTCCGGTTTTATCAATTATTACGATTTCGGATTGATTAATCAGAATTTCCTCCCCCTAGTGTGCATCTACACGAAAAAGAACGACATAATTGTATGTGGATACACATAATGTTTTCTTGAAATAGACCGACACAATCTTCACTTGTAACTTTGGACGCAAAATTTGAGACTAATAGGGCATGTTTAACAAATACAATAGTATATAATGTATTGGTCAATTGTATCATTAAAAGTTCATGTCTCCTTACAACTTTAGTAGGTAATATCTGTTAGGATTAATCCTGATTTAATTATTTGTTTAATGTGATGTTTATCAGTTTAGTTGGTATGTTTATCTAATAAAGAGTCATTGTTTGAGTATGATAGGTAACTTGGTGATCAAGTTGTGTATAGCATAAATAGGGTTCATTGCTTTGTTATTTTGTGTGGTGGTTTTGATTTAAGAAAACGAAAAGAGTCGTGAGTGTGTTTTTCTCACAAAATCCAGTTGCTTGTTTGTGTTTGTGACCAGGGGCGGACCTAGCATTGTGCTAGGTGTCGCGCCCGCTGCCCATCGGGTTTGCGCGCATAGTGGAAAAAAAATTTACGATTTTTTAAAAACGTTACTACTAAATAAAATTTACGTTGCTACTAAAAATTAATATGCATTACTACTAAATGAAATTATACCTTAGTAACGTTACCACGTTATGTTACTCGAAAAAATTTTATCGAATTCGACTAATAATAACCCAAAAAATAACTAATCTAATTATAATAATAGCACACCCATTAAACACAAGTCCACCATTAACAAACAAGCCCCCCCCCCCCCCCCCCCCCCCTTTAATCCAAGTCCAACAATAACAAGCCCACCCCATGTCCCCAACCCACTTCACCTTCACAAAAAAAAACACCCTTCTGTTCTTTTTCACGCAGACAAGGAGGAGCAGGGCAACCGCCAAACCTTCTAAAATCTGAACCCTTACCCTACCGGCCTACCCCTGCGTCCCCGTCCCTCCTCCGCCCAACACGAGCAGAGCAGCAGCCAAGGTGGAGCAGAGCGTCGCCCCTGTCCACAGTCGGTTGTGAGTTTTTTTTAAAACCTTATGAACCCTTATTGTGTTTTTCAATTGAATATTTGAATTGCTCTAAGTGTTTTAGGCATTTCGTAATTAGTAATTATAAATTGGGTGTTGGATATTATAATTGAATATAGTGTAAATGTTTTTGATTAATTGATTTAGGTTTGAGATTATAGAGATGAAACCACGTTCTAATCCTAAACAAGCACTTATTAGCAATTTGTTTAAAAGAAAGAGAAAGTATACAGTACAAAGAACCTTAACATAAGAAGTGTAGGAAGCCACCATAGCTTGACACGTGTAAACCCTAGTTAATTCCAACTAACCCATTCCTGATTGATTAAAAGGGGAGAGATAACGTACAACTGCAAGCAAACGTTTATTCTAGATCTGACCACCACCACCACCACCATCTTCATCATTCACTAACAACTTACATCACCATCACCACCAAACAATGGCAACCCAAAGCCACCGTAACCTTGGAAAACAAAAACAAAAAAACTCAAATCTGCCACCTACTGGAAAAAAAAAACCCACCCCGAGAATCCTCCAGCACCGTTCTCAGCCCCCAAAACTAACACCATCTTCAAAAAAAAAAAAAAAAAAAAACTCAAATCTGAGTCGAAATACAAATCCCATCATATATAATCCGTATACAATAATATCATCATCATCATGCTATTGATGTTTGTGATTTCAACATTTCACAATAGCCAACAAATTTTGTTTAAGGAGGTGACGTGGCAAATTGAAGCTATTGGAGAAGATGATGCCTTTAAATTTTGTTAAGGTGCGTTTGATGTTTTTGTTAAAGGTGCGTTTGAATGTTTTGTTAAGGTGCGTTTGATGTTTGGTAAAGGTGCATTTGAATTTTGTTGGGTTTTGATGAGTGCGTCCAAAATTTTCAATGTGTGCTTCCAAACTTTTTAATAAGTGCGTCCAAAATTTCAATAAGTGCTTCCAAAATTTTTTAATGAGTGCGTCCAAATTTTCAATGAGTGCTTCCAAACTTTTTAATGAGTGCGTTTAAAATTTTGTAAGTGCGTTTAAATGTTGTACAATGAGTGCGTTTAAAAGTCTTTGTGTTCACCAACTTCATCTTCTTCCTATGCAACTTTTTTAACCAAATTTTTATGTTTAATCATACTTATTGAAACAAAATCGAAAGTATTTGACAACTATTACGAGCGTTTATTCATAATTGTATGATTAAATCGTTCCAATGTAAATCTCTGTTTTTATAATTTTTTTCGTTTTCGTCATTTGTAATCGAATGTTTTTTGTTATTTTGTGATTGTGTAATCATTCAGAATTGTTTAATCGATTTCAATTGTTGAAAAATTTTGTTTCGATTGATTTTTGTTGTTACGATTTGAAAAAAAAATAAACGGTTTTTTCATAATTTACCCTTGGTTAGTTTAACCCAAGTATTATTAGAGTTTTTAATCTGTATCCAGCCATCTTGTTAATCTAATGGCTGAGATTTCTTCTTACGCTTCTTACGTTAAAAAGCTTTGTACGTTATCTCTCCCCTAAAAGAAAAGCCCCCAAAAATGATGAGGTTGGTTCAAGTAATACTCCAAATATTGAAAATAAGGATGTGAATGATGATGTTGGTATGCAAGAGCATGGTGATGTTGCTAATAATGATAATGATATGCAAACAGATGACGTTGCTACAACTACAAGTCCAGTTGTTCCTAATTCTTCGGCTTCATCCGCGTGGTCATACATAGATTTGAATGATCTTCCTAATTCAAGAATTTGGAAATCGATTCAATGAGGTATCAACTACTTTGATAGAAAATATGTCAGGTTTAAATCCTTGTGATTCGTTTTCTAAGTTTGATATACCTAAGATCCTAGCGTTTTCTGAGATGTATCCAACTGATTTTAGTGAAGAGGATAGGGGGTGTCTTTCGGGTGATCTTACGGTATTTTACCACACATTAAAGGAAGATGATAAATTTGCAAAACTAAATGGAATGTGTGACCTTGCTCGTGTAATGGTGGAAATCGGAAACCATAAAACTTTTCATTTGGTTTATCGAGTATTGAAGTTAGCATTGGTTTTGCCGGTTGCAACCGCAACCGTTGAGAGATGTTTTTCTAAGATGAAGCTTATCAAGACAGATTTGCACAATAGAATAGGCGATGACTATATATTTGAACAATGCTTTGATTTGTGCGGTTGAAAGAGACACTTTTGACAAAGTAAAAGAAGATGACGTAATGGCTTGATTTCAAGCTTTCAAAAACTGAAGGGGCGAAATCTATTAGGTATGTGTGTTACTTTATCTATTATAATGTTATTTTTATTTCCTTTACGTTGTATGAAACTATGACGATTTTTTTAAACGTTACTACTCAAATTTATTTCTAGATCCGTCACTGTTTGTGATCCGATTGCTTCAACAATATCCATTGTGACAAAAAGCTAATGAAGAAAAAAAACATAATTATTTTATAAATTTTCATTCATTTGGTAATGTTTCACTAAATAGGTCTTAGTGGGATAAAACCAAAGCACCATACGTATTTTCTAACCGTGACAGGATAACATCACATGAGGTTGTTAATTCAGCACTATTGAATGTCATGAACTACATTCTTAAATTTTGAGGTAGAAATCCATTACTAAATATATTTTCTAGGTTCTTGCTTGATCACAACTTATTGAACAATAGTGTGTCATTGTTATGCAAGTCGTCGATGACAAATACTTCGATAAGTCATAAGATATACTTGGTCCTCTTACCTTTGATTAAGATTCGTTAAGTTAAATAATGCATGTTATCGACGACTTGCATAATAATGACACACTATAGATTAGTTAGAAAATGAAGTGTGAAGTGTACAAAGTGATGTTGGACCCTTATCAAGCTTTTTCAATGGTTAATTAAGAATGAGGTAGTAATGGTATCATAAATAACTAAAAGCTAAAGACTTACAAGTTATCTCTATTGCCATATTTGGGTTAAACCTATCTCCAATCACTTATTTTAAAAAAAATCAAGTAATTATTGTATGCTATTAATTTTTTAAAAACTTACATTATAAAATCATGAAGACTATTATCTTTAATTCTAGTGTAATAATTTTTTTTTAAAACATACATTACAAAATCGAGAAGACAGTTATCTTTAATTTGAGTGTAATACTACCATTTAAAAAACAAGTTATTTAAATAATTGTTACAATTGTTGATATAAACGTAATTATATGCATGTGTTGCAATTCTAAACACATGCTACATAATTGTATACTTGTTAACTATAACATTTCATAATTATATACATATATTGCAAGATTATGATGTGTACAACAATGTAATTCTGCGAACACATATATTGATCTCCTAATTCACATGTGTCTCACATTGATAAATTCATACCCTTCTTATGAAAAAAACAATTCCCACCAGCTTATGCACACACGAGGTCGAATCATTTTTTTAGGTTTATCTAATACTAACCATAGGTTTATAAACTGAATCCATTACAAGACTTGGCTAAGACTGAACTCAAGACTGGACTTGGACACTGTGTTAGAGCATTCATGGTAGCTCCCCTATTTTATGTGAGTATGTCTTCAAAATTATATGGGGTGGGTGTGAGTGGTTGTGAGTGAAGAAAAATGGGGAATCTACTGTTGATCGGTATAATTGGGGTTACTTGGGAATCTTTTGAGGAAAACTGGAAGAAGTATTTATTTTTTAGTATTTGTTGAAAGTAGTTATGAGTGAAGGAGAGAGAAACTGTAATGATTTTTAGTATAATATATAGTTGTGATTGGCTATGAGAGAATGAGGAATGATGAAGCTACTCTGAATGCTCTTAGAGGAGCATGTCTGGCCCGTAGAAGTGTGTGGAAATGCATACACAAACATATCATTTAAATATACTTTTTTATTTTTTTTTGGAGAGTAGTGTTTCAGCGGTATACCTGTGTTGCAAAGCGACAACTGCCCATGATCATTTAAAATATACTTTTTTATATAAACTGAATTGTGAAGTAAAGGTCTTGATTAATTTAGTGTAGGGGTGCAAACGAGCCGAGCCGAGCCCGAGCTCGACCAGGCTCGAGCTCGGGCTCGTTTAAATTATAAAAGCTCGAGCTCGAGCTCGGCTCGATTCGAGCATTGTTCCTAAAGCTCGAGCTCGGCTCGAAGGATAGTTTCCAAGCTCGAGCTCGACTCGGGCTCGGCTCGATTCTTAGTTATTAATTAATTTATATTAATTGTAATAGTTATTTTATATATAATTTGGTTATTAATTCATAATTTTATAAATATTAATTATTCTATTTAAATACATATTTAATATATTAATTAAAAATTATATAAATATTGGGCTCGTTAAGGCTCGCGAGCCGGCTCGAGCTCGATAAACAAAGCTCGAGCTCGGGCTCGTTTATTAAGCGAGCTTGTTTTTTAGGCTCGGGCTCGAGCTCGAGCTCGTTTAAGCTCGGCTCGTTTCGAGCTTTTTTCGAGCCGAGCTCGAGTAGCTCGCGAGTAGCTCGGATCGTTTGCACCCCTAATTTAGTGTTTGCTAAAAAAACGTATTGTTTTGTAAGGTAGTTTTTCCATTACATCTTTAGTTATTAGTTACAGTAGTAGAAAAAGAAAGTATTGTATAAATTAATTCATACGCGACGTTACACACACACACACAAAGTAGATCCAATCTCTAAAACACACACACACACACTCCTTCAAATTCATACCTATTTATCACTAAAACCTAACGAGTTAATCCTCACGGCGGTACCATTCCAGTCAACTAATCAGACTACAAATGGTTCATTTCTCATCTCTCCATCTTCATATTCATATTATAGTTTTTGTTTACAGTATAATGTAGTAATGTTATTAACTTATTATTATGCAATTACAAGTAGAATCAACTACAAATGTTGTTCCAATATTTATTCTTCTCGAGTGTTTTGTTACTGTTTCTGGTTGGTTGCTACTCCAGATCTGTTTACATTTTGTCATTAGTTACAAGTTAGATCTGTGTTTATGAATTGTTTGGTTACTAGTGTAAGGATTCAATACAAATAAAGATTTAAAGGTAATGTGATCAGTGTACAAATAACTAGCTGAATGAATCATTACTTTGGTTCAAAACTGTAGAGTAATAATGATAATAATTAATTAATTATTCTAGTTGTTTGTAGGTTTAATATATGCTTCTGGTTTATGTTTTGGATTCGGATTCAGATTTTAGGTGTGAATGCTCAACGAGCGGAAGAAAGTGTAGTGAGAATGTGAAAATGCAGTTGTTGTGGAACAGAGGAATGTAGTATGTGTATATGTTGATTGATCTAAACGTTTAGATGCAAAAAAGACTTGATTATGAGGTCATTTAGGGTTAAATATGTGTGATTAGTAATCGTTTCTGCGTGTAACTTCTGCTGTTAAATGTTTGTTTGCTAATGTGGTTAATTATTTGTAAATTAGAGGTTCTCAAGGTGTTTTTGTTGCTACATTCTAGTTTAAGTCTGTTTGATTTTTGGTTTAAAAAAGCGTGAGTTGCTCCGAGAGTCCAAGGCGTTTTAGGTCTAGAAAGCCTAGGCGCGAGACGTGAGGGTGAGAGCTCTATGTGCAGCTAAATAAGCTTTTTGTACAACAAAAGCTGCATCGGTCTCACATGTTTTAGATATTAACCTTTTTATCAAGTAAATTATTTACAATCTCTTTATTCGTATGGTTAATTTTATGTATCACCCTTGTGGCCTTGTACAAACCCCAATTTTTATCATGTTTGACCTAGATGTGCATGAGGCGCTGCCTCAAGGCACCGGGGCACTTTCCTGATCGCCTCATGCGCGCATTTAGGGACGTCTTTTTAAACAAAGGTTTGATGTGATTTTTGTTGGCTTTGTTAGTTTGTTAATTGTATTTTGCTATGTGAGACTGAACATAACTAAAACCATGGGAAAAAGTTGTAAACAATAAAAATTAAAACAGTACTGATTATCAAGCTTATCAATTTGTCCATTGTAGGTATTGTGATAGTCTGACTGCACAAGTGGCTTAGCTTGAGCTTACATTTCAGAGATCGGTTTTGTGTTCCTTAAGACCAATGGCGATGTCATTGTTCTTGAGAGGGACTTATGGGCTTCTTTTCACTTATGTGGTTTTTGTCTCACATTTTTGCAACGCGTTTTACTTACCTGGAAGCTACATGCATACGTATTCAACACGCGATGAAATATTCGCCAAAGTTAATTCTTTGACGTCTATCGAGACTGAGCTTCCTTTTAGTTATTACAGTCTACCATACTGCACGCCTCCTGGCGGGGTAAAGAAAAGTGCAGAGAATCTTGGAGAGCTCCTTATGGGTGACCAAATTGATAACTCTCCTTATCGTTTCCGAATGAATGTCAACGAGTCTATTTTCCTCTGTACAACACGCCCATTAAGCGAACACGAGGTTAAGCTTTTGAAGCAGAGAACTCATGATTTGTATCAAGTCAATATGATTTTAGATAATTTGCCTGCTATGAGATTTGCATACCAGAATGGGCATAAGGTTCAATGGACCGGGTTCCCCATTGGATACTCACCTCCAAACGTTGATGATGTTTACATTATCAACCATTTGAAGTTTAAAGTCTTCATACACGAATATGAAGGCACAGGTGTGCAGATATTGGGCACGGGAGAAGAGGGTATGGGTGTAATCGCATCAGCTGAAGATGAGAAAAAAGCTTCAGGATACGAGATTGTTGGTTTTGAAGTTTCTCCGTGTAGTGTAAAATACGACCCTGAACAAATGGCGAAGCTTCATCAATACGATGAGGTGTCACCCGTCAACTGCCCGCTTGATTTAGATAAGTCTCAAGTTATTAGAGAACAAGAGAGAATCTCCTTCACTTATGAAGTCGAGTTTGTGAAAAGTGACACCAAATGGCCGTCACGTTGGGATGCTTATTTAAAAATGGAAGGTGCTCGCGTCCACTGGTTTTCAATCCTGAACTCACTTATGGTGATCTTCTTTTTAGCTGGTATTGTTTTTGTTATCTTCTTAAGAACAGTGAGACGGGATTTGACCCGTTATGAAGAACTTGACAAAGAATCACAAGCACAAATGAACGAAGAGTTATCCGGATGGAAACTCGTTGTTGGTGATGTGTTTCGTGAACCAAATCACTCCAAACTGTTATGCGTAATGATTGGAGACGGGGTTCAAATCATGGGAATGGCGGTTGTCACTATAATCTTTGCTGCTTTGGGGTTCATGTCACCGGCTTCACGAGGTATGCTTCTAACCGGAATGATAATCCTTTATCTTTTCCTAGGAACCGGAGCCGGTTACGCAGGTGTGTATTTTTACCGAATAATCAAAGGTACCTCAGAAGGATGGAGGTCTTTATCTTGGTCAATTGCATGTTTCTTCCCAGGGATTGTTTTTGTTATCCTTACTATTTTAAACTTCCTTCTTTGGGCAAACAAAAGCTCTGGTGCGATTCCGCTTTCGTTGTATTTCAAACTTATATCACTTTGGTTCTTCATCTCGGTCCCACTCACCCTCATAGGCGGCTACTTAGCGACCCGTGGTGAACCCTTACAGTACCCTGTCCGAACCAACCAGATCGCTAGGGAGATCCCAGCTAGAAAATACCCTTCATGGCTTCTAGTTCTCGGTGCAGGAACACTTCCATTCGGAACCCTGTTTATCGAACTCTTTTTCATCCTGTCTAGCATCTGGCTCGGAAGATTCTACTACGTGTTCGGGTTTTTGCTAGTCGTTCTTCTTTTGTTAGTCATTGTTTGCGCTGAAGTTTCTGTAGTTCTCACTTACATGCATCTTTGTGTTGAGGACTGGCAATGGTGGTGGAAAGCATTTTATGCCTCGGGTTCGGTTGCTGTTTACGTGTTCTTGTATTCGATAAACTATTTGGTTTTCGAGTTGCAGAGTTTAAGTGGACCGGTATCTGCTATACTGTATATGGGATACTCGTTGATCATCGCGGTTGCAATCATGTTGTCTACGGGGACTATCGGGTTTGTAACATCTTTCTACTTTGTTCACTATCTTTTTTCGTCAGTTAAGATCGATTAAAACGGGACCTGAAAGCTAGGTGTTAACCACACGAAACGAGATGGTTCATTGGTTCATCAATTAATCTTTACAGAGAGTGAATTGTTTGTTTTCTGCCTTTCTGTTACATGTATGTTTCAACATTAAAGAGTTTCAACATTAAAGAGTAATGCAGTTTATATGGAGTATCATTTATTTTATATTTTATATTTTATATATATATATATTTTTCTTTATGAACAGTGTATTTATTATTACTTTTTTTTTAAAATAAATATTTCAAACCCTAAGTATAGCTGGCCAAATAGGCGGGTTGGGTCGGGTCGGGTGGAATGACGGGTCAAAATAGGTTTGGGTCAGGACGAGTTGGTTTTTTAAGTAAGTCGTTAAATTCTCTCTAAAAATTCTTCTAGTTCTTCCTGGCAAATGAATCCGATTGGTACATATTACAAAACTGTAAAATGTATCATCAAATCGTTCAGTTAAAATCCCATAAATCAAAATCCAAAACCAACAATATATTCGAAGTCATGTTGAACAAAAATTAAACCAAAACCTTGATTTCTTCTCAATGTAATCAGAAATCATGATAGATGAACTAGAAACAAACCTCAAATCCCAAAATCGATGAACAAAACCAGAAACTTGATTCCGACTAGCGAACCAAAACATAGAAATCAGAATAGATGAGCCAAACCAGAATCGATATCAATGAGATCAGAACCTTGAAACGATGAAATCTATTCATCGGTCTTCTTTATAATGGCTCTTGACTTGTATTGCGGTCTTGGTTCCAGAATCAATGGAGTTCTTGATTTTCTCTAAAAAAAATAGTCACTTTTGTAACACAAAAACTCAAATTGATTTGATGCAATCCAGAAAGGGTGACGTCGCAGCTTGTTGTCCGCCTACCTAATAATCCCAACTTTAGGGGGTTGAAAGAGAACAGTCCCAACTTGAAAGTTGTAAGATAACAGTCCCAACTTGTCAACGTTTTTATTTTGTTGGTCCCAAACTAACCTCTGTTAGTTTTCTCTGTTAAGTGCCAACGTGGCATCACACGTGGCATTCCTACGTGGCATAACGTGTGAATCTGTCAAAAAAAATGGTGGGCCCTTATCCACATGTGTAAAAGAAATTAAATTTAATGTTTTATTATTGTTTTTAAAAACATTGGGACCCACAATCAAATCTCTCAACATATCTCTAATAATCCTATCTCGATCAAAATCATTTCCCCCCCAAAAAATAATCAGACACTTAAACAACCCTAAGAACGAACGATCAAACCCTAGAGATTATAAACCCTAAACGATAACAATGGCTGAAGAAATCAAGATTAAGCTATGGTATGGTGGCACCTTCGTTTCTCATGCTTCAAGAATAACATATTGTGGTGGTGAACAAAAAACAATGAGGTTAGATATTGATCATGTTTCGTATTTTGAAATCGTTGATTATGTAATGCAAACATGTTCATACGTATTGAAAGATTTCATCATGTATTACAAGTTACCTAACAATGGTGGATTGAAGCTATTAACAATTGATGCTGATGTTATGGACATGGTGGAGGCATTTAGAAATGTTGATGAAACTGTGAGTGTGTATGTGCAATGTGGCCCCATTAGCAAACCTCCTTCTACACCCTGTAAAACACCTTCATTGACTAGCTCACCCAACCCACTGATTAGCCCAATCAGAAGCCCATTAGGAAACCCATTAATCCCACTAGTCAGCCCACTTGAAAACCCTAGTCAACCACTTGCAACTCCTGATGTAGTTAATGAGCAAAACATGCCTAGTTGTAAGAAAAAGTTAGATGCTTTAAATGAGGTTGAGAAAGGAAAGTTAATATCTTTAGATGAACCACCTGCCAAGAAGAAGTGCCTTCAAATTTTTGAAGATGAAATAGAATCAGAGGAGGAGTTTAGTTCAGGTTCTGATGATTCAAGGATGAGACTTATAAAGTTAATAAAGATTATGAAGAATCAAGTTCTGATGTTGTAAGTGTTTATGGGACAGAAGAAGAGGATGAACAGGATGATGAACAAGAGGATGCATTAGATGAAGATCATTATGGGTCAGCAGGGGAAGATGAAGAATGGAGACAATCCCAGTTAAACATCAAGAAGGTGAACACAGAACATGTTGAAACAACAAATAAGTTGTTACAACTATGTTTGCATGCAAATGCTATTGAAGTAGAAGGGACTGGTAATAAACAGGCTGTTGATGGACATAGTATCTATGAAGACTCAGAAGGGGATGTAAAGACACTTGGTGAGAGTTCTAATGATGACATTTTAGGCAAGAAGTATTCTCCAAGTGTTCCTGTTGTGACTGATCACACTGACTGGACAAAGTGGACTTGGGTGGTTGGTACAAGATTCCCAAGTAGGGATGCTTTTAAACAAGCTGTCAAAAAGTATGCTATTGCAAATGGTAAGAATTTAGTTGTTTCTGCTAGTAGCAAGAATAGGGGAGGTCGTATTGGTATTAGTTGTGTTAAAGATTGTCCCTTCAATATTTATTGTTCTTTCCATGAAGATAAAAATTGTTACATGGTAGAAAGGGCAATAAACAAGCACAATTGCCAAAGAAATATGAAGAAAAATAGGCAGTTAAGTTACACATTCATAGCCAATGAATTCTTACCTGTGTTTAAATGTAAACCACATTGGTCTGCTAAGGATATTCAACTTGCTGTGAAAGAAAAGTACAAGGTGTTGATAAGTAAGTGGTTTGCATACAAGGCTAAAAGCTATGCACACAGTCAATTGTATGGGTCAATGAAAGAACATTACTGCAAACTAGGATCCTATTTAGAGGCTTTAAGAATAGCAAATCCTAGTTCCATATTTGAGTTGATTACTGTACCACTTGGATACATCAATGCAGATTCTAGTGCAACTTGTGATAGTTTTTTTAGGCTGTTTCTGTGCTTTGATGGGTTGAAGAAGGGATTTTTAGCAGGCTGCAGGAAGGTGTTGTGTTTAGATGGGTTCTTTCTGAAAACATTTTTAGGAGGTATGGTATTAGCTGCAGTAGGTAGGGATGCAAATGATAAGATGTATCCACTTGCTTGGGCAGTGATAGAAGGAGAAAACAATGATAGTTGGACATGGTTCATGGAACAGTTAAGGAGATGCTTACAAGTTGTTGATGGTGGAAAGGAATGGACATTGCTACCAGATCAACAAAAGGTAACATCATCTAATTTTATGTATTCTATAAATTAAACACTAATAGGCACTTAATTCTAACACTTAATAAATTGTTTTGTAGGGTTTGCTTAATGCTGTGGCTTTGGTCTGGCCTGAAGCTGAGCATAGAAATTGTGCTAGACACATATATGCCAACTGGCATAAAAAGCCTTAAAGTGATGAGTTGAAGGAGGTATTCTGGACAGCTGTGAGAGCATACAATGAGACTGATTACAAAAATGCCTTGAAAGAGATGAAAAGCTTGTCTACTGAAGCAGTTGATGATTTTCTGAAACAGGATCGTAAGTGTTTTGCAAGATGCTTTCTCAAGACATACACTAGGTGTGATGTTATCTGCAACAACATGGCAGAAACATTTAATGGGTTCATTGTGCAGTCTAGACAGAAGCATCTTATAAACATGTTGGAGGACATCAGGGTGCAAATTATGACAAGGTTAATAAACCCGAAAAGGGAGATGGAAAGAGAAGATGTTGTTTGTCCTAAGATTCAGGGGAAGTTGGATCTTGAAAAGGATTGGGCTTATAGATGTGAGGTTTATCCATCCTCATTGCATGTGTTCCAGGTAAGAATAAACTTAGGTTTTGGTTTTAATTGCAAATAATTGAATCTTGACTTGATGTTCATCCTCATTACCTTGGTTTAAAAAATAGCGCCTCGGGCGGCTTTAAGCTCTTGAGGCGCGAGGCTCCAAGAAAAGCGCTTTTTTTTTGTTGAAAAGCCCTGGGATACATGAAGCTCTTGGGGCGGCGCTTTAAGCCTGGCCCTTGAGGCGGCGCTTCAATAGCGCCTCAGCCCAAAAACCATTTTTTGCCTATTCTATTTAGCCCAACAAGTGAAGTTCTATGTTGATTCGTATTATGGATTGTTCTATGTTGATTATCAATTGTTATACCAAATTTTCCAACCCCAAATTACTTGCCAATTTATCGATTGTTGATTCATATTAGCTCGACCCTAGCTAGGGGCTCTGCACCTTGAACCCTGCAGTAAGGACTAGGGAATTAGTTCAAAGTTCAAACTCGTTCCTATATTCCGATGTTCTTTTTTTTGTTCATTAATGTTGTCTTCATCTTTAAGGGCGTTTTGAATATAGATGACTATATTCTTAGGTCATTCTTATGTTTTGAATGTTTTTTAAGTGTTTAAAGGTGTTTTATAATCATGTTTTTGTGTTTATGTTTGATTAGAAAGTAGAATATGTCATGTTGACATATATAATTTTTTTTATATTTTTTAATATTAAGCGCCTCGCATACGTGAAGCTCTCGCCTCACGCTTTAAGCCCCGCGCTTCGGATTTTGGAACCAAAACGCCTCGGAGAGCCTCGCGCTTTTTTAAACCAAGCTCATTACAGGTAAGAGAGTTGGATGATGTATTAGTTGATCTGGGAAACAGGACATGTACATGTAGAAAATGGTATTTGTCAGGTATCCCTTGCAAGCATGTTTGTGCAGTTGCTGGATTTCTCAATAAAAATGCTGAAATGTATGTGCATGACTGGTACCACAAGAAACAATACATGAAAGCTTATTCCTATACCCTTTGGCTAGTGAAAAGTATTGACCTTCTATAGATTTCCCTCTTGACCCACCACCAATCAGGTCTCAACCAGGTAGACCAAAGAAAAACAGGAGAAGGGAACCACATAGAACCCTAAGAAACAAGGTATGATTGAATCTGTTTTAGCATAATTATGTTCAGATGATTATTTTGTAACTTATAATTGTAAATGTCCAGGTAAGCTTTGTAGGCATGGAACTACTATAACTTGTTCTAATGGTAAGGAGAAGGGCCATAACAAAAAAGGCTGTAAAAAGGGAAAGAGGACAAGGGTTGAGGTTTCAGGAATGAAGAGAGGCAAGGGAAGGCCAAAGAGGTCAAGGTTTGAAGGGGCCGGCCAGTCATCACAAGAAACGGTTCAATCCAGTCAAACTGCTCATTCTGGTGGATCAAGTCAAACAACCCAATCCAGTCAAGCAGCCCAATCCAGTCAAACAGCTCATTCTGGTGGACCAAGTCAAACAAGGGGCAGGGGAAGGTCAACAAGAGGGGGGGGGGGGGGGCAAGTCAAACAAGGGGTGGAAAGTCAAACAAGGGGGTTGGTTTCTGGTTTCCAGACTTTATGCAAGCACGAAGGAATGTTTGAATGTGAAGGGGTTATGACTGTTTTGAACTAAGTTATGTAGTTGTTTATGTATTTTGGTAAAATCCAGACTTTATGTAGTTGTTAAGCTTATGACTGTTTATGTAGTTGTTAAGGTTATGACTAGTATGTATTTTGGATTTGAATCTAGTGTTTTTAATGTTTTATGAATGTTTGATGTTTGATGTTTATAATGTTTATAATGTTTATCATTTTTGCAGCCTATTTGATGTTAGTTTGTGTTTTGACCCATTAACTAAGATACAGCCTGTTTGATGTCATTTTTGCCTGTTTTATGCAGCCTGTTTGATGTCATTTTTGCAGCCCATAAATAATCTAATTTGTGTTTTGACCCATTAACCCATTAACTCATTCAAGTTTCTGTTTTGACCCATACACATTAACCCATTAACTCATTCAAGTTTCTGTTTTGACCCATACACATTAACCCATTAACTCATTCAAGTTTCTGTTTTGACCCATACACATTCTAATTTGTGTTTTGACCCATTAACTCATTCAACTATGCATACACATTCAAGTTCAACATCATGAAAAAGACCCATTTTCATTTCATTCAAACAACACTTACATAACAAAATACAATAACATGAAACATTACATATTCAAGTTCAAAACATTACATAACAAAATACAAGAACCACAAATAATAATCCTAACACATATCCTGCATTCCATGAACGAGATTTGAGCAGCAGGACTTTGAGAAGCTTGTTTTCATCCTCCAAGATTCTGTTTTGCAATATTATTTTGTTAATTTTCCAAGTTTCCAACAATATGTATTCTTGAAATTATTCAACCTTTAATTTCTACATATTTTTACTTGGAAGTTTATAAATAACATTTGTATTTTTAAATCAAAGACTTGGTTATTTACAACATAAAAATGTTCCAACACTTTTATATCCCCATTTATATAAAAGTGTCCATTTTTATACAAGTTTTCACCAAGTTTTTAAGTTATCTATCCTTATTATAAAAACCTTTGTTTTTTATACTTTTCCAAGATGTTGGTAATCTATATTTTTAAAAAACTTTATTTTATAAAAATATATTTCTATACAAAAATATATTTAACTTTTACAAAATAACCTTGAAAAGTTAACATCTTACACTTTTGACACCTAACTTTCTAAAGTCACATTTTTAGATCCAAGTTTCTAAAATGTCATTTCATACCCTTAACTTTTAAAGTTGCAAATTAATCCTTTAACTTTAAAAAGTTACATTTCCTTCTTAATCTTTCAAAAGTGACAATTTTCTACTAAACTAGTAAACTTTATTATGTCAACTTTGTCATGATAGATTATTTTTATGATCCAACATTATTAATGGTCCATAATCACCTTATTAAGGGTAATAATAGGTGCATTTATTGTAATATGTCCAAAAAGTCCAACTTTGCATTTTTCAAGTTTGTAACTTTGAATATGTAAACTTTATGTATTACATTTTCTAACAAGATCAACACTATATCAAGTTTTAGATGGTTATTTTATGATGATTTAAACCATTTTTAAGTGTATTCAAGTTACATTCACAATTTTTGCCTTGATCATCATTTTATACAAGTTTATGTGAACTTTAGGAAACTACAAAAACACTATATATAACCATCACCAAGTTACGGCCCTAACATACATTTTATACCTCCATTTTAGTCTTGAAAAGAATATGTTTTATCATGTGAAATTCCATTATGTTAACCCATGTACAACTTGCTTTCTAGATAACAAAACATAAACTTTCAAGAACAAGAATAAGATCAAGAACACTTACAACTAGCACAAGGCTAGGGAAGACAAAAACACTTGATTTTGAAGGGGTTTAGTGTGTTCTTCCAAAGTGGTTAAGCTTCAAGCTTGAAACACACAATTAGGGGTTTGGAGATGGAAGTTTATGGATGAATTTTTAGTGATTGGAACTTGAAAATGGATGTGTATATGTGTGTGTATATCCACGGCCAAGAGGAAGAAAAGCAAGAAATTTTTGTTGTTTGAAAGAATGTTTATCTTGGATATGTTTTATAATGGATCCTCAAGTACTTGAGATCTTCTAATAATCTACACTCTAGTCCTCCATATCTTTCTTATATCTAATTGTACAAAGATAATCTTAGGAGGTGTGGAGGAGATGTGTTGGCCGAAAATCTTGCAAGGATTTGAATGATTTCTTAATATCTTTCAAGGACACAAGATAATCCATGCAAGATCTTCCATTCCATACTTGTAATCTTCCAAATGTCCTCATGGATTTGTTTGTACAAGAAAGGAGATCATGGCATGGTTAAGGGTTGGGGACGGTTGGGTTGGGTGGTTTTGTGGGGTCCACAACATAAAACATTTGTTAGATAACTTGGTTTCCTATTTAGACCCCTCAGTTAATAATTTCTTGTTCAACACTAGTTTATATTACAACTTCATTTGTCTCCAATTATTATTAAGTGGATTATTGTAAATTGGTTTTACCGACCCAGTTTGACCTGACTTGTTTTGACTTGTCTTCTTTTAACCCGGTCAATTTGTGCCCCCATCAATAAAATTTCTAGATCCGCCACTTGTTATATTTCTCAAAGAAAAAAAAAAGAAGAAGAAAATCACACATGATCACTAAAAGAACACGGGTCCTATGAGTTCATGACTAAAGAATCCTACAATCCATTATTGACTGCAACCGAGGCCTGTGTTACCAAATGAATATAGACTGATTATATGGTATCTAATCATTAAATTACAACAACAACAAATATATTTCATGGTTTTCTGTTTAAGTTAAACAATGAAATAAAATAAAAAAACTACACATTTCAAATTCATATATATGTACAAGAGAATACCTTAGTTGAATGCACTCCACCTTTGTTATACTGAAACATTAAACGGAAAAGATGAAAAATACAAATCAAACTTACATATGTTTAAGTTGGCAACAAAATACATAATAACTAGAGTACCCATAAACCATTATTAATTTTCTTCTCTGTGCTTAGCAGCCACCTCCACCCCCGCCTCCGGAAGTAGCACCTGCAATGTGAGCGGCCGCAGCGCCAGCAGCGACATTAGCGGCCGCTCCAGCACCAGGTTTAGGTGTATCATGATCATCCGTGTCACCACATGCAAAGATGACCATAGACAAAAGAGACAGAGACACAACAATCATGCACAACATGAACACGACATGTGAGCCTTCAAACATGAGAATTTCACCTCCTCCAATGCTGTCAAGACTTGTCAACCGAGCCATAGCGCTGACAACTCTTAATTGAATGAAAACAAGTGATAAATAGAGTATCTATGTATATGGTGTAGTTTGTGTTTGCTACTTTGCATATGTTTGGAATTTATATGCATAGGAAATGTGACCCATTCATGGAATTATCCTATTATCCTATATATTTATTTTTGATGCTTTATGAATGGTGCCATCCCTTTTAAAGACGTTATTTATATCCATTGGTTTGAATATCTGACTTAAAAACGTTGCAGCACAGATGGTTTAGTTGTTCTTTTATTAGCTGATATGCCCGGGTTCGAGGCTTGCAGAAGTCTCATATTTTGGTGTTTTAAAAAACTCGTTTTTTGCTAATAGTTTTTCCTTTAACCAGCCAGGTGGCCCCCTCCACATGAATGGTGCTCCTCCCACCTTTCACTAGTGGGAGGTAGGCCCACGTTCTTGTGTTGTGTGCTATTAGAGTATAAGGAGTGGAGGGGGGAAAGATGAGCATGATGCGCCATGTGATACTTGTGGGACCTAGGTGGGGGAGGGGGAAATTGTGAGGAGTGGAAGGGGGAGAAAATAATATTATATTGTGTTAAGTTTAAAAAAAAACTGACCAATAAAAAAAAAAAAGAAACCGCCCCACGCCCGGCCAATTTCCCCCGCCCAAGCCTTTCCCCCCACCTTCCACGCCCTACAGGGGCGGTGTTTCCGTTGATGAACCCTTCCCGCCCCACTCCTAGCAGTCTTATAGACCAATTTTCTTTTGATTTGTTTTATTTGGTCAATACTTTGGTAGACCCCAGTATTCATGCCATCTTGGAAAATTGGGTGTACAGTTGTTGCCTTTTTAATATTACTAGTGGGAATGCCCACGTGTTGCAGCGGGTATCCAACTAATATCTATATTTTGTTAAGAAACCCGTTTTGACCCGTCACTTCAAGTGCTTGAAACCTCACATGCAAATTCCGGACACTTGGAACACACTTGTAAGTGCGATTAAGCTGTTAAAATCGATGTTTTAAGTTTCATCAAAAAGTGTTCAAGCAAAATTAAAAAGAAAGGAATCGAGCCTCGAGGCGTTTTCCCTTCGCCTCACGAGGCGAAAGCCTCGAAGCAAACCGAGACGTAAGCCCAAGATGGATTCAGAATATATCAAAATTATATATCTTATAAAAAACCAAATTATTGACAAAGAGTCTAAAACAGCAACACACATAAAAAAATAAATAATTGACATAAAATTTAAACATAAAAAACACACACAACCCTATGAGGTGCACATGAGGCTCACGCACAAAATATCCCCATGATGCGCCACCTCATAAAGTTTTTCTCAGCGCCTCGCAGTGAAGAGCAGGCGCATGCCTCACTGGTTTTTCTAAACCATGGGTTCAATCATTTACCTTTACTTTATTTTTTATATAAGCATCAGTTGTAGTGATGCACTTTTTGCGCATCAGCTTGAAGTGGTCTATTAGACTCCTATACGGTTTGCATCAGTTCAACATGCTCAAAGATGGATTGTAAAACATGACATAAACAAAAATAATCTCAATCGGCTTGATGCATAATCTGAGTAACCCTTTTAACCTACTTTTTTAACCCACTTTATATCCGAACTTGCTTCTTATGTTCAAATGTGGAACACAGTATATCCAGAGAATAAGTCACGCATGCAATGATTAAGGAGGTTATATTACCTTTATTATATGAGTGCTCCAAAACTTTCACCATCTATAATGATGATAACTTAAATATAAATTGGTTGGTCTCATATCACACTCATCGTGATTGTAATGGAACCAAACGGGCATCATGGTTATCTTTGTGCCCACATCTATGTGAGTCCATTTAAATTTAAGTAGAAACTTTATATACAATCCTAATAGTTTTTTCATTTACTTAAATTATTTATAAGAAATAGCTTATAAGCATGTATTAGTGAGAATTTTGACCCTTTTGTTGTTTCTTTTACAATCTCAAACGGATGTTGGTGATCAAAGTAGGAAATTTAGGTAAAAGTGGACCAATCAAACGGTGAGCGCCATGACTCTGCCTTTCAAGCATATTCGCTTGAAATGACATGTTTGACAAAACATATGGTATAATATCCTGCTACTTCTTTTGAGTTTGTCTCGAGTTTGATTACTTGATGTTTTATATTGGTTATAAATCATTTAAGTTTTGACCCACTTGTATAACACATACAAATGGTAATCCACTGACCTGTTTGTATAAACTGTATTTTGAACAAATATTACATGACATAAATCTAAATAAGTTACAGCAACAAAAATGAATAACCTAGATTACATTATCACCACTATGAAAGTTGGATTTAAAAATACATACCTTGATTTCTTTAATAAGTTTGATACATTGAAGCTACCACAAAAATATACGAAAGCCACATAAATAAAGATTCTAATACCAGTTGGAGGCTTGGACGATGGGAAGGCTTCTCTGGCTTGCATCTATCCATTGAGAAGATTCATCCTGCAAAACCAATCAAGATAATGAATAATATTAATCTCTATACTATGAATATACCCATTGATTTGCTATTGATTATGAAATAAAGTCAAACCTTTCTAGCAGGAGATGAAGTAAATTTCAGCCTCTCTGCTTCACAAGGATTAACGAAAGCAAAGTCAACATAATTTCAAGGTTGGCAAACCCATAACAAAACTCAAATTGACCTAGGTACATGTACATGGGTTTGAAATTACACAGTTGCATAATCGACGCCATCGATTAGGGGTGGGCCTTGTCAGGCACCAATAGCGCTATCCAAATATTTCTTCAGTTCTCGATTTCAACACACACACAACACATGAGTAAATGGTTACAGTAGCGAGGACTCACCCCGAGTGGTGTAACAACAACAAAACCCAAGTACTCATCATGCCCTCTGTTGTAAAACAAGGTCTCGAAGGCCGAGTACTCCCCGAGTAATCGCTACAAGGTAGGTTTCCGAGTACCGATTACTCTACGCCTAGGCCGAGTACTCCCCGAGTACTCTCCGACTAGGCCGATAACTCCCCGAGTACTCCCGACTCCGACTAGGGGGCGCCTAGCGACTTTTGCAACCATGATCATGCCACTTATCACATTTTAACTTTTGAAAACATTTTGTCATGTAAAACATTTAACAAAACATATCTTTCCCCCAAACAAAAACAATAAAAAGGAGCCGTGAAACTCACCTGAAGTACATCGTACAATCAAATATCGGAGAATAGCAAGTCCGAGGTCAAGCACCTATCAACGTCCTAGTGTGTATAAGTCACTAAGTCTATAGCGCGTGTTTTCCGGCAAGTTGTACACCCAACTCCCAACACCACTATTTACATATATTTCCCCGTTTAATTAAACATATGTCCTAGGTCCGTTGGTGATGGATTACCCTTGTTATAAGTTTCACGTAACTTATATTTAATAATCATTTAACATTATCTTCAAAGTTAGTTAGGTTCATCGCTGCGAGCCAAGATCATTGCCCGATTTAATCACGCCGTGATCTTATATTCAATATATATATATATATATATATTTATATATATTAACTAACTTGGATAAAATTATCTCCGACTCGACTCACTTTACCATATAATTACTTTCCCATTAAGTAGTTATACTAGGATCTTGTCGATCGAGATTTCATTTTCCCACATTCGACTCGACTCACCTTTCCATATATTTATTTTCCCATTAAATAAATATACTAGGATCTTGTCGGTTCGATATTACATTTTACAACCATCGACTCGATTCACTTTACCGTATAATTATTTTCCCATTAAATAATTATACTAGGATCTTGTCGATCGATATTTCGTTTTCAACACTCGACTCGGCTCACTTTACCATATATTTATTTTCCAATTAAATAAATATACTAGGATCTTGCCGATTCGACAACATATACTTTGTTAAGTTTGCATTCTTAACTTAGTTTTAAACGTGTAATCGTTATAGATTATTTAACGTTAATTCCCCCATGAATACTTTCCCAATACTTAGGAAAGTGTTATACACTTTTCACCCATAATTAATCTTATATATTTTAGTTCATAAAATATATATTTTCATGCCCACATTTGACGCAATAACTTATATACGTATCTTGTAGGAAGTTATACGTTACATACTTATTCGTCTGATTTGCGTCTTTGTCTGATAACTCGTCGTAAAACAACACATTCATGTCCGATTAGTCAACTTATATATTTTCCGCATCACATTTAATATATATAAGTTTTACTTATATGCTTTTGTAGGAATAATTACTTCACGTCACAATATCATTTTTCCTACTGTACAACATGTATAGCTTGTTATTCTTTCCAACAATATGTTTTCCTTGAGATTAACCACTATTAATTTCTACATATTTTACTTTGGAAATTTCTAATACAACGTTTGTATCTCTCAAGACTTTTAGATACCAAGACTTGGTTATTTTTCAGCATTAAATGCTCCAACATTTTTATATTCCCATAGATATAAAAATGTTTATTTCTATACAATTTTTACCAAGTCTTTAAATTACCAATTTTGTTATAAAACCTTTATTTTTATTCCTCAACATCCTTGGTAATTTATATTTTTATAAAATTCCATTTTATAAAAAATAACACTTTGTATGAAAATACAAATTTTGTAAGTCTTGAAAACATTTTCATGAACAATCTTTGACAAACAAATCTTTTCCATTTTGAACACTAATCTTTTCAAACGTCACATTTTTAGACTTCAAGTTTCTAAATTGACATTTTACACCTCTTAACTTTTAAAGTTCCGAGTAACATCCTCAACTTTTAAAAGTTACATTTTTATCCTTATTCTTTCAAAATGACAAGTTTTAACTAGTAAACCTTATTATGTCATCTTTTCATCATAGTTTTGTTTTAGTGTTCCAACACTTTTAATAGTCTACAATGATGATATTAAGGATAATATTAGGTGTATTTAGGTGTATTATGTTCAATAACTCCAACTTTGTATTTTAAAAGTTCGAAAACTTTAAAGGTGTAACTTTGTAGTCTTATAATTTTATTAGTTCCGCATGTTTTTACATTTTAGAGAGTCATTTATGATGATCTAAACCATCTTTAAGTATATTCGAGTCACATTTACGAACATTGCTTTTGATCATTATTTTATACAAGTGTACGTGAACTTTTGTCACTTACAAAAACAATAATAACATCACCATCAACCCCACGGCCCTAGCAATATTTTTAGACCATCCACTTTAGTTTGTAAAAAAAAAACATACGAACCTTATCTCTAAAACCTTGTCAAAACCTTGTGTACAACTTGCTTTCAAAACAACAAAACATAAACTTTCAAGAATACAAATAAGATCAAGTATACTTACAACTAGCACAAGGCTAGGGAAGCTAAACCCACTTAATTTTGATGGGGTTTAAAGAGTGTTCTTCCATAAATGTTAAGCTCCAAGCATGAAACACACTTGATCTTGTGAAAAATGGGTTTGTTTATGTAAGATTTTTAGTATTTGAAGGTTGATAGTTGGTGGTCTTGTGGAGCTTCAAACTCACGGCCACAATGATGGAAATGAAAAAGAATTGTTGTGATATTTTGAGTGAAGTATTATGGTGATCTTGTAAAGATTCAAAATGTACCATAAAGATTAAAAATGTACCAAAAATCCTCCTACCATGCTCAAGATCAAATCAAATCTATATAACTTGAAAACAAAATATTTTGGCATGTGGGAGGGGATCTCGATCAGATTTGGAAGGGTTGGTGTGGGTCCTACTTGACCAAAATATCTTATAAATATTTGATATGTTTAATATAAAATTTTCAGGTTTTGGTCGAGTTTTAATCGGACTTTAATTACGAGTTATCAGGACATTATAATAGTCTCAAATAACCCTTAAACATAGTCTAATTTAAGTGTTGGTTGGTTGGTTAGGCATTCATTGGGTGAAATTATAATTTATATGTGTACCGAGTGCGGTGCGCGCACTTTATTCGTTACCGGGAGATTTGTAGTTGGAGTTTTCATTTATGGTTTTGGATTTCTAAAACACATTATATTTCATGAAAATACCCCTCATTTTATATCCTAGGTGTTCGGGATCGTTTTCGGTTAATTAATTGTTACCGGGTAATCACCAACATTCGTTCTGGACAAGTTTATTCGCATGCGATTTCGCCGTGCTTTTAATTAAACAAATGCATTCCTATGCATCCTGTGGGGAATTTGCTATTCTCTAAAGGCTAATTTAATACAATTTATTTAGAATTGCACTTAATTATTGTTAATTACATATACTAATTACGTACGGAAACACATCGATTTTTGCCGGATGTCACAAGTAAGAACATGTATATAAGACGTAGGCATAATACGGTACGACAACTAATCTCTACAGGAGTTATCACTGCTGACTACGTGAAGTCAAAGGATAACATCGCGGATCCGCTAACAAAAGGCTTAAGCAGAGAGTTAGTTCAGAAGTCGTCAATGGGAATGGGACTAAAGCCCATGAAAGGCTAAGTTTATGCGAAGGAAACCTAATTCAGCTAACTGGAGATCCCAAGATCTGAGTTCAATAGGACAACTTAATTGTATGAACTGGTGAAGGTCACTGTGGGGGAGAGTTGATGGAAACCCCACATTTTGAAAAAGGGAGTTTACTATAAGATTTAATAAGCTTCGTAGTCCATTCCTAAAAGTGACAAGGTTGAGGTTAAGCTTATGGCTTTTAATGATTCGACTGAGGTAACCAGTCCTAGTAGATCACCTATGTGAAAGAGAAGTGGGGTCGCTTCGAAGGGTATTGTTGGGGCACAATACCTAAGAGCTCTCGCAGAACCAGGCATGTGTACATGACCATAATGGACACAACTATGAGGACTTGACGTTGTCAGGGAGAGTTTTGTGTGAAGCGTACTGTCGTCTACACAAACGGCAGATGAGTTCAAAGACGTCGCGTTCTACTCAGAGCCAGTGGGCTAAGTGCGTTTCATAAGTGAAGGTTCAAAGGGTCACACCTACCTATCGTATATAAAACTCAACTGTTGAAATTTGATCAGAATGAGGTTGTTTCTGAATGACTTTCATTCATGTGGGGGTTTGTTGGAAATTTTGTGTGTTTTGATCAATCTCCATTCATGTGGGGAATTGTTGGAAAATATAAGTGGTGAATGGAATTTATTTATTAAAATTACTAGTATTAAAACTCTTCATATGGTGAAACTCTTGAGTAGAGTTCTTATTGTCATTTGATGAGGTTTTATTTCATATGGTGAAACTCTTGAGTAGAGTTCTTAATGCCATTTGATGAGGTATTATTAGAGTATTAATTAGAGTCTTAACTCTCTATTTAAGTGACTAATAAAGTGAAACCTTTCACCATCCTAACTCTTGTATAATTAGTAGGCTATGTGCCTTATTTGATAGTAAAAAGAATATACATGAGAAATATACACTCAGAAACTCTTGCAACACACATACACTCAAGCATAACAACCAAGTTTCGATTATTTTCCAGGCAAGTGAGTAGTCCGGCAGTGCACCACCACTGTTTTCGAACCAGTGTACCCTGGGAACAGACCGCGAATCTGTTTAAGGGAATTGTGTTGTAACACCCTAAAACCAATTTACAGAAAACTCGCAGCGGAAATGCCAACCGAAAAATTCATTTCTTTAAAAACAACATTGTATGTTTATAAAGTGATCCTACTAAGTAATTTAGGTATTACATCTCCAATTGTTTCTTATTGCATTCAACGAAACTCATCTATATTAAGTTATGTGACCGTGACCTCGTACAATCTGCCTCCTCGCTCGATCTCGATCCTTTCCTTACTTCATTAGGTAAACAAGACAACCTGCATTCACCATATAACCATTTAGTTAGTTCAATAGGTGACCTCATGTAATCTACTCATGAGGCGGAAGTAACATCCAACAAAACGCTGTGATCCCGTCTAAAAGCCTTCTTTCAAGTTCGGGTGGGTTACCCCGATCCGAACCTCCATGTCTCCTGCGATCATACTTACATACCTGCATCTCCTATCATTCTCATAACATAGGTTAATAACCCCACAACTCATACAATTATACAATTTCCTCTATAGCCCACAATACATACAAGCATACAATTCCCTCATATAATCCCACAATACATACAAGCATAAAATTCCCTCATATAATCCCACAATACTTACAAGCATACGATTCCCTCATATAACTTACTTTGACCCGTCATGTTACTCTTTCTTCGCTAATCTCTAAGACAATATGATGTTTCAATCCTATACTCAATCTATGCATAATTACCAACCCTTACATACATGAAACTCTCTCTCCAACCCGAGCATGAGTACCCATATGTACATCACATTTTCAATCTACATAATCATGACAATCTACTTATCGTATTTGATACCATGAAACAACGTATCAATTAAAATACATGCACATGTATCATTCCGTACTAGGATCATATTTGCAAACCGCATCCTCTTACGTGCCTAAACATATTCTTAAGGTCTGTTTTTAACCTATATAAGTCCCACATACAACTATCCATCATTTCGGGTCATTTCGGAGGAAAAACAAGTGGAAGCGCAGCTAGGGGCGCAACCCTGCGCCACCCTAGCGCAGCTCAGAGAAACATCAGCATGGGGCGCAGCCCTGCTACAGACTAGAGCAGCCCTGCACCAGACCAGCGCAGCCCTGCTCCAAGCCAGCGCAGCCCTGCTCCAACTGCAGCTCATCTCCCTAATTTCTTTCATTTTAAGCCCCAATTCCGATATCCAACCCCGTATTCGATCCCTACAACTCCCAAGAGATAAGATTTGGGTTTTCAAGATTATTTCAAGACCCTTAATCATTCCCAATAAAGGAGTCATGTTCGCATTGATGACCCGTTTGTCTCCTCTATAGTCAACCAAGCATGGTAAATCTATTATTGACCCATTACCAAGTTTCTTACCTTGGCATTTCTATAAGCTACCTAATCTTTCAAGAATCCCATTCTACATGAACATATAATTCAATATCATAAGTGCGAGTTAAGTTCGGGAATCACTTACCTCAAGTCCTCCAAGTTCATGCTTGTTTATTTGCCTCCTATTGACCCATTAGCTTCCCATGGTTGAGTCCATCCTTCCTATCCTTTCATATTATCATATTCACATCATTGTTAGCATACATAATCATATCACACTAACAACCATTCTCAACCAAATATTACATTGACTTTCATTAGTCAACTTCTATCATATCTAAAACATACATTCACAACCACATTTATTCTTACATCATGTAATACCACTTATTATCATATATGTCTCATATATTTCGGAACACATACAACCATATGATCACAAGGGTTGTCATATACGTTCATACATTTCCTCACATACATACTAGGGCCTTCATAATCTCCAACTAGCAACATAGCCTAAGAATACCTCATAACGTTAAATCCCTACATGAATACACCCTAGAACACAATTCTCATGCTAACCCACTTTAGATTATATTTATTATCATACTACTTTCATACTTGTCCAATCTTGCCTACAATTTCACAAGTTAGACTAATCTAGGCATTTCATCAAACACTTGGTGTGCATACAACATTTAAAACACAATGTACAAGCATTTCATGCATACTTTCATAGCTCATAACATGAATCATCATACTTCTTCCCTACATTACATACCATTCATTCAATAGCTATCAACATATCATATCATCACTTTCTTTTCAATCTATTCACCCATTTAACTAAGAATGACCATGGGTTACACTAATAGCAATATCTACTTTCAACTCTAAACATATCCTTCAATTCATTCAATTTCTATACAATTAACACATATACAACTTTCAATCATCATTAATTCCCACATGCATGTCACCAACTACACATTATTCTTACTATTATATGGATTTACCCATACTAAAGCAATATCAAAGCTCTAATGAAAACCCAATATCATCATCTATGCAAATAAGCAACTTCTAGTGATTAGCTCATCTCTAAACCATTAGAGATGGTCAATGCCACTTACAATCAAGCCATAATACGAATTTAACATGTTTCCTCAAAACCCAAATGTGGGGTTCGAATTTCATACCAATTGAGGGTTAGGGTTCTTACCAAGGCTCCTAAACTTGTAGAAATCCCCAAATTTGCAACCCCTCAAGACAACCCTTAAACCACCTTGCATTTCTTCTTCAATTTTGGGCATTTAGGGTTTGATTTATGGCTCAAGATGCCCTCTAGGGGCTGCTCACGATTTTTGCACCCAAATGGGTGTTTTGACCATTTTAATCTTGACCCCAACATACCATTTTAGTCCCTCTACTTTACCCAAAGTTACTCTTTAATAAAACTAACTAATCAAGCTAGTTTTAAAATATAATTTGCTCATTAGACACACAATAATACTAAGTAGGTTATTTCCATATTAGAATAAACCCACACTCTTCTCATCTAAGTCCCGTTTTATTATTTTGCTGATTATGCCTAATGAAGAAATTAGGCGAAACGAGTTTAGGGGCGTTACATGTGTCAAACACAAGTCCGGTTCACTATGATTTTGTCTTCTATTACAATTTGTTGCAGGAAGTGCACCGACCCTGATATCTGCGAGCTTCGTGTACGAGAGGCGTTGCAATGATTAGAATGTAAGTTTTCTAACAACTAGTAATTACACCCGCGCGCGTTGCAGCGCGGATACATTACAAACATCGAACGGATTAGTCTAAGCGTCACGTAACGCGTTAACATATGCAACTGCGCGTTTTTACGTATCTTGTTTAACTCAATAGCACTACGGTTTAATCAAATTGTAAAGTAATCAAAGTCACACAATACACATAACGTATTTATATGTGACCCTGATCAACTCATACCAAGGAAACATACAAAAAATATAACGTGTGCATTACACACGTTCACACGGTGTCATTAACGTGTTTAAGAGCAAGAAAGAAATATATAAAGATGTGGTACGATTAAACAAAATGTTTAAAGTTTTGACGAATTGACTCCCTTCTTCGAACTTACACGTAAATGTGATATAGGTTAAAAACACAAAAGAAAAAAATAAGGAAAACAAATTTAAAAACCAAGGGGCTACAAGTGAAAAGCTAGAAACTTAAGAAGGAGGTTTGTTGTATAAAAGTTTTAAAAATAATAATAGTTAACCAAATAGATGGGGGCAAATTGAAAAAGTTAAAGTTGGAGGGTTAGTAATGTCAGTGGATAAACCCTACCGACATTACATTTTAAGAGTATATAAATATGTAATATATAGATATCGACCATGTATTAATTTAATCTTTTACCACAAACAATACTAAGTGGGTGATTGGGATTGAGTTTCAAAACTCAATAACCTGTTTGTATAAACCAAGAGCATTTTGGTTTAGCCTTTTCAATAATGGTGAAAAAGTTGTTTTCAAGAAGTCAGAAATACTGGCTTTTAACTTTTGATGTTTGGTCATTTTATACTTATAAGCTAAACCAAACACTTTTTAAAAAATAACTTATTGACTTATTGTTTGTTCTCATCACAAAAGCTAATCCAAACACTTTTTTAAAAACTCATTTAGAGTTAAATAAGCAATCCCAAACACCCTCTAATATACATGTAATCTAAACATCCTAATAATATATTCGTATATATAAAAGGCTGATAATTACCGAAACGACACTCTAACATCAATCATTTAATATCACTGGCGATGATTTGCCAATGATCAGAATCCATGGGGTATACTCTAACCATCTTTAACTCCACTTAGATGTCACATCTTCCATTTTGTCTCTTTTCACACTAGCTCACTTCAAGGAAATGGTTTAACGCCCTCAACTCTACCTCATTCCCTTAACTTTCTCTCTTTTAAGTTATGTTAACATGTTAACTTAGTGCCAATTTAATGCCCTTTAACATGGGAAGGAAATGGTGTACAATGAAAGTTAAAATGTCACGTCACTGTTAACACACTTGATTTGAAGGTATACCCCATGGCCTAACAATTACCGAAACGGCACTCTAACATCAATCATTTAATACCCATCAATTTTGTAAAGATAGCCATGAAAACGTACCCCTTTTATAACGTACAACTAAGAAGCCAGGTACTCTGTACGCAGTTCGTAATGGTCAAAGGAGTCCTTGATGGCCTTTACCTAGATGGACGGAACCTTTGGCCCACCAGCCACCGGTTTCGGGGAAAACTCGACCATCCACCCGTCCGAAGGCATGACAATAGAATAATCGGTAAAATCCGGCACTCTAAAAAATCGAACCCATTACCTTTCAGCCATAGGTCTTCTATCATTGAACCTCCACACCACTCCACCATAAACGGCACTCTAACATCAACCAGTACCCATAAATGATAAATTATTTCTTTTCCTGCCGTTTAAAAAATATAAATACATAAGTATTCCACGTCCCCATGACCGTCTTATTTCCACACGTATTATAGCTACTTAGTTGGTGTAAGTAATTTGTTAATACAATAAAATGCATCCTTTTTTTTTTGGACAAAACAGTAATTTTGATTTAATTTTGAGACGTCTTAAAAATTCTTTTATGAGTTGGGTACAAATGTTTTATACAGAGTAATTAGTAAATTATATTCTTGTAATTTTGTCTTTCGAATAGATTCGATTTTAAGTATTTATTGATTGCGTCTATTTAAACACATAAATAAACTAGCTTTTATTCCGGGAGGGTCTCGAGGTTAAAATATCTAATATGACAACATAATTAATAACTTGCCAATATATGATTAATAAATAATAATAATAATAATAATATTATTATTATTTATTTTGAACAAATCCATGCCATAAGTTATCATATTCAAATATAAAAAAAAACGCATCTCTGCGCCGGGATATAAATTTAGTGCCATTACAAAATATTCTATAATGTCAAATGATTTCGGAAGTTTGTAATCGATCATTCTAAAAAGAACTAACATGAAATAAAAAAAAAGTTATTTATTGAAATAGTATTATAATAACCATACATATATTTTAGTTACATACTATAAAGTTTTTAGTTTATGATGGTGAACGTATATTGCAAATATCGAACGCATTAGTCTAAGGGTTATGTGATGCGTTAAGAAATTCATAGGTATATGATCGAGTATTTGGGTATGTGGTTTCGGGTAATCGGGTCGGGTATCACTAATAATCGTTTTTTTTCACCATTTTTTATATAACACTATGGTACTCGTTGGAAAGATAATAAAACCCTCGTTAATTTGGTGTACTTTTTTTCTTTAAAAAAATCTCGTATCTAAAAGATATTAGCGTTTAAAAGTTATTGGAGGAAACATGAGATAAAAAATAATAAAGTTTTAATATTTATTTTAGTAGATTAGATTTTAGTATATTTTTTATCCATATGTTATTTTATTTCCTTTTAAATAAATCATAATATCAGGTTTTTGTATTAATGATTAAAAAACATTAAAATAATAAATTCAATACTATCACCTCAATGTGTCACATGACACATTCAATGGGGGGTGGGGGGGGGGGGGGGGGGTTAAGGCCTCCATTGAATGCGACCTCATACAAACTCAATTCTTTTATTATAAGTTATATATACACACAGTGGCAAAGAATCAGAGATAGCCTATAAGGATGGGTAGCAGGTGCTGCCCCTCAATTTTTCCGATGTAATGCAATTTTTTTTATGTTTTTTGTATTACGTTACACATGAAGCTATATTCATGCTACTCCTTGATTTTTTAAAAACCCAAAATATTCTCATAGTTTATCATTAGCCCAACATAAAACAAGATAGAACCGCATAGTCCATAACCTATTGACAAATTCTATTTGTTAATAATAACATAGACATAAGGCTTAAGCCCAAGTAGTTGGTTAAATGTCGAGGTGCACATAACGGGTTTTCTAATACCCGGTTCCGGGTATGAACTGGTATAGGAAAATTGTGTATTGAAAGATACCGGGGAGGGTTTCGGGTAAGGGTAATGAGGAGAAAAATCATACCCAATGTACCTGGGTATGGTATGATCAGGTTTATGTATAATCGGGTATTGGATCTGGGTATGGTTCCACGTATTAATACCCTGTTCTATGGGATGTGCTTCGAAGTGCGGGGGTCTCAGCCAAGAAAGAAGCACCAGTCAATTTTCTGACTGATCCGCGGGAGGGGAAATCTACCTTGCGTCCTGCGGATGTTCTTGTGTTTGGATGGGTTGGGGGCAAACATGCTTCTGTTGAGTTGACAGGGGTGTCCCCCTTGGTAGGTTTGCGAGACAGCGGCTTTGTACCGGGGCAGACAGTTTTGAGGGCAGAAGCTAAGAATGTCGCTAAGCACGAAGCAGCCTGTTTAGAGAATCAACATGTGTTCCTGCCATTTGCTTTTGACACATTTGGATCCCTGGCCCCTGAGGCAGTACGGTTTCTGAAACGAGTGCAGAAGGTGGTCCACAATAACTCGCAAAGCCCTAAGAACCAAGGGTTTATGTTTAGCAGGATAGGCTTTGCGATTCAAAAGGGAATAACGGCACAGCTTGTTGCCCGCTTACCTACCATCTAAATGTAACTTGTTTTGACAAATTACAATGAAATTCAAAATTCTAACTGAATTTTTTTTAAGTAAGAGCTATTTGTAAGGTATCAAGTATGGGGGGGGGGGGGGGGGGGGGTGAAAGGGTGGGATGAGCTGAGTGCAACCTTAATATCTCTCGAGATTAAGTTACTAAGAATACATATAACAAATTCCAAATAATATTACAAAACATTTCACCTTGAATTGAATAATATCCAAGAAAGAATTATGTCATACCTAAAGTATTTGACATAAGCCATAATACGTTTCCTTTATCGTTGTTTTACTACGGCAAATAAGTTATATTATTAATTTTCATTCTCTATAATTACCCACCACCACCACCTCCACCACAACCGCCTCCGCCTCCACCGCCACCACAACCACCACCTCCTCCGAAATCACCTCCTCCACCTCCACCGAAAAAGAAGCCGCCTGAAGATCGACCATGGTGACGTTGTTTCTTACGCGAACCATGATCATTAGAGTCACCACATGCAAATATGATCATAGACAAAATAGACATAGACACAACAATCATGCACAACATGAACACCATATGTGAGCTCTCTAACTTAAGCAATCCTAATCCTCCACCCTTGTCAAGACTGATCAATCGAGCCATGGCGATGACAACTCTTGGTTGAATGCAAAAGGGTTGATTTGTAGAGCAACTATTAATATATGAATCAATGAAGCCTATTGTTTGCAATATAAATAACTATAGGAAGTACGACCAAGTCTTGGATCGTAGTCAATTACTTTTGTTGAAAGTAATCATATTTTGACTTCTATATATGTCATTAGGAAATTAAAGACATGAGAAGTTCATCATGTTTGACTTCAAATGCTACACGTAAGTTTCATTTTAAGCTAATAAACATGTCAACATCGAGATTTATACTTATGACATTATTATTAAGTTATCTACAAGCTAGAAAAACAATGAACTAGAATATGAAAACTGCCATTGTTTTGTATAACTTTTTGGTTACAGTGGAACCAAGGAAATTATTATTATCTTATTCTAACGATTATTTATTTATTTATCTTTTAAACGGTATTATTTTCTTATTATCAGCATAAAAAGTCACCGGCTCATGTTTAGCCTAATATTAAAGAATCTTTTAACCCAATTTTAATAAAAATCAAATGTCTAATAAATGGACTAGGCCTTCACTTCAAGGGAGTAAGCGACTAATTAAACCAAGATGATGGAAAAACGTGAGATGAGACCGAATTGAATCGGTGTATTCATTTTATGTAATAAATCTGAGTGCATTTGTTATGATTTGGTTAGGGGTTGGGTCAAGTTATTATATACAGTATAACAAAAATGAGAAGGGTGGGAAGGATAAAAAACACACAATAAATCATGAAATATGACACAATGAGACATAAAATAAAACACAGTGCTGAAAAATATAACACAATGCCAAAGAAAAAAAAAACACAATCAATTGAAAAAATGACACAATGATGAAAATAAGAAAAAGACACAATGTTACATAAAAGACACAATGATATAACGTAAATTCTAAAAACTACAAGCTAAAACCCAAAAAAACGAAGACCTAAAAACTAACATCGTAGGGTTCGATAAGACGGTTCTAATGCCGCTTGAATGAATTCAATTAGAGTCCGTTTGATACCCTTCCTATGACTTCCTATTTTTCTTTCACTGTGTATCTGATCCTAACCCTTGGTTAGGGTAGACGAGGTGGTCCGTGAGGGCCACCCCGTGATGCCCATGATCATCACGACCACCGCCCCTACCTTTTGATCACGGTCGCACATCACAGCCATAATTCTCCATTATCTTTTTTTTCTTCCATCTCAGTCATCATCATCGTCGCCGACCACCATCCACCATCATCACCACCCGTCATCACCACCACCATCATCATCGACTCATCGTTGCCGCCGTAGATGTTGTTGGTTGTCGTTGCCGTCACCACCACCCGTCATCACCACCACCATGATCATCTTCACCACCTGTCATCACCACCACCCGTCATCACCACCGCCATCATTATCGACTCATCGTTGTCGCCGTAGATGTTGTTGGTTGTCGTTGCCGTCATCACCACCACCATCATCACCACCTGTCATCACCACCACCATGATCATCTTCACCACCCGTCATCACTACCACTATCACCATCTTCACCAACCACCATCATCATCACCACCACCCGTCATCACCACCACCACCACCACCATCATCATCTTCACCACCTGTCATAACTACCACCTGTCATCATCACCACCCGTCATCACCGCCACCATTATTGTTTTTAGTTTATTTAAAAAAGAAAGTTTAGTGATGATGATGAAAAGTGAACACCACCACATGGGTTTAATGATTTAATGTGATGGAATGAGGTGACACAATATTATTGGGTGTAATAGTGTGATGAGTGTGATCGGGTGATGACCACCCCATCCACCCTTACGTACATCCTTTTTGACATATTGAGAGTTGCCTAGATTTCTTCTAATAATGTGGCAATTGACCAAATGGAAGGAAGATAAACAAGCATACTAACTGAAATTTTGGTTTTAGATGGATTGGAGGGAAACATGCTTTTGTGGATTTAATCGGTGTTATCCCTCTATTGGGCTTACGGAGTAGTGCTTTCATGGTGGGTCATGCTGCTTTAAAAGTTGTTCCAGGCGAAACGACCAAAAACGAGCATTGATAACCATCATGTGTTTATACCATTTGTCTTTGATACTTTTGGTTTCCTTGCACTTGAGGTTGTGGTGTTACTTAGCCGAGTTCAATGGGTCATGGATAGTGTAAAGGACCGGTTTTGATGAAAACAAGTATATGATCATACAAGTAGAACAATCTAGGTGCGGAAACCCTAGATCGTATGCAAAATGATATAGATCAAATCAGACACAATCGATTACCTTTTCAATCATGATTTCATTCATAAATATTGTTAATTTGCTTTACAATTTGGTTTATAATGAAATAACTCACGTTCAGAAACTTCTAGAACTACAGAGAGAACCTAGACTTAATACACACAACCAAATGACAAAAGTTTACAACTAAACAAAATTTTAGCTTATATAGGCCTGCACATTCGACCTCTCGACTAGGTCGAATCTGTTCCTTCGACCCATAACATAGCTCGAACAAACAATCTGTCTTCAGTCTTCTACCTTCGACCATTTATATCATCACATGTAACATCTTCCTTCGACCCCACGATAACAACAAAAAGACTTGTATTGACAATCGAAAGCACTATTCACAATCCGTGCATCTACAGATAGTAATGACATGACCCAATTAGATGCATGAATTTAGTTTTTAAAAGAAGATCTATGAATTTAGTTTTTAAAAAGCTTAGCTTTACTATTAAAAAGTGGTTGGTGGCGCAACAATTTGCCCGTTTCTCTTCAATATAATTTCCCCTATGAGGATAGTATCTTATAAAATAGAAAATGTATGAAACTAGCATTGAAATTTTGGATCATCATAGTATATATACCAAAACTATGGTATTACAAACAAACAAATTAACTAATGTACCTAAAAAATAGAACTAGATGTATGGCTTGGAAGGGTGTGATGGGGGTATAGCTTTCCTCTATCTAGTCGTTAAAGAGGCTACCTTTAGTAACAAACATTAAATTGTTGAAGAATGATTCAAACTTAGTTGGCTGCATGCACGTGCATGAGAGAGAGCTGGTTCTACATGGAAGTTGCTACTTTTCTTGTTGATCTTTTGAAAGTTATTTGAGTAAAGCTGTTAGTCTTTGGTTGTTAGTAGGTCCTAGTTTTCAGGATAGCCGTTTGCTTTTCAGTCTATAAATTGTAGCTTGTTTTCTTTGTTATGTACTTCTATTCATTATTAGTTAATAGAAAGAACCAGCAGTTGTTTCCTTTTGTGTGAGCTTGTATGTTCTTATTTCCATCAGAGTGGTATCAGAGCAAGGTTAGTGCTCTATACGAATTCGTGTTAAGTTTAAGAGTGTCCCAGTCCAACATGACAGAACAAGTAAATGCTCTTCCAATGGCTCCATCTCATATCCCTATCTTTAAAGGGGAATGTGATGAACATTGGAGCATTCGGCTGAAGACAATCCAAAGGTCAAGGGATCTCTGGGATCTGGTTGAAACTGGTGTAAACGAAGCTGATACTGATCAAGGAAGATTAAGAACGAATAGAAAGAAAGATGCTCATGCCATGGCTGTTATCCAACAAGCCGTGCATGATCAGTTGTTTTCTAGAATATCTGTTGCTAATTCTCCAAAAGAAACATGGGAAATCCTAAAGATGAAATTCCATGGAGATACTCAGGTCAAGTCTGTGAAGTTGCAAGGGCTGATAAGGGATTTTGAGAACATGAGTATGAAGGAAAGTGAGTCTATTAGAGACAACTTTTCAAGAGTAATGGGAATAGTATGCCAGCAAAGGTTCGATGGTGAGAAGATTGCTGATCAAACCATTGTGGAGAAGATCCTAAGAAGTTTAACACCAAAGTTTGACTATGTTGTGCCATCCATAGAAGTAACCAATGACCTCTCCACTTTAACCTCTATGAAGCTCATGGGGTCACTGTAGTCCCAAGAAGAAAGAATCAATAGCAGTGGTACTAATAAAGTTGAAAGAACTGATGAGCAGGCCTTACAGGTTTTTCAAGACACAAATAGGAGTCCACAGAATGGCACAAGAGGGAGAGGACGTGGTTTTGGAAGAGGAAGAAGCAGAGGAAGATCTGGTGAAAGAAATAGAGGACCTCAATGTTATGTATGTAACACGTATGGTCATGTTAAGAGGGACTGTTGGTACAATGAGGACAGTCATGCTAAAATTGTAGAAAATGAAGGGCAAGAGGATGACAATGCAGTAGAAGAACCACATCTCTTCATGATGTTCACACCCACTAATTAGTATGCTTTGATGACTGATGCAGGTATTAATAGTAGATCTACATTTCTTTGGCTCCTTGATTCTAGTTATTCTAACCATATGATAGGAAACAAAGATATTTTCACCAATAAAGATGACTCATTTAAACTTACTGTTAGACTGGGGGATAAGAAAGGCATGTTAGTTGAAGGAGAAGGCACAGTTAATATTGATCTGAGTAATGGTGGTTATAGACAGCTTGATGATGTTTATTAAGCTCCATGTTTAGAGTATAATCTCCTAAGTGTGGGACAATTAATGAGGAAGGGCTACTCACTTATGTTTGATGATGGCAAGTGTGTGATAAAAAACAAAAGCACATGAGTGACAATCATGACTGTGATGGTTGCCAATAATAACATGTTTTTGCTAGATGCCTCAACTTCAGAGCTTGTGAGTCCTACTAAAACAGTTCTTGCAATTGATGAAGTGTCCAAACTATGGCACTTAAGGTATGGTCATTACAACTCTAATGCATTAAAAGTTCTGCATGATAAAGGAATGGTGTTGGGTATGCCTCGGATTAAATCATTTGGTGAGTGTGATGGGTGCACTTTGGTAAACAAACATTGTCTCATTTTAACTCTAAACTTTTGAGAGCTAAACGGAAACTTGAGTTAGTATATGCTGATGTTTGTGGCCCAATAGAAGTAGCAAGTTTAGGAGGGAGTCTCTATTATTTGCTATTTGTTGATGATTACACTAGAATGTGTTGGGTATACTTTATCAAAAATAAATCTGAAGCTTTTGGAAAATTCAAGATCATTAAAGTAATGGTTGAAAAAAAGGTTGGATGTTCTGTTAAAACTCTAAAATAAAAACAGATAGGGGAGGTGAGTTTTGCTCTCATGAATTCAATCATCTTTGTGAAATACATGGTATCAAAAGAGAGCTCCCTCCTCCATACACACCACAACATAACGGTGTTGTAGAGAGAAAAATAGAACTGTTATGGGATTGAGTAGGAGTATGATAAAACAAAAACAACTGCCAAACTACTTTTAGGCAGAAGCAGTGTCCACTGCTGTGTAGTTGATCAACATTGTTTTGACAAAAGCAGTTAGCAATAAAACACCATATCAGGCTTGGTTCAATTACAAGCCAAAGGTTGATCATCTAAAGGTTTTTGGAAGTTTGGCTTATGCTGTCACACCCACACCAGGAAGGAGCAAGTTGGATGATAGGTCTGATCCATCAATCTTCATTGGTTAGATCAATGAGACTGATGGATACATATTATATGATCCCATCAGCAGAAAGTTCTTTACTAGAATGGATGTTCAGATAAGAGAGCAAACAAAGCGGGAATGGGCAGGCAAAGCCAGCAAACAAGTTTATAAGGCCAATCACATTGATCCTTTTTCCTGTGTGTTTTAATGACAACAATGAAGATGATGCAGCTCAGCCTTAGTCTGCACATGAAGAAACAAGTTAGTCTGGAAATTAGACAGGAACCAGCAGCAGTTCTAGTCCACAAACTTCCTCAAGTGTTCAAAATTCTGATCAATCTTCTCTATCACCTATTCTCAAGTCTTTGAATGATATCTATTCAAAGTAACAAAGTGACTATCAATTATGAAACCAATACTATCCATGAAGATGATGATCCCACTATTTGTCAATTTGCTTTGAATGTTTCAGACCCTATTGATTACAATGAGGCAGTTACAAAGGAAGAATGGAGAGTTGCAATGAAGGATGAAATACAGGCCATTGAAAAGAACAATACATGGAGCTTTGTTCAACTGCCAACTAGAAAGAATTTGGCAGGATTGAAGTGGCTATACATGACAAAAGTGGAGCCTAATGGAGAGGTGTTAAAGTACAAGGCAAGATTGGTGGCTAAGGGGTGTTCACAACAGCAAGGGTTAGACTATCAAGAAACATTTGCCCTTGTTGCTTGTTTTGAAACAATTAGAATTATCATTGTTGTTGCTGCTCAGCTTGGTTGGGAACTTCATCAGTTAGATGTTAAGTCGGCTTTTCTAAAATAGGATTTGCAAGAAGATGTTTATGTTCAATAGCGTGAGGGGTTTGAGGTTACTAGTCATGAACACAAGGTATACAAGTTAAGGAAGGCATTGTATGGGCTCAAACAGGCTCCTAGAGCCTGGTATTCCAAGATTGATGACATAATATGCACTAGTTCATGTCCCAATTTGATTTCTGAATTTAAGCAGGTTATGAAGAATGAATTTGAGATGACAGATATGGGTCTTCTCAAATTCTTTCTTGGTTTGGAAGTTAAACGAACTACAAATTGGATATTTGTGTCACAAGAGAAATATGCAAAGGGGCTGTTGAAGAAGTTTGGCTTGAGTGAGTGCAATTCAGAGAATGTTCCCATGTGTGTGTATGAAAAGTTTCAAATAAAAGGCCAAGCTGACAAGGCAAATGAGTATTCTTATCGAAGTTTGGTAGGTGGGCTTATTTATCTTACACACTCATGGCAATATCTTGCACACTCCGTTGGAATAGTATCAAGATTTATGCAAGTCCCATCTGAATTGCATTGGGGTGCTGCTAAAAGAATATTGAAATATGTTGCTGGTACAGTCAAGTTTGGTCTATGGTACAAAAGAGGGACAAAGGTACAACTGACTGGTTATACTGATAGTGATTGGGCAAGTTGTGTGAATGATCGAAAAAGCATTTCGACTAATGTTTTTACATTAGGAAGTAGGTCAATAACATGGAGCTCTAAGAAATAGCAGGCAGTAGTATTATCTAGTACAGAAGCAGAATATGTGGCTACTTATGCTGCAACATGTCAAGGGGCCTGGATCAGAAGGATTTTAGAGGAGCTTGGATTGGAACAAAACAGTGCTACACCTCTTTACTGTGATAACAAGTCAGCAATTAATCTAAGCAAGAGTCCAGTTATGCATAGTCGTTCAAAGCATATTGAGTTAAAGTATCACTTTATAAGGGATATGGTTGCACAATAACAGGTAGTATTGGAATTTTGTACTACACATGAGCAGCTGGCTGACTTGCTTACAAAGGCTCTTGGTCGTGAAAGGTTTGTGAATCTCAGGCATAGGTTGGGTGTTGTAGAGTTTGAATCAAGGGGAGGTGTTGAAGAATGATTCAAACTTAGTTGGCTGCATGCACGTGCATGAGAGAGAGCTGGTTCTACGTGGAAGTTGCTAGTTTTCTGGTTGATCTTTTCAAAGTTATTTGAGTAAAGTTGTTAGTCTTTGGTTGTTAGTAAGTCCTAGTTTTCAAGATAGCCGTTTGTATTGTCGGTTGAATTAAGAGAATAATAGTATTTTGTTATTGATTGATTGTGAATGTTGTTCTATTACAATAAGCAAGATATGCAGAATAAATAGAAAAATACAATATGCTAAAAAGGAAATAGCTAGCTGGAAATCCTCCCCTTGATTGTGTCTAACGGCTGTCCATAATCACAGCTGTGTGATTCTCCATAAAGAAGGAAAAGATGTAAAACTGATCCTTCATTTCTAACACTCCCCCTCAAGTTGAGTAGTGGGATTTCCGATGCTCAACTTGTGTAGACACTTATTGTAGAGTTTCCCGTTAACAGATTTCGTTAAAATGTCTGCTAGTTGGTCTTCTGATCGGACGAACTGGAGTTCTATAGTTCCATTTTCTAGTTTCTCTTTAATAAAATGCCTATTAACTTCCACGTGTTTAGTACGGTCATGTTGAACAGGGTTCTCAGAAATTTGTATAGCTGCTTTGTTGTCGCATAAGATTTTGCTTGACTCGGTTTGAGAGAACCCAATTTCAGTTAGAAGTTTGCGTATCCATAGAACCTCTGCTAGCCCTCTTGCAATACCTCTGAATTCTGCTTCAGCGCTTGATAAAGCTACAACCTTTTGTTTCTTGCTTCTCCAAGTGACTAAGTTCCCTCTAACTAAGGTGAAGTAGCCTGATGTCGATCTCCGGTCTTGTTTATCTCCTGCCCAGTCGGCGTCTGTATAGGCTTGGATTTTTAAATGCCTATTCGGTCGAAAGAGAATTCCATGACTAGCAGTCCCTTTAAGATACCTTATAACTCTCCATACAGCCTCCATGTGGTTAGCTTGAGGTTGGTGCATGAATTTACTAACTACTCCTACTGCATATGCGATGTCAGGACGAGTGTGTGAGAGATATATAAGTTTTCCCACTAGGCGTTGATACTTTTCTTTATCTGCCAGTTTTGCTCCTTCTTCCATATAGAGTTTTTGATTTGTCATCATTGGTGTATCAGCTGGCTTGCAGTCAATCATTCCAGTTTCGGCAAGAAGATCAAGGATGTACTTCTTTTGACATATAAAAATCCCTTGCTTGGATCTTAGGACTTCAATTCCGAGGAAGTACTCCAGTCTTCCTAAATCTTTCATTTCAAACTCCTTGAACAGATTTGTTCTTAACTTTTCCATTTCTTCTTCATCGTTTCTTGTAATGATCATATCATCAACATATATAATTAAACAAGTTACAAGTTTACCTTTTCGTTTGAGAAATAACGTATGATCCGAGTTGCTTTGTTTGAAGCCGTATTTCTTCATAGCTAAGGTAAATCTGCCAAACCATGCTCGAGGAGATTGCTTAAGTCCGTAGAGGGTCCTTTTTAACCGGCATACTTCCTATTTTTTGAAGTTACCTGTGAATCCGGGAGGAGCCTCCATATATACTTCTTCTTCCAACTCTCCATGAAGGAAGGCATTCTTAACATCAAATTGATGAAGAGGCCATCCTTCATTTGCAGCAATGGAGAAAAGCAGACGAATAGTATCGATTTTGGCTACTGGAGAGAATGTCTCGGAATAATCAATCCCGTATGTTTGTGTGTACCCTTTAGCTACGAGCCTGGCTTTATACCTCTTAATGGAACCATCTGGTTTGTGTTTAACAGTGAAGACCCACCGACAACCGACTGGTTTTTTTCCTGTGGGGAGAATACATTTTTCCTAAGTCTTGTTTTTCATAAGTGCCTCCATTTCTGTTTCCATAGCTTCTTTCCATTCTTTGGATTTCAAGGCTTGCTCTACTGAGATTGGAAGTTGTTCATTATATAGGGCAGCAGTGAAGGCTTTAGCTTCTTCAGACATATTCCTGTAAGCCAGGTTCGCCATGGGATACCTAGCTGATCTTGTCTCCTTTTCTGGAGAGTATCGTCTTGGGGGTACTCCTCTATTGGCCCTCGGGGGTAACACGTACTTTTCAGCAGTTTTGTTTTGTATTGATTCATCCTGTACTCTCTGTTCTTCCTGCATAACCTGTTCTCTTGCTATTTCATTATAATTAGACATATTATTAGAAAAAACATTGTTACCAGTTATATTAGGGGAGTCTTGAGATTCAACACTTTCAGTTTCAGTTTCCTCATGTGTTTCATGTGTATGTGGGCGACCATCATTTTCAGTTTCCTCGTGTGTTTCACATGTAGGACTAGGAGAATCTTGCTCAGTACCACTAACGGCCGGTTTGAATTGTGAGGAAGTAAGTGAGTCACCTTGGGTATTATGATGAACTTCACTTTCAGATGCGGTAGACACAGGGACCCATTTCAGCCAATCCAGTGGATCAATGTGCTCCTTCTCCCCCTGACCACTATGTTGGCAGGTATAGAAATACTCGGTTTCAAGGAAATCACAGTCAAGGGTAGTGTACATATGTCGACTTTTAGGGCTATAACATCGATACCCCTTTTGGTCAATTCCATAACCTACGAAAACACATTTTTCTGCACATGGTCCTAGTTTACCTCGAGCATGTTTAGGTATATGAGGATAAACAGTGCATCCAAACACACGTGGTTGAAGAGTGAGAGGAGGAGGAATTTTGGCAAACTCGGATAGGGCTTGGATAGGGGTTTTTAGATTGAGTGCTTTGGTAGGAAGCCGATTGATTAAATATGTAGCAGTAGCAATAGCTTCTGGCCAGAAAGATGTGGGAACACGGGACTCAATTAAGAAGGCCCGAGTTATTTCTAGGAGAATACGATTTTTTCGTTCAACGGTGCCATTTTGTTCAGGGGTGTAGGGGCAAGTTTTTTGATGAATTATCCCTTTGTTTTGACAGAATTGCTTCATAGATTCGTTTACAAATTTGCCTCCATTGTCGGATCTAAGGATTTGAATATTGGTTTTAAACTGAGTTTGTATCATGTTATAAAAAAATTGTGAATTTGTCAAAGACCTCCGATTTATGTTTCAAAAAATAAACCCATGTCATCCGAGTGCAATCATCAATAAACAAAACAAAAAACCGAAAGTTTTGCCCCCCATTAACCTCTGCGGGACCCCACACATCAGAATGGATTAGATAAAAAAGGAGCTTCAACCCGAGTATTATTTAAATTATACGTTTGCCTATGGCTCTTAGCCAAAACACAAGTTTCACAATCCAAAGTTTTATTAGACGGAAAAAGTTTTGGAAATAAAAGATGAAGATATCCGATAGATGGGTGTCCTAATCTCCTATGCCAAAGCCAAGCCTCTCTATTTGTAGTCCCATGCGCAAGCATCACATTTCCTGTTTGAGTCACTTCTTCCACATAGTACAATCCAGACCTTTCAGTGCCACGCCCAATGATCATTCCTGTCCTGATATCTTGGAGGATACAGAAGGTTGGATGCATCAAGACGGTGCAATTTAACTCTTTTGTAACGTGACTAATGGATAACAGTTTATGTGACAAGGACGGAACATAAAGACAGTTTGAGAGCTTTAAGGTAGGGGATATATCAATAGTCCCTCCTCCTTCAACAGGAACAACCCCTCCATTAGCGGTTTTAATGTGGTTGATTCTAGGTTTATTTTTTGAAGTTATATCACACAAATCATAGGTCATGGTGTCAGTAGCACCACAATCAAATATCCATGATTCATTCGTTTTTATGCAATTTTGAGCTATATTAGCTTCTGGTACCAGAAAACCCCCTTTTAATTTTTTTATTCCTTTTACCACCAACGTTATCTATAGGAAAATAGGATATTTGATTTTTTTGTTTTTGTAACAATTTGCAAAAAACTTTAAGCTTAATCCTAGGTGTCATAAAAAAAGTTTTGTTTTTAGTTACCCTTTTAGTAAGGGTTTTAAAAGGACGAGTCACCGTTTTTGTTTTGTGAGATTTCTTTTGACAAACATAATTGATGGTCTTCCTTTCCCTTGTTTCTTCACACAGATACTTTTGATTATTTATCTCTAAAGAATTTGAAGGATAAAATCTAGGATTGCAAAAAACATTTGAGGTTAGTCCCTCAAACTTGTTACCTCCATCCAAAGCATCTTCTCCTCCAGTAACTTCGATCCCACTGAAGCCACTGTTATGTTGACGGTTGTCGCCGCCGCTGGTTTCAGTGATGCTGGTGGCGACCGTTGCTTTTCCGACGATCAGCTGCAATAACCCATTAAACAACACATACAACACAAGGCATCCGATCGGAAAAATTTTATTATCGGCAAATTTATTCTTGTGATACTGAGCAACAAAGCCGATAATAATAACCGCTCTGATCAACAATTTAACGTTACGTATTATAGTTTCCTCCATGTAGCCGCGGCTAGTCACAATCTCAGTGACGGTTTCGACAGGTAAGAACTTGATGGAGTTGTGATTTGGGATTTTTGTACGGATGGTTGTGGTGGTGGTGCCGCTAGTTGTCGTCATCTCTGATTTGGTTTGGTCTGTTTCTGATTGAGGAGTTTTTGGTTTTGTTTGTTTACGAAACAGTTTCTGTTTTCGGTTTTGGGATTGCATACCGGTAAATATGTTTGTTTTGGTTTGTATATTGTTGGTGTTGCTTTGGTTTGGCAAGTCGCCGTCGGAAGACATGGTGGCTTGCGGTAGATGAAGAGCTTTGTGAATCGATAAAGAACGTTCACCGCTGTTATACCATATTATCGGTTGAATTAAGAGAATAATAGTATTTTGTTATTGATTGATTGTGAATATTGTTCTATTACAATAAGCAAGATATGCTGAATAGATAGAAAAATACAATATGCTAAAAAGGAAATAGCTAGCTGGAAATCCTCCCCTTGATTGTGTCTAACGGCTGTCCATAATCACAGCTGTGTGATTCTCATAAAGAAGGAAAAGATGTAAAACTGATCCTTCATTTCTAACAGTTTGCTTTCCGGTCTATAAATTGTAGCTTGTTTTCTTTGTTATGTACTTCACTTCATTATCAGCTAATAAAAAGAACCAGCAGTTTTTTCCTTTGGTGTGAGTTTGTGTGTTCTTATTTCCATCATAAATTATTAAGATAACAAATAACAAATACCAAATAGTATTTCAATTTCAAATAATATTACAAAACAACAGGCACTCAATACAAAGCTAATAAAAAGAACCGCCGCCACAACCACCAGCTCCTCCATCTCCTCCACCACCACCATCTCCTCCATCTCCACCTCCAAAGCAATCACAATCTCCACCGCCCCCACCTCCACCTCCATGACGTTTCTTTTTCTTACCAAACTTATTATTATTAGAGTCATCACATGCAAACATGACCATAGACAAAATAGACATCGACACAACAATCATGCACAACATGAACACCATATGCGAGCCTTCAAACGTAAGACTTGCTTCTTCTTCACTTCTGTCAACACTTATCAACCGAGCCATGGAGAAACCAACTTGTAGAGGATGTGATTTGACACGAAAACAGGATTATATGATCATACAAGTTACAAAACCAGGTGCGGAAACCCTAGCTTTGAACAAACTGATGTAAACTCAAATCAAAACACAATCAAAGTCATTTTCAATACTTTTCATAGATTAACACATTCATAAAGTTGATTACAATCTCAAAACAGTTAATCTAACTCACACACAGACTCTCTCAAACTCTCCTGGAACAACACTTCAAAACACACACATCTAATGACTCTCTTAACATTACAAAATCACAAAATCTATATATAGGCACTGCACATTCGCCCCTTTCAACTGGTCGAATGTGAGGCTTTTCCACATTCGCCCATTCTCATGGTCGAATGTGTCTTCCTGTGTAATCCCATTCCAGGTTCGTCCAGTCTTGATCTACCTTCGCCCACTACATGTTCACCTTCGCCCACATCATTCTACATTCGCCCACTACAGCCTTTCTAACACATGTTAACCATCCAATCACTAGTCGCAAAACGCATCTACAAACTCCCCCTCGACTATTGATTGGATCGTTTTCTGTCCTCATCCATGGCTTTGTTCAGCAACATGATTCTGAGCTGTTTCTTCTGCTCTTTTGTCATCTCGGGCTCTAATCTTCTCTTCACTGGTTTTGATACGTTCGCCATCTTCACCATCTTGCCAAGTTTTCCCTCCAAATTACTACCAACATTTATGTCATATGCAAAGCAAATACCAACTACTTGAGTGTATTTCTTTGCTTGATCTGCATCGTTCGGCTCATGATGAATCGGATTATAAAAGAGCATGATGATGTCTTCGAAAGTGCAATTTATCAACCACATAGGATCAAATACATGCACATGCTTGTATTTATCCTTTCCATCTCTCAACACAATCACCGCTTCTGCCTTTCTCCAATCGTAATACCAGAAAATGAAGTCAGCACTGAAATGTTGTGGCATGGGCATCAAAGGTATCTTCCTCATCACTTCAGGTGCCTTATAAATCAAGGTAACCCGTTTCAGCTTGGTTCTGGGATTAATATCCCTGTGAACTTTCCTCCGGGGATATTGAGGTTTGAATCTGTTCCATCTAGTTCTGCTCTCCCAGACCAGCTTGTCTGCGCACCAACCGACATGAGTATTATTAACTGAAGCACCAGACATAGGGAATCTGCATAGATCTCTAACCGCCCAGTACGGTAGAGTTAGCAAGTCAATGAATCTGTAGAAGTACAAGATCCCTGATTCCCACTTGGCAGCTAGACACTTCAGCCTGCCTAAGTATGTCCACCCAAGAGCTCTGCCTCTGAACTTAGCATTATGAAATCTGTAAAAGTTTCCTTGAGCTTCAGGCTTCGGTCGGTTCTCATCCATTAATCTTAACTTCTTCAAATAATTCTTCAATTCATCAGACTTATTTGAAGATTCTGGCTTATCAGCTCCAAATACCTTCTCCACAAACTCAGCACTTCTCTGCTTAGCCTTTTTCTTTACAGAAGTATTAGGAATCTTAGTAAAATCAGGAAACACCACATCTTCATCAGTTTGTCTAAAGTATTGTGGGTATTCCTCATGTGTTATATCTTCTATTTCAACTTCTTCAAACTCAGGGGTATCTTTATCATCAGAGTGACTTCCAATATCCTTCTCAGGAATATGTGGAATCGACTCATCAACAATAAACTCTTCAAATGTTTTCCCTACTCTCTGTGCAAGTCCATCCAAAATCTCCTTTGCCACAGATGCAGGTACTTCCCCTTCTTCTAAGTCAGGATCGTTGTATTCCAATTCGTATCTCATATCGTCAGTTTGGAATATTTCAGCAAAACGACCTGTGAACTCAATGGTCCATTCTCTTCTTTCTAACATGTCCTTATAGACTTGTTTAGCATCATCAGTCAAGGACCTCACCTTCTCATTCCAGAAAATAGTCTCATCCGAATCAACATTTTCACCCTTTTTCTTCTTCGAACTTGATTCACCAGTGTCTTTCTTCTTCTTTGAAGGTGGTCTTTTCTCAAAAGTAAACTTCGATGTATCATCTCCTCCATCATTATCATCATCACTGTTACTCTCATCATCCTTCTGACTTCCAGAACCCTCAGCATCATCATCATCCTCATTATCATCACCCTCATCATCACTCTTTTCCGATTCTTCATCATCATCTTTCTCTTTATCAGACTCAGATGGTTCATAATCAACCTGTTCCACTTCTTTTTCTTTGTCTTCTTCACCCTCCTTCAGCTTGGGTGCAACATTGTACAGGTTGTCAATCAGCTCACTAAGGCGTTTATTCTCAGCCTTCAACTCTTTGTTATCTTCTTTAATAGCGTTAAACCTGTTTTTGTTTCTCAAACACTTTCCTTCAAGCTTTTTGTTCTTAGCTTCTAGCTTCTTCACCTTTTCATCAATCTCATCTTGATTAGACTTAGAAGCTACTACAATCTGAAGCATCTTTTCTTCATTTTGCTTGAACTTGGCTATTTCTGCTTGCTGAGCCACAATCATCTTCATCATATCATCCATTCTCTTATTCACTTGTTTCATAACCTCGTCATCCACAGTGACTTTCTTTGACTTGGACTTTGATCTAGATGGCTCAACTTCAGCTTCTTTCTCTTTCTGAGGCTTTGTGAACAAATTAAGTACATTATCCAGTGCAACATTGAACTCATCCACTGGTAATGTTGTTGCCTCTTTAGTCTTTTGTTTCTTTGTGACTGGTGAAGATTGTTTTGATGACGTCCCAGCTTCAGGTAATCTCTTTCCTCTCAAGAGTTGTGCTAACTCTTTTTCTCTCAGTTGCTTTGAACTTGTTTTCTTGGCCATGGTTTTGTGTTTAGGCTTGGGCAAGTTAACGACTATAGTTTCTCCTTCATTCAACTCATCCATATTCACACCCAACACTTCATCTTCAACACTAACAGATTTCTTGCTCTTCTCAGCTTCTGCAATAGATCTGTTTAATGATTCAGACTCACCAACCATAGTGGCCTTACGTTTGGTGGCCCGGAGATTTTCAGCATCCAAATCCCACTGTTCCTCCTCCTCTGTTTCTTCCGAATCTACAGAATCTTCATCCACCAAACTTGTACCTTTCTTAGCAGTAGATTTCTTTCTCACAGCCTGTTGCTTCGAGCTTCCCTGATCAGTCTTTCCTTTGCCCTTCCCTTTGGCTCCAGGATTGACTACTTGTCTTTTCCTCTTAGTACTAGCATCAGCATATACTAAGGGATCATCGTTGTCAGAATCACTATCAGGATGTCTTGCTGTATTCTTTCCTGGATCATTGTAATCCTCTCTAGCTAAGGCTCCAAACAACCTTCTGTAAGGTGGTCTCTCATTGTCAGGCACACCTTTATATCCCTTCATTCTTACCAAAGTACGAATGTTCATGTGATCCTGAGCAAGTATCTGAGTTGGATCTTTCTTCAAATCAGGATACTTGTGATCAAAGATCATCATCAAGAATCTAGGATAAAGCATGAACTTCTTAACCTTCAACCCTTTCAGCATCTCCAGTATGTGATCCAATATCATCCCAGCAACATTAAATGGTTTGTTGAGAGTCAGCGCAACCATTAATGAGCTCAAACTCTTTCTCATTACGTCATATCCTCCACTAACACATCCAAACACATGTATGATGACGTGAGCAAAATACTTGAACTGCACGCTTAGTTTCCCTTTGTACATTGAACCATCAGTGATAGGTCCTTTGTATTTCATCCTAAGGAAACAAGCTTTCTGCTCAGTCCATGACAATTCTCTTGGATCTTCTCTAACTTCAAACTTGATCTGGAGAGCTTCTCTGATATCCGACTCAGTAATAAACATCTCCATTCCTTGAATCTTGCTCTTTATGACAGTCTGATTATCAAAGTAATCATACTTAGCATTGTTATAGAAATCTTCAACTATATCCTTGTAGATAATAGTCGGTGTAGCCAAAGCATAAACTACTCTGCTTCTCTTCATGAACTTAATAATCTCAGCAAACTCCACGTTCTTCTCTACGTCACCTAGATACGCACAGCAATTATGATTCTTCTCGAATGGCCATTTGCTGCCGCTTGATGATTCACCTTCTTGAACAGGTTCTGGGACTATATCAGGAACAACAGTTTCCACTGGAATCTCAACATTTTCTTGTTCTTCAGCCATCTGTATTACTGAAAACAAAAACAAACGTCAAAACACGAAATCGACAAAAAATTTAAAAGTTTTAGGATTTTGAAATCCACATTCGCCCAAAAATACTGGTCGAATGTAGTTTTCTTTGGTCGAATGTAAGCTATGTTGGTCGAATGTGAAATGGTTTTGAGTAAAATAACACATTCGCCCGGTTTTGAAAATCATTCGCCCAAACAGTTTCACATTCGCCCGTTCGAAGACCCGAACGTGAAATCTGTTCTTCCAAAAATTTTAAAAATTTTGTAAACATGTTTTTAGCACTTTGTTTTGATCAGAAATTATGCTAAACTGGCCGACTAACACTCGTAAAGCATCAATTGCACTATAATTTCATTTTATGTCAGTTTTAATAGAAAATTAGGGTTTATGTTCAAAAATCAATCAATTATTCAATTTGAATCTGTAATAACCCTAATTTATGATTCATTCTCCCCCTAGAACTGTCATAGAATGAAATGCAATCAAAATCGAGCTCAAACAAACACGCAAAAGTCCTAAAACTTAAACCCTAGGTTCGTATCTGAAAACGATGATTCCGGCTTCATTCCGTCTTCATTACCTGTGAAATTGATACTAAAATGATCAGGAGATAGCAGGTAATCAAATGCACAATCAGGAAAAACGAAAGCAACAAGGTCTGGTACTTAGCAAAAATTTTGAAAAATTTTGAATGATGGGTCAAATCTGCTTTAGGCTTTATATAAGCATCCACCTTCGCCCGGTGAGGATGGACGAATGTGAAAAATATTCACCTTCGCCCCAAATGAATGGCACGAAGGTAAGCTGTGTTCACCCGAATGTAGATTTTGATGAAAAACCCACATTCGCCCATTTACAACAGCCCGAAGGTAGAGAATTTCCGACATTCGACCCAATTAAGGGGCGAATGTGAAATGGAAAATTCTGAAAATTTTGCCAAATCACGAATTCTAATCCCGTTCAACATTTTTCAATCCGTTAAGCTTCCAAAACACATATTTTCACATTTAGAATGATACAAAGCCCAGATGGTGTTGTCAAATCTCAGAAATTGACCATCAAGCATCCCCGGTTATCAAAAATAAAGCAGAAATGCAAAAATTTTGAATTTTTCTGAAATTTTATCAAAACACACCTAAAATCTTTTTGGATTTTGTATCTTTTTGACAATAAAAGTAAATTGCAACAAAATAAAATGCATCAAAGTAAATGAAAACAGTAAACTTTTTGTGAAATCCGGTCAGAGGATCATATCAGTTTTCTGAGAAATCTGATCACAGCGTTGATCTATTTGTTTAATATTATCATTAGAAACAGTATGTGACACAGCAATTGCTGATATTGTGGTCCACGTAAGCTCACCTGCAGACAATTACGCAATGCTTTAAAATGATACGAGTTAAGTGTATTAGACTAACACGATGTGGTGCCCATACACACGACATACTCCCGTATCAAGTAATTGCACAAAGCTTCGTCGTAACACGTGATTATGCCAGAGTTATCCGTAAAAGTTACAAAGTATATAGCACAGAGGTGTACAGGTCAGCAATTTAATGCAGCAGAGTAACATGTGCGTATACACTAGGTTGAGGCTGATATTAATCACTGATTTGCATCAGATGATCAATACGATGTAATAATGATCTATGATCAATTAAAACATAAAGTTCCTCAATTCGGTAACTTCCGGTTTTTGGCAATTAAGCTCTTTTAGCAAATATTCTGATAAAACTAGGTCCGTAAATCAATACGACAAAAGTTTATCAGAATATCCCGGATAACCATAACATAACGACCCGAAACCTCAGATTTTGGCAATCCTATCAAACGAAATTACGGTACTAAGACCATATGCCCATGAGGTGTTCAGCCACGAACGCGTAGTTCGTTATGTTTGTATCACCAATGCACGCAATATTTAGTCTACGAAGCCTATCAGCATATCACACGTAGTCAACATACGCCTCATATACTATACAATTCTTTAGCCTGTGTCAGATTCCCACTGATGTACTATCATTTCCTCTGTTTACCAGGAAATCATTTTTGATTTTCTAATTTTTAGGTCTTTTTGAATTTTATAATGTTTTTGGTTTTTCTGATAGGCTCCCCCTAAAATAAAGAACATATTTTTTTGGTTTTGTTTTAAAAAAAATTGAAAGAAACAATCCACTCGAAAGCATCAACGTCTTTGAGGATAAAACAATCCCCTCGAAAGCATCAACTTCTTTGAGGATTACGAAAGTAAAGAGAAATTCCCAATTAGCAAAGAGAAATTCCTAATTAGCAAAATATAAAAAGTAAAAACTAAAAAAAACGATAAACCGAGGTGCCGATTAGTCTTGTTTTTCCTTTATATTGTTTACTTTTAAAAGATATTCAAAGCGGGATCTGTCAAAAGCTTTTGTAAACAAATCTGCACGTTGGTAGTCAGTATGAATTTTGATCATATCGATCAATTCCTTAGCGTAACAATCACGGATAAAATGATATTTGATCCGGATATGTTTCGCTTTAGAATGATTTTCAGTATTTTTAGTTAATGCAATTGCGGCTTCGTTGTCGCAGTGAATAGGGGTTTTAAGAAACTGCAAACCGTAATCCACCATCTGCTGTTGGATCCAGAGTACTTGCGAACAGCAACTCGAGGCTGCAATGTACTCGGCTTCACAGGTAGATAGAGCCACGGAAGTCTGTTTCTTGCATTGCCAGGTGATTAACCTGCTCCCTAAAAACTGGCAACCGGCTGTAGTAGATTTGCTATCTTTGTCGCAGCCGCCCCAATCTGCATCACTAAAAGCGATAAAATCAAAATTATCATCATTAGGGTACCAAAGTCCTTTTGAGGGACAACCCTTCAGATATCGAAGGATACGCTTGACCACCGTCAGATGACTTTGTTTCGGCTTCGATTGATACCGGGCACAGAGACACGTTGCGTACATAATATCTGGTCGAGACGCCGTCAAATACATCAGAGATCCGATGATTGCTCTGTATGTAAATGGGTCTGTCAGCTCCCCCTTGGCGTCCACTCCAATCCCGTGATTGGGTTGAATCGGGTTATCCATCGGCTTAGAGTCCTCCACCTGGAACCGGCTCAAGATGTCGGAGACATATTTCGTCTGGTGAATGAAGATCCCGTCGGGTCTTTGGTCCACCTGCAAGCCTAGGAAAAACTGCATCTCCCCCATTGCGCTCATTTCGAACTTTTCCTGCATGACAGTTTCGAACTCCCTGCATAAAAGCTCGTTAGTTGAACCAAATATTATATCATCAACATATATCTGCACTAGAAGCAAAACGTCTCCTGTCTTCTTCGTAAAGAGGGTGCAATCGACGAGGCCGCGCTTAAATCCTTTGGAGATGAGGTATGTACTTAGCTCCTCGTACCACTGTCTCGGAGCCTGGTGCAAGCCATATAAAGCTTTGTTTAGCACGTAGACCTTATCCCGGTGGATTGGGTCTTCAAAGCCTGGTGGCTGCCCGACAAAAACCTCTTCCTTGACTTTCCCGTACAGAAATGCGCTTTTGACGTCCATTTGATACACTTTGAATTTCTTGTATGAAGCAAACGCAAGGAACATCCAAATAGCTTCGATTCGTGCTACCGGTGCATAGATTTCGTTATAATCAATCCCTTCGATTTGATGGAAACCCTGCATAACCAATCTGGCTTTGTTACGAACGATAACCCCACGATCATCCTTCTTGCACTTAAACACCCATTTAGTGCCTATCTTCTTCCTATCCGGCGGAAAATCCGTGAGCGTCCAAACTCCCAATTTCTGGAATTGTAATAACTCCTCCTGCATAGCTTCCACCCAGGCATCATCCTTCAAAGCGTCCTTGTATGTCCTTGGCTCTACCTGCGACACATAACATGCAAACGACCAATCATTTTGACTACCAGATTGTTGAATTTTGGCATATAAAGCTAAAGCACCAAAACTCTCTGGCGAATTAACGCTTTTAAGCTGCCCTCTGGTCATAACACTGCTCCCAGAATCACCGATAACTTGCTCCAGCGGGTGAATACGATGGATCCGAGATTCCGGATAATCAGGTACTTGCACTCCCGTCTGAATAGTCAAGTTTTCTACAGCATCCAGATCATGACCCGTATTTGATGATGAAGCCACATCTGAAGTTGGAGTTGGGTTCACTGGCGGTGCCTCTGGTTCTTCAGCTTGTTCAAGAATGGCTTCTTCAAATTGTTCATCTTCAGATTCTGAAGTGTCTAATGAAGTTGAAGCCTCTTGAAACACTTCTTCTTCTTGTATAGGAGCATTGGCATCATTAGAAGCTGGTAGGGGGTTCACGGTGATCGGTTGCACCAACGGTGAAGTTGTTGCATTTTCACACTCGTAAAGTAATCTGATAACAGCTTCTTCAACCAAGCTATCTAGATTGAATGATTCAAAGAAATCTTTGTAATCAAACATCCAATCAGGACCCGTGCCTTGAAGATTTTGAGTATATCGTTGAACTTCCACGTTAGCCCGGTCTTCCACTCGACGAGTTCGCTTGTTGTATACCCGTTTGAGTGGGGTTGCATATCCAACAAAGTAACCCTCCTCGGCTTTAGGACTAAACTTCTCGCTTGGATTCAACATAGTGCATGGCGCCCCAAAAGGTTCTAGATACTCTAAGTTCGGCTTTCTTCGGTGTAACAGCTCATAAGATGTTTTACCAAACTTCTTCACTGTCAAAACCCGATTTAATGTGTAATTTGCTGCATAAATCGCCTCATTCCAGAACATTACTGGAAGATTTGAATCAGCAAGCATTGTTCTAGCTGCTTCAATTAGAGTCCTATTCTTTCGTTCAGCAACACCGTTCTGTTGTGGGGTGTACGGAGCCGAATATTCATGATGTATCCCTTTGCTTTCACAAAGTTCATCCATCTTAGCATTTTTGAACTCCGTCCCATTGTCACTGCGAATTCTCTTTATCTTCACATTGTAGAGATTCTCCAATCGAGTGAACAGAACTTTTAGGTTGTTAAAGGTGTCACTTTTGTTCTGCAAACACATCACCCATGAAAATCTTGAGTAATCGTCAGTGACGACTAAACAATAAAGCTCTCCAAGATGACTTTTGCGCTTGACCGGTCCGAAAAGATCCATGTGCAGTCGCTCAAGTGGCATCTCAACAGAGTTAACCTTTTTCACTTTGTGGGACTGTTTGTGTTGCTTCCCCTTTTTACAACTCACGCACTTGTCATTCAGATGGAAATGTTTCACGTTCACTCCATCGACAAGTCCATTTCTCACAAGTTGGTTCATTTTTCTCAGATGAATGTGCCCCATTCTTCGGTGCCACATTATCGATTCTTTCTCTGTCGCTTTTGATAGAAAACATGTTATCTGCCCCTGTGATGTCATTGCCTTGGACATATCAAGAATGTATAGATTGTTGACGCGAGGTGCCTTCAACATTATCCACTCTTTCGGAATTGTAAAGCCCGGTTTCAGAATATAGCAGGATTTGTCATCAAAATGCACAGTAAATTGCTTGTCACATATTTGACTGACACTCAACAGATTATAGTCAATCTGCTTCACATACGAAATCCGCTCGAAACTCACTATCCCATTGCTCACACTTCCTTCCATTGTGATATATCCACCTTTATTTCCCGCGAAAGCTACATACCCTCCATTGATGTTCTTCACGTCGAACAGCAACGCAAGATCCCCTGTCATGTGGCCTGAAGCTCCACTATCAACAATCCAAAGACTGCTAATAGGGCCAGCTGAAGCTCCCTGCACACAAAAAGTAAATCAGTTAGTTCTTTCGGGGGACCCAAGCCTGAGTCTTGGGTCTTTGAACATCAGGTTTCAAAGTAACATTTTCACAAGCATTTTCAACAACTTTTTGATCAATCTTTTTCTGATTGTTCAAAACAGTTTCTTTTGTCTCATTAGCCCTTGAAGTTGAGGCTCCTGGAGTACCATTGGTTGACCAAGATTGTTCAGACCTTTTCAAGATACGAATCTGAGACTTTGGGTTCTCAGTTGGTTTCTGAACATTGTTGGCAAATGTAACTTTCTTGGTTACCTTATCTGATTTAACAGACTTAGGTCCAACATTTGATTTGACAATCAGTTTTGGTGGAACCTTTTGCCTATCAATTGTTGCGTTCACCACAGGCTTCCTCCATGAGTGTTCCATTGCAATCCGATTCCTTTGATCATATTGAATTGGACGAGTGTTCCTCATTTGTTGAAAATTGTTTTGGTTGAAAAACTGTTGTGGTTGTTGAGGAACAACTCTCCTATGTGGTGGCACATAATGATCAATCGGTTTACGCATGGAATTCCTCACTTCAACTTCGTGCCTTTTGTGCCTTACATATGGACACTGAGCAAGTAAATGCCCACGTTCCCCACACTTAAAGCACGCACGGTACTCTTCAAAAACATTTGGAACATTTGGTTGAGCAAATGATCTAACAGGATATTGATCATTGTACTGTTGCTTTCTTAAACTCTCAGGGAGTGGTCCTTTTGAGTAAGTAGGCTCATTAAAACCATTAGCTCTGTTTTTGGGTCGAACAAACTCTGTGACATGGACCTTTGGTTCTTGAGGAACATCCAAATACAATTTCTTTAATAATGCCGGTGGAATCTCATTAGTTCTCTCATGTTTTGGGAACCAAATGGTGCTTTCTTGCCAAATCTTGTCAATTTTAGCATAGTTAACATCTTTTATTGGAAAGTCCTCATCAGAAATGATTTTATCGGATCCTTCCATCCGATAAAACACTTTGACAGGTTTGTCACATTGTTCATTCTTAGCACTCTTTTCAAGATCTTTCTTAACCACATTTTTCTCAAGATCTTTCTTCACAACATTCTTTTCAGACTTATTCACACGATGAACATTTTTCATCGGAATCACAATCTGAGATGATGAAACTGATTCATTTGTAATGATGTGATTTTCTTTTGGAATTTCACATACATTCACAGTTTGAACACAATCAGTATCATCACTCTCTGAGTCTGAATTTACACTCTCAGCAGTAACACCCTCATCATTGATACCCAAAATCGGTCTAACATCGGAATTTGGATCACCAATACTTGAAGTATTTGATTCATTTTCCGACGATGAGTCAGATTTTACCGAACTCTCCGGTGTCACTTGGTGACAATTATGGTTTTCAAAAAGAACCGGAGATGGTACAGACCGATAATTGGTAGTATTATCATCAATGATGTGGTCTACCACATAAGCATGCTTTCCAACTTTTTGTTTACTTTTTCAGCAAAGCATTTGATGGTGGCCATTTCCAACTTGGTATTTTCAATTTCATTGATATAGTTGTTAATTGCAAGTTGTTTTAATGACAAAGTGTTTTTCAAGTCGGAAATGTCCTTTTTGTAGCCATCTAATACTTTGTTAAAAGCATTCAACTCTTTGCGAGTAGATTGACTGTTCATGATAGCACTATCACGTTGAACACGGAGTTGTTTATTCTCCTCAGTCAATCTATCACATGTACCACAATATTTATCACTTGTATTATCAGTACTACACTCAGAACTTACAGGTTTTGGCGGATCAGTCATGGCCATCAATGCGAAATGAGCTTCCTTTCCTGCAAAGAATCTGGAATAGTCAATCTTTGTGAAAGCATCATCTGCAATGCACGACTTCCTTGTCATTAGAAAATCCGCTTCTGCTAGCAACTGATCGATGTCTTCATCTAGAGAATTAACACTTGCTTCCGTATCCGATTCACTGTCTGAATCAGAATAAACCGATTCACACTCCTCAGGAACATCAGAAACAGTATCAATCACAACTCCAGAATTTGTCTCTTCAGCTTTAACCTCAACATTAACCTTAACATTAACCTTAACAGGTTCAGTCTCCACATCCATCTCAGCCTCAGACTCATCACTTTCAACCTCAGTTTCTACCTTCTCATCCATCGTCACTGAATCTTCAATATCAACCTGATATGCAACACAAGCTACATTGCCACCAGTAGTAATTTCTTCAACACCAATTTGCATACTCGACCAGTCAAACCTCTCATCTTGTTGAGTCACCAATGCTTGATTCTGATTAGCATTCTGGTGTGTCTCATTTGGTGTAGTGATTGGTATGACTGTTCGGTTCGAATTGTTTGGTGTTTGGTTTTGTGTCTGGTTTGGTGTGTTTGGTTGTCTGTTTTGGTTGTTATTAAAGTTGTTTTGACGGTTTTGGTAGTTGTTGTTGTTTTGGTAAGAAACTTGGTTTTGGTTTAGTTGTTGACGGTTCTGATAGCTAGCATTGAATGGGTTCCTATTGCCTTGTTTTGGTGGCTGGGTACATTCACTTTGTAGAGGATGTGATTTGACACGAAAACAGGATTATATGATCATACAAGTTACAAAACCAGGTGCGGAAACCCTAGCTTTGAACAAACTGATGTAAACTCAAATCAAAACACAATCAAAGTCATTTTCAATACTTTTCATAGATTAACACATTCATAAAGTTGATTACAATCTCAAAACAGTTAATCTAACTCACACACAGACTCTCTCAAACTCTCCTGGAACAACACTTCAAAACACACACATCTAATGACTCTCTTAACATTACAAAATCACAAAATCTATATATAGGCACTGCACATTCGCCCCTTTCAACTGGTCGAATGTGAGGCTTTTCCACATTCGCCCATTCTCATGGTCGAATGTGTCTTCCTGTGTAATCCCATTCCAGGTTCGTCCAGTCTTGATCTACCTTCGCCCACTACATGTTCACCTTCGCCCACATCGTTCTACATTCGCCCACTACAGCCTTTCTAACACATGTTAACCATCCAATCACTAGTCGCAAAACGCATCTACACAACTCTTAATTGAATAGAGGGGAGGTGGTAGAGTATATATTGGCGTATAGTATGCTAATTGGTTTTGTTAGTTTACATATTTGATTGCAATTTATATGCATAGGAAATTTGACTTGTCATGAAGTCAATTTTAATGTGAAAGCTATCATTAGAGACTTGTATGCCATTAGGAAGGTATATAGAAACTTCATCACCTTTGCCTTAAATGGGACACGTTAGATTGAGTTCAGGTAATTCAACATCCATATTTAATGACATTTAAGTTTTTTGTTCAACGTGAGTTAAATGTGTGGAAGATATCATCGCACCTGCCTCTTGGTAGGCTCTAATCACTCACGCGTCCAGACTATGTTGTCTGAATCGGGTCTATGCTGGTATGGTTAGGACTACGGCGTTCGCCCTAAAATCGTATTACCTCCACACGAGTTTTCTCGTTGGAGTAACAACTGGATAAAAACCGAGTCAACCCAAATTTAAACTTGCATCAACTAGTTGACCACAAGCTTTTATTTTTATTGCCTTGTGTACTCTAGGATTCGAACCTGTAACCAGGCCCTCCTCCCTTTATCGCATGACCAACTGGGCTATGCTAGAAGGTCTTAATGACATCTAAGTTATCATTAAGAAAACAATGAATTTGGATTATGAAAATTGCCGTTGTGTTATATAAGTTTGAAGATATTTATCCTCTTATGCAAGATTTCACTATAATCAATATAGGAAATAAGATAGAAAGATTTTTAACCTTTCAATAACAGTACAACATTTCATATAAGTATCTTGTATAATACTTTTTCCCTATAACCATGGCTTGTATTCTGACATCTATAGAAATTTCATATTAATTGAATTCCAACCCAATGATATTGACCATTCAAAAATTATTATTTTTATTATTTAATATAAGAAGCATACAAGTGTATATCACATTTAAATATTTAATCAAACTAGATAGGAATCTCATGTATTACACAAATTGAATTTATATAATTTTATGTGTTTAGCGACAAAAATTAACATGTCGTAATAACATGTCTGTTGCACATGCTAGAAAAAATATATCGAAATCTCATAACACGTATATTGCCAAGATATATTTTGAAAAAAAAAAGTTAATATAACAGTTGTATATTTTGAGACTTAAAGAGAAGTAGTTAACTTGAAAAAAAATATATTTATAGTTCACAATTAATTTTATATTTAATTTTTTCGTTAATGATATTGTAGAAATTAATAATTAAAAATAAGTTTTCAAAACTAAATTATGAGAGAGACGAAAAACAAGAAACATCATAGTCTCATGTGTTGAAAATTGACAAGTGTAACACATGGTTTTCTTTCATTATATGGTATAGATATAGATATACATATATATATAACGTACAATCAGATCTAGTAGGGATGGTCGCCAAGTCAAGATCAGCCTAAAAATAAACATTATCTAAACCTTTTTTCGAGCATCCTATCTCCTATACATTCATGTTGAAATGTTCACACATGCGTCATGTCAACAATTGCATAAGTTTCTTCACATCCTTTAAACACACTCATTTTCTTTTAAATATTACGTACGTAGACCTTTAAGCATATTTTTGTTTAAAAGATAAAATATTGTATATATATTAGCGGCTGTGAGAAAGAACAAACGAACACACAACATAGAACATACACTGATTCAATCACCATATGACTTATAACACCTAAGAGCATTCACATCCCTTCCATCAAACCTGTAGGTCCCTATCCTAGAGATCTTCGCAATGAACAAACAAACTAAACACGAATACAAGACGCGGAATATCTTGCACTCGTGGATATCACACAATGAACGAACGATTACTTTTAACGTTTAATCTTATTGAACGAATCACAGAATCATTACTATAAGACGTAAACCGAATCTTGTAATCTAGCTAGCTAACCAAGAGCATGAACTGATTATACATACAAATCGACTGCAACGCTCTGTCTCTCGAACTCTCTCATTCACACACAACCTAGCACAATGAAACTCTATCCCTCTAACCCTATAACCGTTGTTTCATATGTTTATATACATGCACATCCACAAGGCTTTTGGGATGTACTTCTATTGGGTTTTACTATAACTAGCTTATTAGATATTCACGAACTAACTAGGACAAGTTCTTCTAACTACACGGACAATAAATAATCTTCTGTCAATAATTCTGAGTGTTTGTTTAACTGTTTGAGCGTCTGTCACAAACCTGCACCAAGAAACTCCCCATTAACAGATGCTCTTTAAGATTATTTTCAAATCTCAAAGTATCTTCAATTGTCTTCCACTTGAAGTCTTTAATCTTCAACAGTCTGATCTTGAGATAGTCAAACTTTTGATCTTGAATCTTTAACAACTTTCTTGTGTTCAACATCTCTTAAGAAATTAAGTAACTCCCCCCGAGAATAAGCTTGGATTGTAAAAACTATAAAAGTCTTTTACTCCCCCTGAAACATAGAATATTTCTCTGTATATATTTCTCCCCCTGAGTTGCTAAGTCTTCTAAAATCAGCAACTGTTGTTGTAGATCTTTAGGTGATATATTTTTTTTGGCCAGAAGTACTTCTGACCTCTTTTGTCTGCGCCGCGCAGACGTGGGCATATGTTTAGGGTCTGCAGATTGTTTATTTTTTGGAAGACATGCCCATGAAAAAGCTCTGCCCGTGCTCTTCTCCACGCAGACATTGTTCAACCTCTTCTAACATCTTCTTCGTTCATCTTCTTCGTTTTTTTTGTTAGACCCTTCTCTTCTCCTCCTCCCTCTTCCCTTCCCCTCTCTCCGCCACCAGCTTCCTCCTCCCTCCCTCCTCGCCGCCGCCAACCTCCTCATCCCTCTCTCGCTCACCGCCGCCGCCAACCTCCTCGTCCTCCCTCCTTCTCTACTCACCGCCACCAACCTCATCTTCCCTCTCTCCCTCACTGCTGCCATCTTCCTCCTCCCTGCAGGTATGTTGTTTTTTTTTTAATCTTTTTCCTTGTTCTTGTTGTTTTGTATCTTTTTACCAAGATTTCTGCTGTGATGTTACAATATCGTACTTTTTTATTTTTCCTTGTGTATATGATTCATCAGTGTGGGTTTTATTGCTTTGGTGGGGTGGTTATGATTTGGTTAAGGTAAAGGGTAGGGTGGTTTGGATTTGATTATTTTGAAATAAAGCATAACTTTAGATGTTAAAAGACTTGAGTTTATGGTGGGTTGTGGTAGGGTATTGTTATGCTGGGTTGTGTCTGGTTGTGGTTTTAGATTACCCTCCAGACGTTAACAAACAATCAGTCTTCTTCTTGCAGACTGCAGACCTTTGATCCACCTCTTCTCCTGCAGATGTCTGCAGATGTGGTCTGTAGATAGCAGACTTTCTACCTCTTCAAAAACAAACAATACCTTAGTGTTTTGTCGTCTTCTTGTCGCTGTTTCTTCAGAAATTTTCTTGAATCACCATGAATTTGTCTAAAAGGAGGTTTAGACCTCATCGCATCCATCATTATCATCAAAATAATACCTGTCACACTCAACCACATGTAAGTAAACCATCGTAACAAATATAAACTTACAAGACATAAATCACTTGTGATGAATATTACATTGGGGTGCTGCTAAAAGAATATTGAAATATGTTGCTGGTACAGTCAAGTTTGGTCTATGGTACAAAAGAGGGACAAAGGTACAACTGACTGGTTATACTGATAGTGATTGGGCAAGTTGTGTGAATGATCGAAAAAGCATTTCGACTAATGTTTTTACATTAGGAAGTAGGTCAATAACATGGAGCTCTAAGAAATAGCAGGCAGTAGTATTATCTAGTACAGAAGCAGAATATGTGGCTACTTATGCTGCAACATGTCAAGGGGCCTGGATCAGAAGGATTTTAGAGGAGCTTGGATTGGAACAAAACAGTGCTACACCTCTTTACTGTGATAACAAGTCAGCAATTAATCTAAGCAAGAGTCCAGTTATGCATAGTCGTTCAAAGCATATTGAGTTAAAGTATCACTTTATAAGGGATATGGTTGCACAATAACAGGTAGTATTGGAATTTTGTACTACACATGAGCAGCTGGCTGACTTGCTTACAAAGGCTCTTGGTCGTGAAAGGTTTGTGAATCTCAGGCATAGGTTGGGTGTTGTAGAGTTTGAATCAAGGGGAGGTGTTGAAGAATGATTCAAACTTAGTTGGCTGCATGCACGTGCATGAGAGAGAGCTGGTTCTACGTGGAAGTTGCTAGTTTTCTGGTTGATCTTTTCAAAGTTATTTGAGTAAAGTTGTTAGTCTTTGGTTGTTAGTAAGTCCTAGTTTTCAAGATAGCCGTTTGTATTGTCGGTTGAATTAAGAGAATAATAGTATTTTGTTATTGATTGATTGTGAATGTTGTTCTATTACAATAAGCAAGATATGCTGAATAAATAGAAAAATACAATATGCTAAAAAGGAAATAGCTAGCTGGAAATCCTCCCCTTGATTGTGTCTAACGGTTGTCCATAATCACAGCTGTGTGATTCTCCATAAAGAAGGAAAAGATGTAAAACTGATCCTTCATTTCTAACACTCCCCCTCAAGTTGAGTAGTGGGATTTCCGATGCTCAACTTGTGTAGACACTTATTGTAGAGTTTCCCGTTAACAGATTTCGTTAAAATGTCTGCTAGTTGGTCTTCTGATCGGACGAACCGGAGTTCTATAGTTCCATTTTCTAGTTTCTCTTTAATAAAATGCCTATCAACTTCCACGTGTTTAGTACGGTCATGTTGAACAGGGTTCTCAGAAATTTGTATAGCTGCTTTGTTGTCGCATAAGATTTTGCTTGACTCGGTTTGAGAGAACCCAATTTCAGTTAGAAGTTTGCGTATCCATAGAACCTCTGCTAGCCCTCTTGCAATACCTCTGAATTCTGCTTCAGCGCTTGATAAAGCTACAACCTTTTGTTTCTTGCTTCTCCAAGTGACTAAGTTCCCTCCAACTAAGGTGAAGTAGCCTGATGTCGATCTCCGGTCTTGTTTATCTCCTGCCCAGTCGGCGTCTGTATAGGCTTGGATTTTTAAATGCCTATTCGGTCGAAAGAGAATTCCATGACTAGCAGTCCCTTTAAGATACCTTATAACTCTCCATACAGCCTCCATGTGGTTAGCTTGAGGTTGGTGCATGAATTTACTAACTACTCCTACTGCATATGCGATGTCAGGACGAGTGTGTGAGAGATATATAAGTTTTCCCACTAGGCGTTGATACTTTTCTTTATCTGCCAGTTTTGCTCCTTCTTCCATATAGAGTTTTTGATTTGTCATCATTGGTGTATCAGCTGGCTTGCAGTCAATCATTCCAGTTTCGGCAAGAAGATCAAGGATGTACTTCTTTTGACATATAAAAATCCCTTGCTTGGATCTTAGGACTTCAATTCCGAGGAAGTACTCCAGTCTTCCTAAATCTTTCATTTCAAACTCCTTGAACAGATTTGTTCTTAACTTTTCCATTTCTTCTTCATCGTTTCTTGTAATGATCATATCATCAACATATATAATTAAACAAGTTACAAGTTTACCTTTTCGTTTGAGAAATAACGTATGATCCGAGTTGCTTTGTTTGAAGCCGTATTTCTTCATAGCTAAGGTAAATCTGCCAAACCATGCTCGAGGAGATTGCTTAAGTCCGTAGAGGGTCCTTTTTAACCGGCATACTTCCTATTTTTTGAAGTTACCTGTGAATCCGGGAGGAGCCTCCATATATACTTCTTCTTCCAACTCTCCATGAAGGAAGGCATTCTTAACATCAAATTGATGAAGAGGCCATCCTTCATTTGCAGCAATGGAGAAAAGCACACGAATAGTATCGATTTTGGCTACTGGAGAGAATGTCTCGGAATAATCAACCCCGTATGTTTGGTGTACCCTTTAGCTACGAGCCTGGCTTTATACCTCTTAATGGAACCATCTGGTTTGTGTTTAACAGTGAAGACCCACCGACAACCGACTGGTTTTTTTCCTGTGGGGAGAATACATTTTTCCTAAGTCTTGTTTTTCATAAGTGCCTCCATTTCTGTTTCCATAGCTTCTTTCCATTCTTTGGATTTCAAGGCTTGCTCTACTGAGATTGGAAGTTGTTCATTATATAGGGCAGCAGTGAAGGCTTTAGCTTCTTCAGACATATTCCTGTAAGCCAGGTTCGCCATGGGATACCTAGCTGATCTTGTCTCCTTTTCTGGAGAGTATCGTCTTGGGGGTACTCCTCTATTGGCCCTCGGGGGTAACACGTACTTTTCAGCAGTTTTGTTTTGTATTGATTCATCCTGTACTCTCTGTTCTTCCTGCATAACCTGTTCTCTTGCTATTTCATTATAATTAGACATATTATTAGAAAAAAACATTGTTACCAGTTATATTAGGGGAGTCTTGAGATTCAACACTTTCAGTTTCAGTTTCCTCATGTGTTTCATGTGTATGTGGGCGACCATCATTTTCAGTTTCCTAGTGTGTTTCACATGTAGGACTAGGAGAATCTTGGTCAGTACCACTAACGGCCGGTTTGAATTGTGAGGAAGTAAGTGAGTCACCTTGGGTATTATGATGAACTTCACTTTCAGATGCGGTAGACACAGGGACCCATTTCAGCCAATCCAGTGGATCAATGTGCTCCTTCTCCCCCTGACCACTTTGTTGGCAGGTATAGAAATACTCGGTTTCAAAGAAATCACAGTCAAGGGTAGTGTACATATGTCGACTTTTCGGGCTATAACATCGATACCCCTTTTGGTCAATTCCATAACCTACGAAAACACATTTTTCTGCATATGGTCCTAGTTTACCTCGAGCATGTTTAGTTATATGAGGATAAACAGTGCATCCAAACACACGTGGTTGAAGAGTGAGAGGAGGAGGAATTTTGGCAAACTCGGATAGGGCTTGGATAGGGGTTTTTAGATTGAGTGCTCTGGTAGGAAGCCGATTGATTAAATATGTAGCAGTAGCAATAGCTTCTGGCCAGAAAGATGTGGGAACACGGGACTCAATTAAGAAGGCCCGAGTTATTTCTAGGAAATACGATTTTTTCGTTCAACGGTGCCATTTTGTTCAGGGGTGTAGGGGCAAGTTTTTTGATGAATTATCCCTTTGTTTTGACAGAATTGCTTCATAGATTCGTTTACAAATTTGCCTCCATTGTCGGATCTAAGGATTTGAATATTGGTTTTAAACTGAGTTTGTATCATGTTATAAAAAAATTGTGAATTTGTCAAAGACCTCCGATTTATGTTTCAAAAAATAAACCCATGTCATCCGAGTGCAATCATCAATAAACAAAACAAAAAACCGAAAGTTTTGCCCCCCATTAACCTCTGCGGGACCCCACACATCAGAATGGATTAGATAAAAAAGGAGCTTCAACCTGAGTATTATTTAAATTATACGTTTGCCTATGGCTCTTAGCCAAAACACAAGTTTCACAATCCAAAGTTTTATTAGACGGAAAAAGTTTTGGAAATAAAAGATGAAGATATCCGATAGATGGGTGTCCTAATCTCCTATGCCAAAGCCAAGCCTCTCTATTTGTAGTCCCATGCGCAAGCATCACATTTCCTGTTTGAGTCACTTCTTCCACATAGTACAATCCAGACCTTTCAGTGCCACGCCCAATGATCATTCCTGTCCTGATATCTTGGAGGATACAGAAGGTTGGATGCATCAAGACGGTGCAATTTAACTCTTTTGTAACGTGACTAATGGATAACAGTTTATGTGACAAGGACGGAACATAAAGACAGTTTGAGAGCTTTAAGGTAGGGGGTATATCAATAGTCCCTCCTCCTTCAACAGGAACAACCCCTCCATTAGCGGTTTTAATGTGGTTGATTCTAGGTTTATTTTTTGAAGTTATATCAGACAAATCATAGGTCATGGTGTCAGTAGCACCACAATCAAATATCCATGATTCATTCGTTTTTATGCAATTTTGAGCTATATTAGCTTCTGGTACCAGAAAACCCCCTTTTAATTTTTTTATTCCTTTTACCACCAACGTTATCTATAGGAAAATAGGATATTTTATTTTTTTGTTTTTGTAACACTTTGCAAAAAACTTTAAGCTTAATCCTAGGTGTCATAAAAAAAGTTTTGTTTTTAGTTACCCTTTTAGTAAGGGTTTTAAAAGGACGAGTCACCGTTTTTGTTTTGTGAGATTTCTTTTGACAAACATCATTGATGGTCTTCCTTTCCCTTGTTTCTTCACACAGACACTTTTGATTATTTATCTCTAAAGAATTTGAAGGATAAAATCTAGGATTGCAAAAAACATTTGAGGTTAGTCCCTCAAACTTGTTACCTCCATCCAAAGCATCTTCTCCTCCAGTAACTTCGATCCCACTGAAGCCACTGTTATGTTGACGGTTGTCGCTGCCGCTGGTTTCAGTGATGCTGGTGGCGACCGTTGCTTTTCCGACGATCAGCTGCAATAACCCATTAAACAACACATACAACACAAGGCATCCGATCGGAAAAATTTTATTATCGGCAAATTTATTCTTGTGATACTGAGCAACAAAGCCGATAATAATAACCGCTCTGATCAACAATTTAACGTTACGTATTATAGTTTCCTCCATGTAGCCGCGGCTAGTCACAATCTCAGTGACGGTTTCGACAGGTAAGAACTTGATGGAGTTGTGATTTGGGATTTTTGTACGGATGGTTGTGGTGGTGGTGCCGCTAGTTGTCGTCATCTCTGATTTGGTTTGGTCTGTTTCTGATTGAGGAGTTTTTGGTTTTGTTTGTTTACGAAACAGTTTCTGTTTTCGGTTTTGGGATTGCATACCGGTAAATATGTTTGTTTTGGTTTGTATATTGTTGGTGTTGCTTTGGTTTGGCAAGTCGCTGTCGGAAGACATGGTGGCTTGCGGTAGATGAAGAGCTTTGTGAATCGATAAAGAATGTTCACCGCTGTTATACCATATTGTTGGTTGAATTAAGAGAATAATAGTATTTTGTTATTGATTGATTGTGAATATTGTTCTATTACAATAAGCAAGATATGCTGAATAAATAGAAAAATACAATATGCTAAAAAGGAAATAGCTAGCTGGAAATCCTCCCCTTGATTGTGTCTAACGGCTGTCCATAATCACAGCTGTGTGATTCTCCATAAAGAAGGAAAAGATGTAAAACTGATCCTTCATTTCTAACAGTTTGCTTTCCGGTCTATAAATTGTAGCTTGTTTTCTTTGTTATGTACTTCACTTCATTATCAGCTAATAAAAAGAACCAGCAGTTTTTTCCTTTGGTGTGAGTTTGTGTGTTCTTATTTCCATCATAAATTATTAAGAAAACAAATAACAAATACCAAATAGTATTTCAATTTCAAATAATATTACAAAAGAACAGGCACTCAATACAAAGCTAATAAAAAGAACCGCCGCCACAACCACCAGCTCCTCCATCTCCTCCACCACCACCATCTCCTCCATCTCCACTTCCAAAGCAATCACAATCTCCACCGCCCCCACCTCCACCTCCATGACGTTTCATTTTCTTACCAAACTTATTATTATTAGAGTCACCACATGCAAACATGACCATAGACAAAATAGACATCGACACAACAATCATGCACAACATGAACACCATATGCGAGCCTTCAAACGTAAGACTTGCTTCTTCTTCACTTCTGTCAACACTTATCAACCGAGCCATGGAGAAACCAACTCTTAATTGAATAGAGGGGAGGTGGTAGAGTATATATTGGCGTATAGTATGCTAATTGGTTTTGTTAGTTTACATATTTGATTGCAATTTATATGCATAGGAAATTTGACTTGTCATGAAGTCAATTTTAATGTGAAAGCTATCATTAGAGACTTGTATGCCATTAGGAAGGTATATAGAAACTTCATCACCTTTGCCTTAAATGGGACACGTTAGATTGAGTTCAGGTAATTCAACATCCATATTTAATGACATTTAAGTTTTTTGTTCAACGTGAGTTAAATGTGTGGAAGATATCATCGCACCTGCCTCTTGGTAGGCTCTAATCACTCACGCGTCCAGACTGTGTTGTCTGAATCGGGTCTATGCTGGTATGGTTAGGACTACGGCGTTCGCCCTAAAATCGTATTACCTCCACACGAGTTTTCTCGTTGGAGTAACAACTGGATAAAAACCGAGTCAACCCAAATTTAAACTTGCATCAACTAGTTGACCACAAGCTTTTATTTTTATTGCCTTGTGTACTCTAAGATTCGAACCTGTAACCAGGCCCTCCTCCCTTTATCGCATGACCAACTGGGCTATGCTAGAAGGTCTTAATGACATCTAAGTTATCATTAAGAAAACAATGAATTTGGATTATGAAAATTGCCGTTGTGTTATATAAGTTTGAAGATATTTATCCTCTTATGCAAGATTTCACTACAATCAATATAGGAAATAAGATAGAAAGATTTTTAACCTTTCAATAACATTACAACATTTCATATAAGTATCTTGTATAATACTTTTTCCCTATAACCATCGCTTGTATTCTGACATCTATAGAAATTTCATATTAATTGAATTCCAACCCAATGATATTGAACATTCAAAAATTATTATTTTTATTATTTAATATAAGAAGCATACAAGTGTATATCACATTTAAATATTTAATCAAACTAGATAGGAATCTCATGTATTACACAAATTGAATTTATATAATTTTATGTGTTTAGCGACAAAAATTAACATGTCGTAATAACATGTCTGTTGCACATGCTAGAAAAAATATATCGAAATCTCATAACACGTATATTGCCAAGATATATTTTGAAAAAAAAAAAGTTAATATAACAGTTGTATATTTTGAGACTTAAAGAGAAGTAGTTAACTTGAAAAAAAATATATTTATAGTTCACAATTAATTTTATATTTAATTTTTTCGTTAATGATATTGTAGAAATTAATAATTAAAAATAAGTTTTCAAAACTAAATTATGAGAGAGACGAAAAACAAGAAACATCATAGTCTCATGTGTTGAAAATTGACAAGTGTAACACATGGTTTTCTTTCATTATATGGTATAGATATAGATATACATATATATATAACGTACAATCAGATCTAGTAGGGATGGTCGCCAAGTCAAGATCAGCCTAAAAATAAACATTATCTAAACCTTTTTTCGAGCATCCTATCTCCTATACATTCATGTTGAAATGTTCACACATGCGTCATGTCAACAATTGCATAAGTTTCTTCACATCCTTTAAACACACTCATTTTCTTTTAAATATTACGTACGTAGACCTTTAAGCATATTTTTGTTTAAAAGATAAAATATTGTATATATATTAGCGGCTGTGAGAAAGAACAAACGAACACACAACATAGAACATACACTGATTCAATCACCATATGACTTATAACACCTAAGAGCATTCACATCCCTTCCATCAAACCTGTAGGTCCCTATCCTAGAGATCTTCGCAATGAACAAACAAACTAAACACGAATACAAGACGCGGAATATCTTGCACTCGTGGATATCACACAATGAACGAACGATTACTTTTAACGTTTAATCTTATTGAACGAATCACAGAATCATTACTATAAGACGTAAACCGAATCTTGTAATCTAGCTAGCTAACCAAGAGCATGAACTGATTATACATACAAATCGACTGCAACGCTCTGTCTCTCGAACTCTCTCATTCACACACAACCTAGCACAATGAAACTCTATCCCTCTAACCCTATAACCGTTGTTTCATATGTTTATATACATGCACATCCACAAGGCTTTTGGGCTGTACTTCTATTGGGTTTTACTATAACTAGCTTATTAGATATTCGCGAACTAACTAGGACAAGTTCTTCTAACTACACGGACAATAAATAATCTTCTGTCAATAATTCTGAGTGTTTGTTTAACTGTTTGAGCGTCTGTCACAAACCTGCACCAAGAAACTCCCCATTAACAGATGCTCTTTAAGATTATTTTCAAATCTCAAAGTATCTTCAATTGTCTTCCACTTGAAGTCTTTAATCTTCAACAGTCTGATCTTGAGATAGTCAAACTTTTGATCTTGAATCTTTAACAACTTTCTTGTGTTCAACATCTCTTAAGAAATTAAGTAACTCCCCCCGAGAATAAGCTTGGATTGTAAAAACTATAAAAGTCTTTTACTCCCCCTGAAACATAGAATATTTCTCTGTATATATTTCTCCCCCTGAGTTGCTAAGTCTTCTAAAATCAGCAACTGTTGTTGTAGATCTTTAGGTGATATTTTTTTTTTGGCCAGAAGTACTTCTGACCTCTTTTGTCTGCGCCGCGCAGACGTGGGCATATGTTTAGGGTCTGCAGATTGTTTATTTTTTGGAAGACATGCCCATGAAAAAGCTCTGCCCGTGCTCTTCTCCACGCAGACATTGTTCAACCTCTTCTAACATCTTCTTCGTTCATCTTCTTCGTTTTTTTTGTTAGACCCTTCTCTTCTCCTCCTCCCTCTTCCCTTCCCCCTCTCTCCGCCACCAGCTTCCTCCTCCCTCCCTCCTCGCCGCCGCCAACCTCCTCATCCCTCTCTCGCTCACCGCCGCCGCCAACCTCCTCGTCCTCCCTCCTTCTCTACTCACCGCCACCAACCTCATCCTCCCTCTCTCCCTCACTGCTGCCATCTTCCTCCTCCCTGCAGGTATGTTGTTTTTTTTAATCTTTTTCCTTGTTCTTGTTGTTTTGTATCTTTTTACCAAGATTTCTGCTGTGATGTTACAATATCGTACTTTTTTATTTTTCCTTGTGTATATGATTCATCAGTGTGGGTTTTATTGCTTTGGTGGGGTGGTTATGATTTGGTTACGGTAAAGGGTAGGGTGGTTTGGATTTGATTATTTTGAAATAAAGCATAACTTTAGATGTTAAAAGACTTGAGTTTATGGTGGGTTGTGGTAGGGTATTGTTATGCTGGGTTGTGGCTGGTTGTGGTTTTAGATTACCCTCCAGACGTTAACAAACAATCAGTCTTCTTCTTGCAGACTGCAGACCTTTGATCCACCTCTTCTCCTGCAGATGTCTGCAGATGTGGTCTGTAGATAGCAGACTTTTTACCTCTTCAAAAACAAACAATACCTTAGTGTTTTGTCGTCTTCTTGTCGCTGTTTCCTCAGAAATTTTCTTGAATCACCATGAATTTGTCTAAAAGGAGGTTTAGACCTCATCGCATCCATCATTATCATCAAAATAATACCTGTCACACTCAACCACATGTAAGTAAACCATCGTAACAAATATAAACTTACAAGACATAAATCACTTGTGATGAATATTGCATTGGGGTGCTGCTAAAAGAATATTGAAATATGTTGCTGGTACAGTCAAGTTTGGTCTATGGTACAAAAGAGGGACAAAGGTACAACTGACTGGTTATACTGATAGTGATTGGGCAAGTTGTGTGAATGATCGAAAAAGCATTTCGACTAATGTTTTTACATTAGGAAGTAGGTCAATAACATGGAGCTCTAAGAAATAGCAGGCAGTAGTATTATCTAGTACAGAAGCAGAATATGTGGCTACTTATGCTGCAACATGTCAAGGGGCCTGGATCAGAAGGATTTTAGAGGAGCTTGGATTGGAACAAAACAGTGCTACACCTCTTTACTGTGATAACAAGTCAGCAATTAATCTAAGCAAGAGTCCAGTTATGCATAGTCGTTCAAAGCATATTGAGTTAAAGTATCACTTTATAAGGGATATGGTTGCACAATAACAGGTAGTATTGGAATTTTGTACTACACATGAGCAGCTGGCTGACTTGCTTACAAAGGCTCTTGGTCGTGAAAGGTTTGTGAATCTCAGGCATAGGTTGGGTGTTGTAGAGTTTGAATCAAGGGGAGGTGTTGAAGAATGATTCAAACTTAGTTGGCTGCATGCACGTGCATGAGAGAGAGCTGGTTCTACGTGGAAGTTGCTAGTTTTCTGGTTGATCTTTTCAAAGTTATTTGAGTAAAGTTGTTAGTCTTTGGTTGTTAGTAAGTCCTAGTTTTCAAGATAGCCGTTTGTATTGTCGGTTGAATTAAGAGAATAATAGTATTTTGTTATTGATTGATTGTGAATGTTGTTCTATTACAATAAGCAAGATATGCTGAATAAATAGAAAAATACAATATGCTAAAAAGGAAATAGCTAGCTGGAAATCCTCCCCTTGATTGTGTCTAACGGTTGTCCATAATCACAGCTGTGTGATTCTCCATAAAGAAGGAAAAGATGTAAAACTGATCCTTCATTTCTAACACTCCCCCTCAAGTTGAGTAGTGGGATTTCCGATGCTCAACTTGTGTAGACACTTATTGTAGAGTTTCCCGTTAACAGATTTCGTTAAAATGTCTGCTAGTTGGTCTTCTGATCGGACGAACCGGAGTTCTATAGTTCCATTTTCTAGTTTCTCTTTAATAAAATGCCTATCAACTTCCACGTGTTTAGTACGGTCATGTTGAACAGGGTTCTCAGAAATTTGTATAGCTGCTTTGTTGTCGCATAAGATTTTGCTTGACTCGGTTTAAGAGAACCCAATTTCAGTTAGAAGTTTGCGTATCCATAGAACCTCTGCTAGCCCTCTTGCAATACCTCTGAATTCTGCTTCAGCGCTTGATAAAGCTACAACCTTTTGTTTCTTGCTTCTCCAAGTGACTAAGTTCCCTCCAACTAAGGTGAAGTAGCCTGATGTCGATCTCCGGTCTTGTTTATCTCCTGCCCAGTCGGCGTCTGTATAGGCTTGGATTTTTAAATGCCTATTCGGTCGAAAGAGAATTCCATGACTAGCAGTCCCTTTAAGATACCTTATAACTCTCCATACAGCCTCCATGTGGTTAGCTTGAGGTTGGTGCATGAATTTACTAACTACTCCTACTGCATATGCGATGTCAGGACGAGTGTGTGAGAGATATATAAGTTTTCCCACTAGGCGTTGATACTTTTCTTTATCTGCCAGTTTTGCTCCTTCTTCCATATAGAGTTTTTGATTTGTCATCATTGGTGTATCAGCTGGCTTGCAGTCAATCATTCCAGTTTCGGCAAGAAGATCAAGGATGTACTTCTTTTGACATATAAAAATCCCTTGCTTGGATCTTAGGACTTCAATTCCGAGGAAGTACTCCAGTCTTCCTAAATCTTTCATTTCAAACTCCTTGAACAGATTTGTTCTTAACTTTTCCATTTCTTCTTCATCGTTTCTTGTAATGATCATATCATCAACATATATAATTAAACAAGTTACAAGTTTACCTTTTCGTTTGAGAAATAACGTATGATCCGAGTTGCTTTGTTTGAAGCCGTATTTCTTCATAGCTAAGGTAAATCTGCCAAACCATGCTCGAGGAGATTGCTTAAGTCCGTAGAGGGTCCTTTTTAACCGGCATACTTCCTATTTTTTGAAGTTACCTGTGAATCCGGGAGGAGCCTCCATATATACTTCTTCTTCCAACTCTCCATGAAGGAAGGCATTCTTAACATCAAATTGATGAAGAGGCCATCCTTCATTTGCAGCAATGGAGAAAAGCACACGAATAGTATCGATTTTGGCTACTGGAGAGAATGTCTCGGAATAATCAACCCCGTATGTTTGGTGTACCCTTTAGCTACGAGCCTGGCTTTATACCTCTTAATGGAACCATCTGGTTTGTGTTTAACAGTGAAGACCCACCGACAACCGACTGGTTTTTTTCCTGTGGGGAGAATACATTTTTCCTAAGTCTTGTTTTTCATAAGTGCCTCCATTTCTGTTTCCATAGCTTCTTTCCATTCTTTGGATTTCAAGGCTTGCTCTACTGAGATTGGAAGTTGTTCATTATATAGGGCAGCAGTGAAGGCTTTAGCTTCTTCAGACATATTCCTGTAAGCCAGGTTCGCCATGGGATACCTAGCTGATCTTGTCTCCTTTTCTGGAGAGTATCGTCTTGGGTGTACTCCTCTATTGGCCCCCGGGGGTAACACGTACTTTTCAGCAGTTTTGTTTTGTATTGATTCATCCTGTACTCTCTGTTCTTCCTGCATAACCTGTTCTCTTGCTATTTCATTATAATTAGACATATTATTAGAAAAAACATTGTTACCAGTTATATTAGGGGAGTCTTGAGATTCAACACTTTCAGTTTCAGTTTCCTCATGTGTTTCATGTGTATGTGGGCGACCATCATTTTCAGTTTCCTCGTGTGTTTCACATGTAGGACTAGGAGAATCTTGGTCAGTACCACTAACGGCCGGTTTGAATTGTGAGGAAGTAAGTGAGTCACCTTGGGTATTATGATGAACTTCACTTTCAGATGCGGTAGACACAGGGACCCATTTCAGCCAATCCAGTGGATCAATGTGCTCCTTCTCCCCCTGACCACTTTGTTGGCAGGTATAGAAATACTCGGTTTCAAGGAAATCACAGTCAAGGGTAGTGTACATATGTCGACTTTTCGGGCTATAACATCGATACCCTTTTTGGTCAATTCCATAACCTACGAAAACACATTTTTCTGCACATGGTCCTAGTTTACCTCGAGCATGTTTAGGTATATGAGGATAAACAGTGCATCCAAACACACGTGGTTGAAGAGTGAGAGGAGGAGGAATTTTGGCAAACTCGGATAGGGCTTGGATAGGGGTTTTTAGATTGAGTGCTTTGGTAGGAAGCCGATTGATTAAATATGTAGCAGTAGCAATAGCTTCTGGCCAGAAAGATGTGGGAACACGGGACTCAATTAAGAAGGCCCGAGTTATTTCTAGGAGAATACGATTTTTTCGTTCAATGGTGCCATTTTGTTCAGGGGTGTAGGGGCAAGTTTTTTGATGAATTATCCCTTTGTTTTGACAGAATTGCTTCATAGATTCGTTTACAAATTTGCCTCCATTGTCGGATCTAAGGATTTGAATATTGGTTTTAAACTGAGTTTGTATCATGTTATAAAAAAATTGTGAATTTGTCAAAGACCTCCGATTTATGTTTCAAAAAATAAACCCATGTCATCCGAGTGCAATCATCAATAAACAAAACAAAAAACCGAAAGTTTTGCCCCCCATTAACCTCTGCGGGACCCCACACATCAGAATGGATTAGATAAAAAAGGAGCTTCAACCCGAGTATTATTTAAATTATACGTTTGCCTATGGCTCTTAGCCAAAACACAAGTTTCACAATCCAAAGTTTTATTAGACGGAAAAAGTTTTGGAAATAAAAGATGAAGATATCCGATAGATGGGTGTCCTAATCTCCTATGCCAAAGCCAAGCCTCTCTATTTGTAGTCCCATGCGCAAGCATCACATTTCCTGTTTGAGTCACTTCTTCCACATAGTACAATCCAGACCTTTCAGTGCCACGCCCAATGATCATTCCTGTCCTGATATCTTGGAGGATACAGAAGGTTGGATGCATCAAGACGGTGCAATTTAACTCTTTTGTAACGTGACTAATGGATAACAGTTTATGTGACAAGGACGGAACATAAAGACAGTTTGAGAGCTTTAAGGTAGGGGGTATATCAATAGTCCCTCCTCCTTCAACAGGAACAACCCCTCCATTAGCGGTTTTAATGTGTTTGATTCTAGGTTTATTTTTTGAAGTTATATCAGACAAATCATAGGTCATGGTGTCAGTAGCACCACAATCAAATATCCATGATTCATTCGTTTTTATGCAATTTTGAGCTATATTAGCTTCTGGTACCAGAAAACCCCCTTTTAATTTTTTTATTCCTTTTACCACCAACGTTATCTATAGGAAAATAGGATATTTTATTTTTTTGTTTTTGTAACACTTTGCAAAAAACTTTAAGCTTAATCCTAGGTGTCATAAAAAAAGTTTTGTTTTTAGTTACCCTTTTAGTAAGGGTTTTAAAAGGACGAGTCACCGTTTTTGTTTTGTGAGATTTCTTTTGACAAACATCATTGATGGTCTTCCTTTCCCTTGTTTCTTCACACAGACACTTTTGATTATTTATCTCTAAAGAATTTGAAGGATAAAATCTAGGATTGCAAAAAACATTTGAGGTTAGTCCCTCAAACTTGTTACCTCCATCCAAAGCATCTTCTCCTCCAGTAACTTCGATCCCACTGAAGCCACTGTTATGTTGACGGTTGTCGCCGCCGCTGGTTTCAGTGATGCTGGTGGCGACCGTTGCTTTTCCGACGATCAGCTGCAATAACCCATTAAACAACACATACAACACAAGGCATCCGATCGGAAAAATTTTATTATCGGCAAATTTATTCTTGTGATACTGAGCAACAAAGCCGATAATAATAACCGCTCTGATCAACAATTTAACGTTACGTATTATAGTTTCCTCCATGTAGCCGCGGCTAGTCACAATCTCAGTGACGGTTTCGACAGGTAAGAACTTGATGGAGTTGTGATTTGGGATTTTTGTACGGATGGTTGTGGTGGTGGTGCCGCTAGTTGTCGTCATCTCTGATTTGGTTTGGTCTGTTTCTGATTGAGGAGTTTTTGGTTTTGTTTGTTTACGAAACAGTTTCTGTTTTCGGTTTTGGGATTGCATACCGGTAAATATGTTTGTTTTGGTTTGTATATTGTTGGTGTTGCTTTGGTTTGGCAAGTCGCCGTCGGAAGACATGGTGGCTTGCGGTAGATGAAGAGCTTTGTGAATCGATAAAGAATGTTCACCGCTGTTATACCATATTGTCGGTTGAATTAAGAGAATAATAGTATTTTGTTATTGATTGATTGTGAATATTGTTCTATTACAATAAGCAAGATATGCTGAATAAATAGAAAAATACAATATGCTAAAAAGGAAATAGCTAGCTGGAAATCCTCCCCTTGATTGTGTCTAACGGCTGTCCATAATCACAGCTGTGTGATTCTCCATAAAGAAGGAAAAGATGTAAAACTGATCCTTCATTTCTAACAGTTTGCTTTCCGGTCTATAAATTGTAGCTTGTTTTCTTTGTTATGTACTTCACTTCATTATCAGCTAATAAAAAGAACCAGCAGTTTTTTCCTTTGGTGTGAGTTTGTGTGTTCTTATTTCCATCATAAATTATTAAGAAAACAAATAACAAATACCAAATAGTATTTCAATTTCAAATAATATTACAAAACAACAGGCACTCAATACAAAGCTAATAAAAAGAACCGCCGCCACAACCACCAGCTCCTCCATCTCCTCCACCACCACCATCTCCTCCATCTCCACTTCCAAAGCAATCACAATCTCCACCGCCCCCACCTCCACCTCCATGACGTTTCATTTTCTTACCAAACTTATTATTATTAGAGTCACCACATGCAAACATGACCATAGACAAAATAGACATCGACACAACAATCATGCACAACATGAACACCATATGCGAGCCTTCAAACGTAAGACTTGCTTCTTCTTCACTTCTGTCAACACTTATCAACCGAGCCATGGAGAAACCAACTCTTAATTGAATAGAGGGGAGGTGGTAGAGTATATATTGGCGTATAGTATGCTAATTGGTTTTGTTAGTTTACATATTTGATTGCAATTTATATGCATAGGAAATTTGACTTGTCATGAAGTCAATTTTAATGTGAAAGCTATCATTAGAGACTTGTATGCCATTAGGAAGGTATATAGAAACTTCATCACCTTTGCCTTAAATGGGACACGTTAGATTGAGTTCAGGTAATTCAACATCCATATTTAATACCATTTAAGTTTTTTGTTCAACGTGAGTTAAATGTGTGGAAGATATCATCGCACCTGCCTCTTGGTAGGCTCTAATCACTCACGCGTCCAGACTGTGTTGTCTGAATCGGGTCTATGCTGGTATGGTTAGGACTACGGCGTTCGCCCTAAAATCGTATTACCTCCACACGAGTTTTCTCGTTGGAGTAACAACTGGATAAAAACCGAGTCAACCCAAATTTAAACTTGCATCAACTAGTTGACCACAAGCTTTTATTTTTATTGCCTTGTGTACTCTAGGATTCGAACCTGTAACCAGGCCCTCCTCCCTTTATCGCATGACCAACTGGGCTATGCTAGAAGGTCTTAATGACATCTAAGTTATCATTAAGAAAACAATGAATTTGGATTATGAAAATTGCCGTAGTGTTATATAAGTTTGAAGATATTTATCCTCTTATGCAAGATTTCACTACAATCAATATAGGAAATAAGATAGAAAGATTTTTAACCTTTCAATAACATTACAACATTTCATATAAGTATCTTGTATAATACTTTTTCCCTATAACCATCGCTTGTATTCTGACATCTATAGAAATTTCATATTAATTGAATTCCAACCCAATGATATTGAACATTCAAAAATTATTATTTTTATTATTTAATATAAGAAGCATACAAGTGTATATCACATTTAAATATTTAATCAAACTAGATAGGAATCTCATGTATTACACAAATTGAATTTATATAATTTTATGTGTTTAGCGAAAAAAATTAACATGTCGTAATAACATGTCTGTTGCACATGCTAGAAAAAATATATCGAAATCTCATAACACGTATATTGCCAAGATATATTTTGAAAAAAAAAAGAGTTAATATAACAGTTGTATATTTTGAGACTTAAAGAGAAGTAGTTAACTTGAAAAAAAATATATTTATAGTTCACAATTAATTTTATATTTAATTTTTTCGTTAATGATATTGTAGAAATTAATAATTAAAAATAAGTTTTCAAAACTAAATTATGAGAGAGACGAAAAACAAGAAACATCATAGTCTCATGTGTTGAAAATTGACAAGTGTAACACATGGTTTTCTTTCATTATATGGTATAGATATAGATATACATATATATATAACGTACAATCAGATCTAGTAGGGATGGTCGCCAAGTCAAGATCAGCCTAAAAATAAACATTATCTAAACCTTTTTTCGAGCATCCTATCTCCTATACATTCATGTTGAAATGTTCACACATGCGTCATGTCAACAATTGCATAAGTTTCTTCACATCCTTTAAACACACTCATTTTCTTTTAAATATTACGTACGTAGACCTTTAAGCATATTTTTGTTTAAAAGATAAAATATTGTATATATATTAGCGGCTGTGAGAAAGAACAAACGAACACACAACATAGAACATACACTGATTCAATCACCATATGACTTATAACACCTAAGAGCATTCACATCCCTTCCATCAAACCTGTAGGTCCCTATCCTAGAGATCTTCGCAATGAACAAACAAACTAAACATGAATACAAGACGCGGAATATCTTGCACTCGTGGATATCACACAATGAACGAACGATTACTTTTAACGTTTAATCTTATTGAACGAATCACAGAATCATTACTATAAGACGTAAACCGAATCTTGTAATCTAGCTAGCTAACCAAGAGCATGAACTGATTATACATACAAATCGACTGCAACGCTCTGTCTCTCGAACTCTCTCATTCACACACAACCTAGCACAATGAAACTCTATCCCTCTAACCCTATAACCGTTGTTTCATATGTTTATATACATGCACATCCACAAGGCTTTTGGGCTGTACTTCTATTGGGTTTTACTATAACTAGCTTATTAGATATTCGCGAACTAACTAGGACAAGTTCTTCTAACTACACGGACAATAAATAATCTTCTGTCAATAATTCTGAGTGTTTGTTTAACTGTTTGAGCGTCTGTCACAAACCTGCACCAAGAAACTCCCCATTAACAGATGCTCTTTAAGATTATTTTCAAATCTCAAAGTATCTTCAATTGTCTTCCACTTGAAGTCTTTAATCTTCAACAGTCTGATCTTGAGATAGTCAAACTTTTGATCTTGAATCTTTAACAACTTTCTTGTGTTCAACATCTCTTAAGAAATTAAGTAACTCCCCCCGAGAATAAGCTTGGATTGTAAAAACTATAAAAGTCTTTTACTCCCCCTGAAACATAGAATATTTCTCTGTATATATTTCTCCCCCTGAGTTGCTAAGTCTTCTAAAATCAGCAACTGTTGTTGTAGATCTTTAGGTGATATTTTTTTTTTGGCCAGAAGTACTTCTGACCTCTTTTGTCTGCGCCGCGCAGACGTGGGCATATGTTTAGGGTCTGCAGATTGTTTATTTTTTGGAAGACATGCCCATGAAAAAGCTCTGCCCGTGCTCTTCTCCACGCAGACATTGTTCAACCTCTTCTAACATCTTCTTCGTTCATCTTCTTCGTTTTTTTTTGTTAGACCCTTCTCTTCTCCTCCTCCCTCTTCCCTTCCCCTCTCTCCGCCACCAGCTTCCTCCTCCCTCCCTCCTCGCCGCCGCCAACCTCCTCATCCCTCTCTCGCTCACCGCCGCCGCCAACCTCCTCGTCCTCCCTCCTTCTCTACTCACCGCCACCAACCTCATCCTCCCTCTCTCCCTCACTGCTGCCATCTTCCTCCTCCCTGCAGGTATGTTGTTTTTTTTTTTAATCTTTTTCCTTGTTCTTGTTGTTTTGTATCTTTTTACCAAGATTTCTGCTGTGATGTTACAATATCGTACTTTTTTATTTTTCCTTGTGTATATGATTCATCAGTGTGGGTTTTATTGCTTTGGTGGGGTGGTTATGATTTGGTTACGGTAAAGGGTAGGGTGGTTTGGATTTGATTATTTTGAAATAAAGCATAACTTTAGATGTTAAAAGACTTGAGTTTATGGTGGGTTGGGGTAGGGTATTGTTATGCTGGGTTGTGGCTGGTTGTGGTTTTAGATTACCCTCCAGACGTTAACAAACAATCAGTCTTCTTCTTGCAGACTGCAGACCTTTGATCCACCTCTTCTCCTGCAGATGTCTGCAGATGTGGTCTGTAGATAGCAGACTTTTTACCTCTTCAAAAACAAACAATACCTTAGTGTGTTGTCGTCTTCTTGTCGCTGTTTCTTCAGAAATTTTCTTGAATCACCATGAATTTGTCTAAAAGGAGGTTTAGACCTCATCGCATCCATCATTATCATCAAAATAATACCTGTCACACTCAACCACATGTAAGTAAACCATCGTAACAAATATAAACTTACAAGACATAAATCACTTGTGATGAAAATTTTTTTACGGTTAAAATATTGAGCTTTCAAAGGATATGCTGTTTTGCAAAATTTTCTAAGTGTTTTAGAAAAAAAAAACTTTCAAAATTCTCTAAACAGTCAGATCCACCTCAGAACAACCATTTCTCCTGTGTTAAATCCTGAAGCAAAATAAAAATCTTTTTGGATTCTTGATTTTTTGACAAGTAAAATAAATGAACGTAAAGATAAATAAAGTAAACTATGTACAAACATAACAACACTCTATTTTTGTTTAGCAAACACTGATTAAAAGGATCATATCAGCTAAATAGAAATGTCACACTAGGATAATGTTCTTAATAACTTCTTAATGTGTAAGATGGCATTCCAAGACGAATACCAGTATCGTTTATCCGCAGAAAGAACATAACACTTAACGATTCCAAATCCATATAAGCATAAGTGTATTAAACTGAATAATCTATTTCACCCACGACATGACATACCCCCGTGATTAAGTCATGCACAAACGTTCATCGTAACAGGCGAGTAAGTTGGCATTATCCGTATTGTTTACAAGGTAAGAGACACGTAGGTGAAGAAGTCTGCATATATCTAGATGCAACAAAGTGACTAAAAGTGTACTTAACCACGTTTAGAACAAATACCATTTTATGCGGTACGAATTCTTAGCTTTTGACATTTTTTATGCATAGCCATTTAGCTTATGAAGGTTTTGGAATTTATCATATGCTCTTTTAAGACGTTCTGACAAATTCTAGGTCAGTATGTATCTAGATGCTGCAGAAGACAAGTCTCATCATCCCCTGATAAATTTAACAATTTAATGACCTGAAATCTCATATTTTTTACAAGCTATCAACGCAAGATTTAAGATTTTAAAATCATATGCTGATGACGTGTATCACACAAAATCAACAACCATTTTCAATTTCTTTTTCAATTAACAGGCCAGATTCGTGTGTCAATTGCCTACCAGTACATCATATAATGAAGATGCAGTCACACACATAGCATTAATTTTTCTACTCAATTTTATTATAATTTTTCTACTCAATTTTATTAAGTTTAACAAATTTTGTGATACCTTGCAACTTCAGGTTAACAATTTAAATAAACTCTAGTTAACTTGCATGTGCATACATAGCTAAACACTTGACTATGGTTAAGAAGGTCTTTCTTGTTGTAGGGTAATAACGTATGTTATATCATAACAACGTATCTTACAGTATAATAATAAGGAAAGTTATTATCAAAATACACACACGAGTCCTGTACCCCGAACGTTGGTGGTATGTCAAACATACATTGTCATATGTTTAATTGGATGATAGTGGATGTGAATTAACATGCTTATGTGAATTCTTGCTTAATTGATAACCGTTGCGTTAATCTTGAAAATTATGTGCACTTTGTGACCAGTATGTAATTAATATGTTACAGGATTATTAAAACTATAGTTTTTATGTAATTTCGTGGGAATAATATTATTTGACGTATTCCCAAGGCTAAGTTTTATTAACGGGTTCGTTTAATAAGAAAAGGCCCCACAAGCCCATAGTTTTGGCCCAAGGCCCAACATATCCACCTCTAGCTTATACCGTCTTCATAAAAAAAAGGTAAGGGAACCCTAATCCCCATTTACAGTCATGAACGCCCACCACCTACCCTCTCTCAATTTCAATCAACAATCAAGCTTTCTTGTGTGAATCCAGGTTGTGTGGGGTGAAACCTTCAAACCTCAGGATTGCTTGGATAGGAAGGTATGATTATATCTTAAATATGTATGTATATGGATTCATGGATGATATTCATATCAAGGTTTATGGGAATTGATTGATGTTATCTTAACTAGGGTTTTGAATGTGTAAAATATTCATACAAATATGATTATATGTGGTGGCTACATGATGTATGCGAGTTCTATGTGATTAGGGTTTGTAGTTGACTTGTTTTGTAAGGTTTTGATTTTGGACAGAATTGTTGTTGTGACTTGTAGAGCTCATACCTCGATCATAAGTTGCTTAATTTGATATTGTTTGTGATGTTAGGTTTTCAAAAAGGCCAAGTTTGTATGTTTTTAACATATTTTGGTATTTATTTGTGATTTTATAAGAATAGATGTCAAACCTGATTTTCGGATGTAAAAATTGGGTCAAGTTTAAAAGGCCATCACTTGAGTTTTACAAGTCCGTTTACCACGAAATTAGGACAGTAGCTACATGCATGAGATTCCAAGCTTTTCCTAGTGGATTCATCTCGTTTGGATGAATCTATGATTATCAATGATTTTGTTTGTAAACTGCTGTCAACAACTCGTTTTTATGGAAGAGCTGTACTAAATGATTTTTCATAAAATCTCAGCGTGTTTTTCCCATGAAATAAAAATAGTGGAGTAACAAGTAAATTCCTGGGGAGTTCTTGTAAAAGTTTGGGAGCTTAACAAACCGGTTTGATATTTTATAAAAATTGGTTTTGATAACCTAAAATCTATCTAGAAAACGCAGGTTTGAGAAACATTGATTATGTGATGATTTGAATGTGTTATTGAGTTATAAGTTGCGAAATTGGATATGTGAACTTGTGTATATGATATATATGTTATGTGATGTAGTTGACATGATAGGTTAATTGTATGTAATGTGCAATATGTACTTGTTATGTTGAAAAGTCTTAACATGTTACACTATGAATTAATCACCAACGGTTTAACGGGTCATATATTGTTTACTTGTGTCGAGTCCAATTTAATGAGATGTCACCTAGGTCATTGTAGATTACAATGGGTTAGGATAAGTGTTTTGGTCAAAAATTACTTAATAAAAATAATCTTGTTTTCCAAATCAGAAAATGTGAGGTAGAGTGCAAAGGAAAATATGTTAGTAATCTAGTTTTATTCCAAAAATGGAGTGTTAAGATGTTAAAAAAATAAATATATGACAACTATGCTCAGGATGGCAAAGGTAAATTTGATGATGGACAGTTATATCCTGAGGATGTAATTGTAGGGTAGAATTGAGAAACAAGTAAAATAGGTATGAGTACACAAAGATCAACACTCGATATATGAGGAAAACCCTTGATCAGTTGTTGATCGTGATGTGAGACCGAAAGGTCCACATCTTTGTAATCTAATTCGTTTGTTATGTGTGTTTTTAGTTGTAGTTCGTCCGGGAATTAGCTATGATAAGGAGAATGATGAAGAAGACGGAAAATATGCTAAAACGATGAAATTACGAGTCTTAAGAAAGAAAATACGAGTCGGAACGGAAGACGGGGCGCAAAACCGAAGAAAACGTCAAAGAAATTATAATTCTGATTTTCCAGCCCTGTCGCGGACCGCTTGGGAATTAATAATTCCATCGCGGTCCGCGCGAGTCCTTCTAAACAGCTGTTATAACTAAAGCTGTCGCGGATCGCTTGAGAATTATTAATCCTGGCGCGGTCCGCGACAGAGCTGAATGCGATTCTGAGCTGTTTCCTTTCCAGCTTGTTTTGCACTTGGAAAATTTGATTAAAATCAACTCGAAGCTACTGAAGAACGACGCCAAACCTTCGGGTTTTCACCAAAACACCTCAAAATCATCTCCAATCTCTTCCAAGTTGCTCCAAGGATCATTCTAGGTGCTATGGAGTCAAGAAACAACTCGTTTGCAGCGTTTGAAGCCGCTATGCGTGGCTAAATCTCCTCGTGGTAGCTTCTTCCACGGTGAATATTTCGTATGTTTTGTATCTTGTTATCGCATTTTTACGAAAACTAGCTCATTGACTACTTGTGTGTATTAATTAAACCTTGTTTGCATGAATCAAAGTATCTTATAATTACGGTCTTTCGTATTCGACACCGTAAGGAAGTTGGTGAATGTTTGCGTAGGGATAACTAGGTTGACTAGCCCATATAAAAGCGTTCCCTAGTTGTTATATTAATACTAAAAATCCAGGGCTTCATGACAGGAAGTGTTTAGTTAACAATCGTAACCTGTGAGCAAAACATAGAAATAGGATCCCGGGAGGAAGCTACCCATTCGTTTAATATTGTTAAAATCTGAATTTTCATTAGTTGTTAGTTAAAATCTCAAACCAATCTCAAAACCGGAATTTAAGTTTATTGTCAAAAAAATCTAAAAACTATAAAAATTGTGACATAGAATCTAGCATATTCGCTTTCAAGCCGACCACCCATTCTTCGTAGGATCTACATCCTTGCCTCCCTAGCTACATTAGTTTGTAGGTTTAGAAGTACTAAATATAAATTCTTTTGATAAAGGTGATACGACAAGCCTTATGTCAAAATGGCGCCGTTGCCGGGGAATAGGTGCGCTTAGTTTGAATTTAGAGAATTGTGTTAGATTTGCCTTAGTTTTTAGAATTTAGTTTTTGTGTAGTTTTTAGTATTTTTGTTTTGTAGAATTATTTAGATTTTGAAAAAAAAAATTGGAAAATTATAAAAAGATTTTATTTTTGTATATTCAATGTTAAAATTTTGTCTAGGTTGGTAATTGTGAGTTTGTTGTTTGATTTGTGTTATTAGATTAATTGTCTTATTAAAATGGGAAAAATACAAAAATAATTTTATTTTAAAAAAAAATTATAAAAAACCGGATTTCTGAAAAAATTAAAAAATATAAAAACTTTCTGTTTTAAAAAAAATTAATTTTTATTTTTCTGAATATTTTCTGAATTTTAATTATTTTTCTGAATTTTTAATTATTTTTATTAATTTTTCTGAATTTTTATTAATTTTAGTATTTTAGGTGAGATATTTAATTTTTATGATTATTAGAGATAAAACCAAGAAAAATCCAAAAATATTGTTGTTTAATTTAAATTTTTGTATTATGCAGATTTACGCCTACTTTTGTTGTTTGTGTTTTGTAGGTGCTTTCACAGGTGCATGCATCACACAAGGCGTTCGGGACATTATTCACCTTTAGCTTTTGACCCCGAAATAGAAAAAACCGCTAGGAATAACCGAATCTTACAAAGGGCGCGTACAGTCTCTTTACCGCCCTCACCCGTGGACACCATGGGAAGTCCTGGTGTCCACCCTAGCTCACAACTTAACCCAACAGTCACACATTCAACCAGAGTCACATCATCCACCACCATGTCTACTATACCTATACCGCCCAATTTTGATGATTTTCGACCTCAACAAGGTCAAGCATCATCTCAAAACCAGTCTACCACTCAACTTCCACCCATATCACAAACATCACCATATGTGCGAGTGTTACCCGATGATCCTACTCCCACAACACTACCAGTTTTCCCCCAAAACACAGAACCATCCATTCCACAGCCTAAGCCTACCACTAGTGTTACCAACAGGTTTGAAGAAGGCTACTTCACTTCTGTAGAGGATGGATCGAACGCAGAAGATTTCGATCAAGAGGGATATGAGTTAGTGGGCGCACGGATGCAGCATCACAGACTGAACACTCAGCATCTTCCAGTGAACCCATTGTATCAGCAGGTTCCACCCATACAGCAGCATGAGATAGTTCGGCCTATCCGCCCAAGACATGCCCCAGTTCAGATGTATCCGGGAGGCATTCCTAGGCGACTTGACCGAGGTCCCATCCGCGGGATTGAAAGTCATTACAGGCCGGCTATTATCACCAACCCCTCGGCTGTTGTGATCCCACAACGCCATGGTCGGTCATTCGAGGTTCGCTCGCAGGCAATTCAGAGTTTGCCTAAATTTCATGGTTTAGCGACCGAGGAACCTTACATGCACATTGGAGCCTATGTTGCTAGATGCAACACTGTAGGTGGACAGGGGTTCACAACTGATGAAATCATGCTAGTACTATTTCAGTTTACTTTGGAAGATAAAGCTTTAGCATGGTTTCAATCATTACCTCCAGCTTCTATTCGCTCATGGCGAGAGATGCAACAACAGTCTTTAGATGAGTATCACACCTCGCAAAGAACGAATGAAGCAAGGAGGAACATTAGAGGATTCACTCAACAACCAGGGGAGTATTTTCATGAGGCCTTTAGTCGTTTTAAAATGCTTATTCTTAATTGTCCTCATCATGATATTCAACTGTGGAAACTAATTATTTCTTTTTATGATGGTTTGAGCAGTGAAGATCAGTTTGCCTTAGAGTCTATCTCTAATGGCACATTCACCTCTAATGATGAGGAGGTTGATTGGGAGTACTTGGAAAGGCGCGCAACGATCTCTAAACGGAAAGCACAATCACAAAGGAGATCAAGGCAAGCGACTGTTAAGGCAGTCGACGATGTTGACACAGGTGACAAGGAAAAGATCACCAAACTTGAGCAGCAGTTGGCGCTGCTAGGAACGGGAGGTCCACAAGTGTGTGGCCATTGTGGAGAGCTAGGACACATTGCTGACTCGTGTCCTAGCATTGTAGGTAAACCCGAGGAGGTTAATAAAATCCAGGGTGGATTTAGGAATTGGTCCAATTTTAACTCTAATACATACCACCCCGGATGGAGAAACCATCCTAACTTAAGCTATGGTAACTCCAACAATCAAAGGAACCCTAACTTTCAGGGTAATAGACCAAGTGGTAACCAACAATCATTTCCAACACGCAATCAATATAATCAAAACAATTATCATGGTGGAAATAATGGTGGTTACCAAAAGAGTTACCAAAACACGGGTCCATCGAACCAAAATGATAATGAAATGATGGATGTGTTAAAACAAATCCAACAAGACTTACAATCTGTAAAACATAGACTTGATATTAATGAAAAATCTACTCAGTCTTTGAATGTGCAGATGGGTCAAGTTGCGGGTAATTTGTCCGAATGGAAGAAAACCGAGGGTACGCTTCCTAGTGACACCAAGGTGAACCCCGCGCATCAAGCATCAAGTTCTACTTCCAAGAATGCGCGGATTAACTCGGTAACTTTGGCACCTAGTCTTGAGGATTGTGGTAAAGATGAACGGGATTTACTTTCACAACTAAAAAATAAAAATCTTAAGAAAATATTTTGTGAAAGATTTATGAATGAAAAAATTGAAGGTAATGATGATTCAGAAAATCCTACACTTAAAGAAACATTACCTAAAGTTGTGAAAGATAACCCCGTTCAAAGAAAGAATGAGGATGAGAACGGGTCGAGCAAGCCTTTCAAAATATGGCCTTTATCAAAACTTGCTCGAGTCGTGTTGTTGGGTAAATGTCCACCCAAGCTCCAAGATCCGGGCATGCCTTCGATTTCTATTGAACTTGAGGGTTTTGACATTAAGGAGGCATTACTAGATCATGGAGCTTGTTTTAGCATCCTTCCCGGTCGCTTATACGACCAATACGATTTTGGGCCTCTAAAAGAAACAAATATAAAAGTCGTATTGGCGAATGGAAAAGCTTCACAACCGAGGGGGATGTTAGTGGACATGATTGTTAAAATCAAAGGATCCATGTACCCAATTGACTTCTTAGTCATAGATAATGAGCCCGACCCACCGGACACACCACCTTTGATTATTTTGGGTAGACCGTTTTTGGCGACCGCACAAGCAAATATTAATTGTGTAGAAGGAACGGTCAAGATTATGGATGTGAACTCACGGGAAATTAACTTAGATTTTCATGATAATATCATTAACCCGTGTATTGAGAATGTGAAGGGCGTTGACTCAAAGGAGTCAAAAGATGAAAAAGAATACCATCCAAAAACGGCGACTTGGGATGGAAATGGCGAATGGGATCCGCACATTGATCCGGGAAGCTTTTCGCAAAGCTTTCCCACTTAAAAATCTCATTTTCCAGGTTTGAGCGTGTGTGTGTGCTTGTATATAGGTGTATGTTTGTTTTTGGTACGTTTTTAATATTTTTAATATTTTTGTCGTTTTTGGCGATTTCATGTGTTTTTGAGTTTTACAAGGTTTTGGACGCATTCGGGGAAGCGCTTTGGACAATGCATGGATTCCGGGTAAGTTTTAGGTCTCCGGAACGTCAACCGGACAGGTTTTGGTTGATAATATTCGAAATGGGTCGTGTTGGGTTGAAAACAAACAGCTGCAAATTTTTTTCTGATTTTTTAAACCCAACGCGGACCGCGCCAGGATTTATAATTCCTGTCGCGGTCCGCACGAATTAATATATTTCAGACAAAAATAATCACCCAACGCGGACCGCGTCAGAATTATTAATCCTGGCGCGGTCCGCGACAGAGTCAAATAATTTGAAAAAAAATATACCCCTACTGTTCGTCTTCCTCGAAGAAAAACCACCACACCACCACCCCACTGCCACCATCACCAACCACTAATCACCACCATCACCCTCTGTATCACCACCCAGGATGGGACGCGGGAGGTAGAGCGTCGGGACAGGTTTATTGATATGACTTTATTAGGCCACCGGACCTTTCATTGGGGCATTTTAGGGTCGTTAGGGGCGGCGGATAGACTGAGGGAGATGTTAGGTGCGCGCTGGCTGCGGGCTCTGAAGCCTGCAGAGCAGCAGTATCGGGAGCTGACAGTCGAGTTTCACTCGACTGTGGCATATCGCCCTGCTGACTTCCTGGGCGATGACGCCGTGATGTTTGCCTTAGGACGACGCGTTTACTCGATGTCGGTGCCTGCCTTCGCTGTGCATACCGGTCTCTATACTGAGGAGGAGGCACGGACACCGGCATTCGAGTTGTTACCGAGGGGAGTGATCACCGACACCACTCCTACTCGTGGAGTGTCCCAGCTGCGGTTTGAGGATTTCTGGGACACGATCGGCGATTGTGGATATACTCAGAGCATATCTGTCACCCACATCGCCGATCCGGTGATTCGATATCTTCATCGGATCATCGCTTGCACTATCCTTGCTCGCCATGACGGGCAGGATAAGTGTAGCTATAGGGACCTCTTTGTTTTATATTCGATTGTGACCGGTACAGAGGTCAACATCGCGGCCGTCCTTCTTACATCTCTACTGAAGGCCCGACGGCCCGGCCGCGATGTGAGGTTAGAGATGGGGCCCTATATTGGGCAGTTGGCGGCGAGTTTAGGCGTGTTTGATCGATATCCGAGGGAGTCGCTGACTGCCGGTCCTGGTACGGACCCGTATAGTTTGGTAGAGATGAGGACGTCTGGCATATGCGCGCCAGACGATCCGATTCGCTGGAGTGCAGTGCCTAGGGCGCGACCACAGCAGCCGCGCCCCGTTCATGATCAGGCAGAGTCCTCAGCAGCTGCAGCCGCACGACTTGAGCTCACTGATATGCCGCGTGTTGAGCCGACTCCGCCACTTCCTCCTGTGCATACATTGACTGATCTTCGAGATCAGATATTTGCGAGGATTGATCAGGTGAGGCACGAGATAGAGGTGAGCAGGAGAGAGAGCAGAGAGAGGGATGATTTGATGGCTCGTGCTATACGCCATATCATGGATAGTCAGGGTATTGTTGTGCCTGCATATTTCCAGCCTTCAGATCAGGGAGCATCAGCGAGTGAGCCTAGACAGGATGATGATTCTACAGCTGCTGATTAGCTCGTGCTTATGGTTGTATTTTACACTCTCTATTATTTGATACATTTTGTGAACAGGGATTTGTGATTGTGATGTATATATATTTTTCTGTTTATATTTATTGTGTGTTTAACATTTTTGGTGTGTTTTGTCTTACATTATGCTTGATTGTTTTGAGAGAATTATCATCTATTTTGCTTGCGAACGGAATGCTATACAAGCGGAATGGAAATTTTGGAAGACGACTTCATACATTGTTACATCGAAAGGGGAGTCGTTCTAGTTCTCTTATTTATTAGTTTTTCCCATTTTTCCATTGAGGACAATGTCAATCTTAAGTGTGGGGGTGGGAAAACATATTTTTGAGTGTGTTTAAAATTTTGAAAAATAAGTCCTTGTTAAGCGCTAAAAACAAACATTAAATTTTGATTTGGTCAAATTCATATCGTCCGAAACATAAATTCTTAATCATGCTTCAAATTGTGTTAGTCATATGAACCGTTTTCAACAAGTATCTTTAAGAAAATATATAGATTCATTTGATCAATTTTAACAATTTAGTGAAGACAATTATACGTACATATCGGCAACCTTTATCCTACTTTGGTGAGGTCTTGAGCTTTTACACTTTACATACACGTAATTCCATATACATTTTCATTTGTTGAGTGTAAAGCCACTTGTTACTTGTTATAAAATTTGTCTAGTTTATACATGCTTAATAGTATTTATGCACTCATTTATGTTAAGGCAAAACTTAGGAAAACCTTTTTCATTTTTACACCAATTTTTGTGTTAAACCCGTTTTCATACCATATCACCACTAGTTAAACCAATTTGAGCCTTTACCCTTTCATTTGTTAACCCACATATTACCCAAATTACCTAAACCCATTTTGTTCAAAGTTATGAAATCCAAGTTGTATTCATTTGATTGTATTGTGTTATTATCATTGCAAATAAAAAGAAAAAGAAAAAGAAAAGAGTTAATATATATATATATATATATATATATATATAATTCAATACATGTTATTAGTTCGTATTATAAGTCGATACTCATTCGACAATGTTATAGTTCATAGTTCTAATATTCGAAATAAGGATTCAAAATTCGATTCACCCATTTACCATTTTATCTTTTCAACCCTTTTACCCACTTTTATCTTACCTTTACCCAAAGGCCAAAACCATAAGTCCTTTTCATATTTTTGTGCATTTTTACATCTTAGTATGATAACTTTACAAATTTATATTAACAAGTTTCAGGTTTGCTTTGGAGTGATTAATATTAGCACATCTTTTGCTAATCCAGATATTAAACCGAGAGGAGTGAATCTTGTGAGGGGTGTGTACGTATAAATGAGTTCAAAAGATTATTAAACTTGATCAAGTGAATTTAGTTTTTAAAAGAAATATCTATTTGACTTGTTGAATTAACACATCTAATGCTTTCACCATTGAGGTATGATTTTGAATTTTAAGTAGGATATCTTTACACGACCATATTGATGTTTGTTTTGTTTTGAAGTGTTTTTCAGGGACTGAAAAAGATAAGTGTGGGGGTGTGATGTGAGACCGAAAGGTCCACATCTTTGTAATCTAATTCATTTGTTTTGTGTGTTTTTAGTTGTAGTTCGTCCGGGAATTGGCTATGATAAGGAGAATGATGAAGAAGACGGAAAATATGCTAAAACGATGAAATTACGAGTCTTAAGCGAGAAAATACGAGTCGGAACGGAAGACGGGGCGCGAAACCGAAGAAAACGTCAAAGAAATTATAATTCTGATTTTCCAGCCCTGTCGCGGACCGCTTGGGAATTAATAATTCCATTGCGGGCCGCGTGAGTCCTTCGAAACAGCTGTTATAATTAAAGCTGTCGCGGACCGCCTGAGAATTATTAATCCTGGCGCGGTCCGCGACAGAGCTGAATGCGATTCTGAGCTGTTTCCTTTCCAGCTTGTTTTGCACTTGGAAAATTTGATTAAAATCAACTCGAAGCTACTGAAGAACGACGCCAAACCTTCGAGTTTTCACCAAAACACCTCAAAATCATCTCCAATCTCTTCCAAGTTGCTCCAAGGATCATTCTAGGTGCTATGGAGTCAACAAACAACTCGTTTGCAGCGTTTGAAGCCGTTATGCGTGGCTAAATCTCCTCGTGGTAGCTTCTTCCCCGGTGAATATTTCGTATGTTTTGTATCTTGTTATCGCATTGTTACGAAAACTAGCTCATTGACTACTTGTGTGTATTAATTAAACCTTGTTTGCATGAATCAAAGTATCTTATAATTACGGTCTTTCGTATTCGACACTGTAAGGAAGTTGGTGAATGTTTGCGTAGGGATAACTAGGTTGACTAGCCCATATAAAAGCGTTCCCTAGTTGTTATATTAATACTAAAAATCCAGGGCTTCGTGACAGGAAGTGTTTAGTTAACAATCGTAACCTGTGAGCAAAACATCGAAATAAGATCCCGGGAGGAAGCTACCCATTCGTTTAATATTGTTAAAATCTGAATTTTCATTAGTTGTTAGTTAAAATCTCAAACCAATCTCAAAACCGGAATTTAAGTTTATTGTCAAAAAAATCTAAAAACTATAAAAATTGTGACATATAATCTAGCATATTCGCCTTCAAGCCGACCACCCATTCTTCGTAGGATCGACATCCTTGCTTCCCTAGCTACATTAGTTTGTAGGTTTAGAAGTACTAAATATAAATTCTTTTGATAAAGGTGATACGACAAGCCTTACGTCAGATCGCCAGCACAAAACATTAGGAGGAGTCTAAGCCCCTGCCTTGTTTGTTAATATTAAAATGGGTAAAAAGGTTACTGTTGGATCAGTGGCTTAGTTTATGAACACTTATGTGTTATCAGATTTATATATGAGTTATTAAGCAGCGGAAAGACAAGTGTTCAAAGGTCTAAAAGATCACTTTGATGAGGAGTTATTACTCCCCCTTGACTGAATAATAAATGAGAAACAATAAATACAGTTAAGTGTAAAGCAGTAAAGCAATTTATGTTTCTCAGATGTGAAATGGAATTATAAGTTTAAAGCCCGAAGGATTTCAATTTAGATCAAAGATTTTACACAAAATCACATACATAAAATAGATGAACAAACTCATCTATTTATAGACTAAGGTACTAAACTGTTGTCTGAAGTTATCTAAGATATTTAACAAAGATATTATGCTAATATAAGGTTACAACAGTCTGTACATCGAAACTTGAAATTAAGACTTTAACAAAACAATATAATAAGGAAACTGCTGATCTTCAGTCGGTTAGAAGCTTCTGATGCAAAGTGCTGATGAGTGACAAACTGCTGATGAGCAGTTTGTCTTCAGCAGTTCTTCAGTGAAATGTCTGGTTAGACTTCAGAACTTCTGATGATTTACTCTTCAGTACTTTGGTGTTTGTTCTTCAGCACTTCTTCTTTTGTTCTTCAGCAGTTCTATACTTAGGCAGATATGAGTTGGACTAAGGCAATCAAAAGGTGGTTTCTTCAATCCTTTTTGTCCCAACAATCTCCCCCTGGATTGATGAAGCCAAAACCTTATCCAATCTTTATTGTTGTCCTTTTCTCTCTTCTAGTATCCTCCAGATCTCTGCTGTCATCCATGATGAAACACATGTTGTCAGCAGTTTGACTCAGTTCTTCATTGTCATAAGCTGGGAAAGATCCATCTGATGAGATCCCAGCTGTTATGTCAATGTGGTCAAAAGAACCAAAATTATTAGAACAGGATGGTGAGTCATGTCCTAATAGGGCTGTGCTACCCGGAGTATAGTCATCAGCAGTTTCACCAGATTCCTGCAACTTTTTCTTTTGATTGATTTCTCTCTCAAAAGTTAGTAATTTACCATGTAACCTAGTTAGGTTCAAGGTATTAAAATCTGAACTTGTTCTGAGGACTATAGAGTAAGTTTCCCATTTTGTAGGTAGAGACCTTAAAAATCTATGCAACATAGACTCATTTGAATAGGTCTGATTGTTTATTTTTAACTCAGAGATGAGTGAAGAAAATCTTTCAAATTGTTGTGTTAAAGATTCACCCTCTATGTGAGTAAAAGTTTCATATTGTTGAGCCAATATTTCTCTGATGTTGGCTATCACCTCAGCAGTTCCTGCAAACTGCTCTTTTAGGCAGTCCCATAGCTCTTTGGCACTTTCACAATGTAAAAGGCCAGCATAAATTTCGTTTGGGAGAGCCATAGCCAACATGGAGAAAGCTTTTGCATCAAGCTCAAACTTTTGGAAATCTTCCTCCGTGTATTCTCTTGGATCTTTTGGTCTTTCAGTCTTTCCCTCTGGATCACTTACTACTGGTTTGTGAGGTCCAAAAACTACAGACCTCCAACATCCAATGTTTGTTTGGGAAATAGTATGTGCCAACCTTTTAGACCATATGTTATATTCATTTCTGACTAACATAGGAGGTTTGTTGGCAGATCCAGTATTGTTGGGGTCCATTTTTAAGAAGTTTGGATTTGTCAATACTTCTTTAAAGTGATGGATTAAAAAGTGAGCCTTTTATCCTTTATTGAATATCAATATTGAGCCTGTGTCTGAATCTCAATTTGTTAGATTGATTTTGATCAGATTAACCAGATGCTCTGATACCAATTGTTGGATCAGTGGCTTAGTTTATGAACACTTATGTGTTATCAGATTTATATATGAGTTATTAAGCAGTGGAAAGACAAGTGTTCAAAGGTCTAAAAGATCATTTTGATGAGGAGTTATTACTCCCCCTTGACTGAATAATAAATGAGAAACAATAAATATAGTTAAGTGTAAAGCAGTAAAGCAATTTATGTTTCTCAGATGTGAAATGGAATTATAAGTTTAAAGCCCGAAGGATTTCAATTTAGATCAAAGATTTTACACAAAATCACATACATAAAATAGATGAACAAACTCATCTATTTATAGACTAAGGTACTAAACTGTTGTCTGAAGTTATCTAAGATATTTAACAAAGATATTATGCTAAGATAAGGTTACAACAGTCTGTACATCGAAACTTGAAATTAAGACTTTAACAAAACAATATAATAAGGAAACTGCTGATCTTCAGTCGGTTAGAAGCTTCTGATGCAAAGTGCTGATGAGTGACAAACTGCTGATGAGCAGTTTGTCTTCAGTAGTTCTTCAGTGAAATGTCTGGTTAGACTTCAGAACTTCCGATGATTTACTCTTCAGTACTTTGGTGTTTGTTCTTCAGCACTTCTTCTTTTGTTCTTCAGCAGTTCTATACTTAGGCAGATATGAGTTGGACTAAGGCAATCAAAAGGTGGTTTCTTCAATCCTTTTTGTCCCAACAATGAAGAACTGAGTTAAACTGCTGACAACATGTGTTTCATCATGGATGATTTAAAATATTTCAGCAGTGATGACTTAGAAGAAATGGAAATATTGCACCAACTGGCCTTGTTAAGCTTAAAAACTAACAAATTTTATAAAAGGTCAGGAAGGAAATTTCCAGGACTAAACAACTCAACAAAAGTTGGTTTTGACAAATCTAAACTTAGATGTCATAAGTGTCAAAAGTTGGGACACTTTGCTAGCGAGTGTAGAAGCTCTAGCTACAACCAACCAATGTCTGGAAATCAATTTAATCCCTCATATAATAGGAATAATGGAACTCAAGGGAGTGCTCATTTTGTACAGGCACAAGCTCCACATGTTCAATATGTGCCACAAGTACAATATGTTCAGATGCCTGCTCAGCAACAACAGCAGATGATGCCTCCTTTTCCAACTGCTCAACAACCTGCACAAACTCAACAACCCCCTCAGCAACAAAGCTTATTTACCTCAGGGTATGTTGACTGGAGCAATCTTCCTTATGACACATCAGAATGCAGTCAGGATGCAGACAATAAGGTCTATGATGTCAACTGGGGAGAACCTGATAATGGCGGAAAGAACTTTGCCTTAATGGCTTTTGAAGGATACTCTTCAAATTCTGCTCTCACACAGGTATCACAACAATCTCTGTTAAAGCTTTGCACTAAATCTTGCAAAGAATCTTTTGCTTTAATTAGAGAAACAAATGTGCATTTACAAGGCAAAACCAATGACATGGAAAGAAAATTCACACAAATGAAGTGTGATTTGGAAAGAAAAATTGTTTTGAAAAACAAAGAAATTTCCAAACTGAATGATAAATCCATTGAAACAGAAGCACAAATTAAAACAATGATAGACAGCCTAGGAAATGTCAGACAAGAGCTTGCTGACACCAAGGTTGATTGTGAAAAATGGGTTGAGTCTTGTAAAGGGTATCAAATGTTGCTTAACAAACAAACTGCAGCCAATGTTAAGTTTGGCATTGGATATACCCACACTGAATCACCAACAGATTTCACCCACAAAACTGATAATGATGGGAAGAAATTGATTCAAACTTCTGATATGGAGGAATGCACATCCTACCATCAGAACTTCCTCAAAAAGGGAAGTACTGCAGAAGTTAAAACTACTGACAATAAGCCATCAGCAGTTTCAACTACATCAGGAGTTGAGACCCTGAAAACTGCTGATGACCTATTTCAAAAATCTGGATTTGTCAGTAAATTGCCTTCCAGCTCTCTTGATTTAACCAAAAAGAAAGAGAAGGCAAAAGCATGTGAAATATGTGGTCTGTTTAACCACATAACTGAACTTTGCAGATATAGAAAGGTAAATCAGTTAAACAAACAAAGAAAACAACTGATTGTGGGAAAACAGATAAAACAAGATTTTGAAAATACCTTTTTTCCCAACAAACAACAATCAAACAAAACCCTTTCTAAGAAGAGGCCTTTATCTCAACAAAGGTCATCTTCTCAAAGTTCAACTTCAGAAGTTTCACCTAACTCATCAGCAGTTTCACAAACTGCTGAAGTTAAAGATTTGATAAACCTGGTTAAACTTCTGATGACCAAAGTTGATGGTGGAAACCAAAAAGAACCCACCATTGTTCTTAATGACAAATCCATTGCCAAAAAGACATGGATTTCTAAAAATGGTCCACAACAAGCTGCACCTGTTCTCAAGAGCAAACCCAAAGCCAAATTGGCTTGGGTTGCCAAAACTAACTAATTTGCTATCTTGTGCAGAGGGTCTCCAGAGGTTTAAATAGCATATGGTATGTGGATAGTGGAGGCTCAATGCACATGACTGGATGCAGATACCTGATAAACAATTTTATCAGCCAAAGAGAAGGATCTGTGTCCTTTGGGAACAATGCCAAGGGATATGTGCTATGATATGGCAATGTATCCTCAGGCAAAATGCAGTTTGACAAGGTCAATCTGGTTGAAAACCTTGAGTACAACTTGCTGAGTGTCTCACAAATGTGTGACAAAGGATATTCTTCCTTTTTCACAAAGACAGCATGCAAGATCATATCACCAGAAGGCCAGAAGTTGATAGAGAAGATTATTAAAGATCATACTTTGCTGATTGCCAAAAGGTGTGGCAATGTCTATGCAGTGGACATTGAAAAAGACAAAGTATTGAACAAGACTGCCTGTTTCTTCTCAAAGGCATCAACTTCAGAAAATGATCTCTGGCACAGGAGACTTGGCCATGTGAACTTTAAAACCATCAATAAAGTCACAAAAATGGGCTTGGTCAGAGGTCTACCTTTGAAGGAATATCAGTGCAAAGAACACTGTGTTTCCTGTCTTAAAGGTAAACAGCGTAAGTCCTCCTATAAGTCTATTGAAGAATCAAAAACAACTGCATGTCTTCAACTACTCCATATGGACTTATTTGGACCAGTCAAGATTATGAGCCTTGGTAAGAAGAAGTACTGCTTGGTCATCATTGATGACTACTCAAGATTCACATGGGTCTTCTTCTTATATTCCAAGGATGAGGCAGCTGAAATCATCAAGTTCTTTATTCTACAAGTAGAGAAGCAATACTCTCTATCTGTCAAAGTCATCAGGAGTGACAATGGGACAGAGTTCAGGAACAAAACTCTGGATGAATTCTGTCTGTCTAAAGGGATTGTTAGACAGTTCAGCATTCCCAGAACTCCTGAACAAAATGGTGTGGTAGAAAGAAAGAACAGAACATTAATTGAAGCAGCCAGAACAATGTTAGCTGATTCAGGCCTACCTTTGTACTTTTGGGCTGAAGCAGTCAACACTGCATGCTATGTTCAGAATAGAGTTC